>RPOG01000037.1:169597-553898 GCA_008086565.1 Thalassoma bifasciatum | reverse complement strand
TTTCCATACAGAGAGGACTGAGCCACTACACCACCTCTTGCAATGTTGACTTCTGGAAAAAGACAAACGTTGTTTCTTTACAAGGGGTTGTTCAAAGTAAGAACTCTTATGATAATCATTTGATGGCAATGAGATTTAGTTGCCTGGTAAAGGATTGTTCCCTGCAGGTTCACCAGTCACTTCCACCTCACACAGAGTCAAGTACTCCCTTCTGCCTGGAATTACTATGTTCACATAGCGACCTTCCATTCCATTACACTCAAATCTTGGGGAGGCCCCAGCTGCTATTGTGGAGATCACTGCACATCTAAGGAAAACAGGCAGGAAATCAAATGTTTGGTAAGTATTTGTGATAGTAGTGCAGTCAATTTTTTAATGACTTTTAAATATCTGAAGTAGAAAAGTTTGCTGTCCACAAAAAAAGGCTTCAGCTTGATGGGGGAAAAGTTTTTCTAGTTTCTAATTTTTGCAATATAGTGTTGATCAAGATGATCAGATCATACATAGGGGTCTTAGGATAATGAAGGCATACCTTGGATTTGCATTGCCGTTGTCATTAAGTCCATCTCCAATGCGAATTTCAGCTCCATTCAGCCTGGTGTTGCAGCAGTCTTTTCTGTTGGTGATGGTGACACTGTTGATCTTGTACCTATGTTGAAGGTCTACCCTCCACCATGGACTCATGTCATTATTGGTATGGGTACAGGAATTCTCTGGCCAGTTGCTTGCACGGCTTCCATCGATTGCCCTTTCTGGACCAGCTTTTCCATACAGAGAGGACTGAGCCACTACACCACCTCTTGCAATGTTGACTTCTGGAAAAAATTGTTAAACCATGACATTGAGTGCAGGCTGAGAAAGCTCTCTTATGTTTTAATGCAACATCATGTTGTCAAGTTCTTCAACGCTAGAGAAATTCCATTTCTAGACTTTTAAAACTTTTTCCTGAGTGATTCTAGAAAGGTTAAAGAGAGGTTTAAACGTTTTCTCACCCTTATAGCTGCTTGCCAGTCCCAGAGAAGTCAACAACACAAAGACCACTGCTGAATTCATCCTGTGGAGGCATATTGACACATTTTTTTGGTCACAATTGTAAATATACTTAAAGTCTGACCCACATAACTGGACAAACATCACTTTGTCCTTTAGAGTGCAATCTAACGAACTTTTAGATTATAGAACCATAAACGCAGCCTGGCCTACCTTCTTAGGTGCAGTGAGAGCAGAGAGAACCTTGATGTTGATTTTTTGGTTAAGAATTTATTATCCATCGTAAAAAAAACAGTAGCAAGAGTAGCTTAAACTCTTGTTTGCCTTGCCTCAAAAGTTGTCCAGTTCCAGAGTGAGTCAAACTCTGTTTCACAGAGTGTTTCTTTCTGAGCAAGAGTATCCCAAGAGCAATTTGTTACTGAGCTCCTGATCTACAGGTAAAGTCTAAACTGTGGAGACAGCGGCTGAAAGAATCTGCACAAGACTTTGTGTGATGTCCCTTTTAATAGGGAAGATCGCTGTTCCAGCCACCTTAACTTCAACAAGTTTTCCTTATTTGGCAAAGTTCTTATTTGTAAACTGATTGGATCATTTGTGTCTTTGCTGAGACCGTTAGATTATTGGTTGGTGTAGAGGAGTCATTTCTCTGCACCCTCTGAGTCAGGTGTTGTCTTGGTAACACCGCAGTTCCTCTTCCTCTTCACAGGTCCCACTGTGTCACCCTCTGACCTAACTGCTATGATTCTCAACATTTCTCCAGCTCACTCTAAGATTACCTTGACATCTTACTGAATATTGCATTAAATTCACCATCTCTGAGTGCTTCTTATCAATGATTTTTGTAAAGATATTATCAGTGTATCATTTATATAGCAAGTGTCTCTGGGAGGAGGTCAGTCGGGGTTAGGGGCCTTGCTGGGGAGACCAGCTGCAGACGAGGAGAAGCTGTTCCTGTGGTGTGTGATTTTGGTCCTCATGGATCACAGCCTCCTACTGGGAGGGAGCACTTAACAGAGTTACTGTTTGGGGCAGGAGTGGTCAGCCGCAATCCTCCCTGCTCACCCCAGAGTCCTCGAGGTGCACAGGTCTGAGATGGCAGTTTGCAGTCAATCAGCTTCCTTGCCCAACATGCCTCCATCCTTGACCATGGCAGTGGCATACCACATGGTGAAGGAGGAGGTGAGCATGAACTCAATAATGAAGGAGCAGAAGTGAACCATCATAGTCTTTGGCAGGCTGAACGTACTCAGTTTCCACAGATAGTATATCTTCAGCTGTGGTTTATTTGTGATGGAGCTGATGTTCAGCCCCCTCTCGGGGTACTGGGTGGTGATGGTCCCCCAAGAGGAAGACGGACTCCCCTCGTAGTTGGACCCTCAATGGGTTTCACTTTCCTAAACCGACGCAAAGAGAATTTCGGTTGGTGGTAGAGATGATAGGTGTCTCGTAATTCGAAATTCGACGAGACACGTCCAGTGGTCCACCAATTACAGGGTGGAGATACGTCTGAGTAGTGGTAGTTTCTACTCAGTCTACTCCCACCATAGTAAACGTTTGAAGTGGAGCTTGACAGACTGATGACCAGGGGTGCAGCTGTTAGTGTGCAGTGCAAGTCATCAGGTTAAAATATTCAGGGTATGTAAACTTTTGACCAGGGTCACTTTGGGAGTTTCTGCTGTCATTGTGATTTAAAAAGGGTAAAAACAGTAGTTTGTTAATAAATGGCCTCACTGAACCACTAACCATGAGGGAAAAAAAGTAGTTGTGTTATTATTAATATTCCCTGAAAAAGGTCAAGACATCACAAATTCTGCCAGGGTATGTAAACTTATGGGCACAACTGTAGTTGCTCAGTGCAGTAACTAAGGAGTTTGGGTATGTCCACTCCACACCCAGTGTAAACACTGCACATGATGAATGAAGCAAACTGTGTTCATAGTTTTTGAAATAAAATTTCAGAGTGGGAGAACAGTGATGTTAAATAACTGTCCTATGGTTACGCCACTAACTGTATGTGTAATAGAAATGTCCATTCTTCTGTTTATGGGAAAGTTCTGCGATGATCTGCACAGAAGAGTTGGAAACCATCCAGCTGCAGTGCACACTGCAATGGACCTACATAGCCACTTCTCCATTAAACATAAAACAGGAGCTGGAGAAAAGTTTGTTTTTCCTCCAGCAACCAGCAGGTAAAGGAGCCTGACAACAGTGCAAAAAAAAAAAAAATGCACAAAAGTTGCTGGAGTTGTTTCCCAGATGCTCATGAGCATTTCTTTGGTGTAAGAGCACTGGATGTTGAGGCAAAACAAAGAACTAAAAGGCAAAACAAGGTGCACGAACTCTCTGGAGCAACCACCGTCAAAGCATTTTGATCTGATATAAGATTAAAACTGAAACTTTTCACCATTGTTACATTATTGACAGTCATATTGACTTTTACTCACACCTTATCTCTGGGTCACAGTGTTCATGACTGCCAGCTTAAGCAATAAGTGGTTCCTGTTTAATTTGTCTTATCTGGTGGCTGCACTCCAACTCCATACTTCTGCTATTTCAATAGAAGTTTACCCTCCTCATTTCTCTCAGACTCGGGCCTATCCCTCTTGTAAGGCCTGTGCTTATAGTGTTGTTTACCTTGGCCTTTCTCTCTGGGTGAGAAGTGTGACTCCAGCTTATATCAGCATTCAGTAACAGAACTTCTACACAGAGCCAAAGTTATTCATCAAATTACTGTTAACTTGTATTGGATACTACCTTCAATTCATTGAACTACTCCATTCATCCATCCATCCATCCATTTTCTTTTTTTTTTTTAAGATATTTTTGGGGCTTTTCTGCCTTTAATGGTTGCAAATCCCTATAGGGTTAAACAAACCTGATGGCTAGTTGTCAATCAGTTCCCTCTGTTCTGTGTGCAGCTATGTTGGGATGTGTCCAAACTTTTCAGACTGCGGTGGCAGAGTTAGGGCGCTGATGTAGGTACTGGTTGCCAGGGTGTGGGTGGACACACCCTGGTTATTGACACTTACAAACTGTGTTTGCACGACCGTCTTTAACAACTATTAGAAAAATGGTTATAGATGTTACAGTTGTGCCTCAAAGCAGAGTTTTCAGATTTTTTTGGCCTTTTCTCAGAAAATATGAATGGTAGCACAAAATCCTTTTACCCATGGTTAGAAGTTAGGTGAAGACATTATTTACAAACAACCGTGTTTACTCTTTTTAAATCATAATGACAACATAAACTTCAAAAATGACCCTGTTAATTTTTTATACACACACTGATTACAAGCAAATAGATCACAGGTGAGGATGGTTACCTTTAGTAGACATTTAAACACATTTGTGTTAACTTTTGTACATTTATCAGGATAAAACCACCAGAGTTGTGTAAAGTTCTTCACAGGGTCATTTTTGAAGTTTCTGTTGTCATTATGAATTAAAAAGAGTGAACTATCTTTTTTTCAATAAATCTCTTCACCCAACCACTAACCTTGAGAGATAGAAAATATGTTTTTTTGTTTGACTTCTTTAATTTTTTATTTTTCTGTAATTTTATCAATAATCATTTTTTTTAATGCTTTGTGAAACATTTTAACTCTCTTTCAACCATTTCTACACCGAATAATTTATAGTTAATAAGCTTTTTCACCCTCAAATGTTCGTCTATAACTTTTTAAAAAACATATACATGTTTTGAAAAAATAAAGAAAACATTTTTTCAGGCCTTAAGAAGAATGAAAACATCCTGACACAGGCTAATATGAATTACATTTCCACCACATGAACCACTGGATTTAGGAGTAAATAACTTTTAAATAGGTGTCCAGTGTAGTGACCACGATGCACCACAGGGTTCGAGTAATACTTTAATTGTTTTAAGCACAGAGGTAATAGATGTTTGTAAATCACTACAACCAGAATATTGGCAAGTTCATACTCTATGAAAGAAAACTGCAGAGAATACAAGTAATCTTATTTGATCACTTAATACATTGCCAGAATAAACAATAATCATTCAATTAGTAAAATAATCTGTTGCCACAGGTCTTCCACTTAGCTCTGAAACATATTCAGACCTCTTTGGAGAATGTTTTTCTGAACATTACAGCTCAGTCATTTGCATTAAGTTTTCTCTGTCAAAGTTATTTGCAAACAAAACAAAACAAACAAACAAAAAGATGATTTAGGGAACCAATTAGAGATTAATGCGATAGTTCAATGAATAGCAACAACAAATAAATTTAATGCAGGAGAGAACGACAAAAGAAAAGTGAGTGACTAGGAAGAACACAGGTGTGAGAGTAGAAAGGTGAAACTTAGACGTGCAGTCAAACAGTACAATGAATATAAAGGTTACCAAATGACATTCAGGATTAAACTATGCAGATAATACAATATTTATTCATCAGTTTCAATAAATACATTTGTCAGCATAACATAATTACAGCTGCGGACACTATGAGTCTTTTGATAGTTTTCAAGCTTCTTTTTCATAATAACTGTTAGGAAATAAAGGGACAAAGCCAGTGCTTACCTGTAACCATGCAACCAGCCTGGATACAATTAGCATGTACTCGTGTGAGAGTAGGCCTTTTATCCTCTCATGTAAAGCATGATTGACAGTTGTTTTGGCATTACGTATATCTTGTCAAATAAGTTGTCTCAGTCTGTCTGTGTATACCAGGATGAAAGAGTCACATGCTTTGACATTTCAAAATGACATGATGGGCACACCCGGAAAATCAACATTTACTTCATTAACTTCATCCATAGCAAATGGAAACAACAAATAATAATGTATTTGAATGAACAACATGTTTGATGCACGGGGGCAGACAAAAGTTAGTATCAACAGGCTGAGGGAAGGCCTTAAGTCTTTCATGATGCCGGCCATTGAAGAATCAGTATTAACTTTGTCTATATCCAAAAGAAAAAGATAAAAGATTGGAGTTGGCAATGGATGTTGTCAGACACTAGAAAAAAGTCCTATGCTTACAAGAGGAGTACTATCCACTGAAAATTGAGCTCCTAAAAATTAAATCCAATGACAAATAGAAATTGTGTCTTTATGAGTAATATGTGTTGTTTATTTAACTATTGTAGGTGATAATTTGTGTTCATTTATTAACGTGTGTGTCTGTACAACGTGTATGCAACTGAATATAATTATGTGTGTATTGTGCTATACAGTGAATCACAAAAGTGAGTACACCCCTCACATTTCTGCAGATATTTAAGTATATCTTTTCATGGGACAACACTGACAAAATGACACTTTGACACAATGAAAAGTAGTCTGTGTGCAGCTTATATAACAGTGTAAATTTATTTTTCCCTCAAAATAACTCAAAATATAGCCATTAATAGCTAAACCCCTAAATTTACACTTCGGGCCAAGTTCCCTTGTGGAAAGCAAATATTTTCTTCACCACTATCATCACAATTATCGCTGTCATTGTCACCATCACCCTCAAGAGGTTCTCCAATCTGCTTCGCCTTGCAAATGTTGTGTAGTATTGCACAGGCTATGATTACTTTGCAGACTTTATCAGGGGTCAGCCGCATCTCTCAGTGGAGAACATAAAAGCGCCTCTCCAGTTGGTCAATACCACGCTCCACTACTACCCTCGTTGTCTTATGGGCCCTACAAGTTAATACAGACAATCAAAATGTACAATATTTTAGGGAAATATTTCAAGTGCTAAGATACTCCAACATGGTGTTTACATTTTATTTCCATGCATAATTGTATATTGTTGTGGTTACCTGTTGTGGTGTAGTTGTGGTCTTTCGCGTGGCCGGGGGAAAGGTGTTGGCAGCCATGGTTTTCATGGGTAGCCAATGTCCCCTAACAAGTGGCGAATGGCTGGCACAAAATGCCCCTTGAAAAAGCTGTTTGAGGCCACTCTCAGAGAGCATTCTAGCATCATGTGTTGAGCCTGGCCATTTCGCAGCAATGTCCAAAATCTTATAGTCAGCATTGGCAACAAGTTGAAAACTGATGCTGTGAAATATCTTCCTGATCACAAAGACAATTTCATCCTCTGATGGTGTAATTATTTGGACATGTGTCCCATCAGTTACACCAACAATACCTGGGAATCCTGCAATGTCTATAAATGCCCTTTTGTGACCTTGTAAAGTGCGTGCATCCAGTGGAAATGACACAAATTGTGTCACAATATGAGGTTGTGACAATGCTGTCAGACCAAGGATTGTGACAGACCCAGGTCATCACTGCTGCATTGTTGCATTTTCCCTGTTAAATACAGTGAAAAAATAAGTGTTGTGCTGACTTTCATTTTGGATGGTATTGCACTGTGGTGTTGGGTTGAAGAAGTAAGTGCATCTATAATGAGATCAACTACAAACATGATTCCTGCATGATCCAAACTGTAGCATTTCATTAATTCACTGTCATCCAGTGTTTGGAAAGTATCTCTCCTGCCTCATTGGTCTGCTTTTTTGTCCTCTGCTTAGGGTGACTCCTAAGCCACGTAAAAGTCTTCTTCCCTGTTCTGAACAGATCTCACTTGAGAAGTGCTCTTAAGAGCTAGGGTTCTTTAGGGATAGCTTTTATCTTAACTAGGATCTACTCTTCATTTTTAAGAGAAACTCTAAGAACACATCATGGTTCTAAGAATTTGATTTGCCACTGGGAGTAAGTCTTTGTACTAAAAAGACTTTAAAATTACAGCCCCTGATCACAACTTTTAAATTTGGAAGTAAGATGTGGGATGTCCTGTTATGTAAAGAACAAGGAAGTATCATTACGCCAACAGAAAGCGTTTCCTGATACAAATGAAGAGCTGTCAGCAGGTCCCTGCAAGCAGCCCTGCTGAGTGTGTCAGAGTCAACATTTCAAAAAAGATTTTGCAGAGTATAATAAAGTGCGTGGCAGAATCTTCATTTGTGGTGATTCCTCTGGAAGTTATCAAAGATTTATTATTGTACTTGAGAATGATACAGATGAAAATAAATATTAAAAGAAACAGATATTTTTGTATCTTGTTTTCTCCTTTTCATGCTTTTTGACTGACTCTGTCCTACACATTAGCTATTCATAAATGTTGAGGGGTTAAAAAACAGCCCCAAAATCGCCATAGCAACTGAATGAGCCTATCAACAGCTCTGCTATTTTTTGGCCCTGTTCCACAGCATCCCTGCCTCTTCTTCCTACCCTGACTCTCTCATTTAATATATATAAACCCTCGCATTTGCTTTTACTTGTTTTTAGAGCATGTACGCCTTCTCTCAATATATGTGCGACCTTTCATCTTAAACAGCAAGAAGCCCTCATTAGGAAGATTACCTGCAGTTTGAAGATCCCCAAAAACATTTTGTCATTTTATGTCTTTTACAAGCCCTCATTTATAGTGAATTTCATAAAGCCTGTAATGCACAGTACAGTGTTTACATATTTTTGTCAAAATGGAATAAACTTGTCCTCTATGTAAACTTAAGCCTCGTTTCCACCAAGCGGATCGGTTCGGTTTGTCTCGGTACGGCGTGCATTTTGTGGCGTTTCCATAGACTAAAACTGGGACGGGTCCCCAAATAAGCGACCCGTACCGCTCCACTTTTCAGTACCCTTCCGTTGGGGTGCCAAGCCGCTCCAAACTGGCCCCAGGGGTGGGGCTATAATCACTGCAGTACGTTGATTGGTCAAAAGATCGGTAACTTCCAGTGCGACAGCGGTAATAAAGAACGACACACAACCTCGCACACAGCCTTTCCTGAGACAAAGCTTCATTGCGTTATGGAGTAAAGAGCCACATGCTGATCACAAAGTAGAAGAATTTCTGGATGTTCTCCATCTTGCTCTTTGTTTACAATGCCGCTAATTTCTTCTTCGATGCATTTATTTACGGGGTACAATGTGTAGCGCTGAAGTGACGTCATGCTGTTACGTAGCTGACGCGGCTCTCGTCGTCCGGCCCATCAAGCAGGGTAAGGCAAAGTCAGTAATATGAATACCTTTATTTTTTTAAATTTCAAAGAAAAATAACTGTATGCTCGTTACCTTAATTTTGAATCACATTATTAACTTCGATTATTTTACATATTTGTTGACTAACATTAATTTTCTCTTTAAAACTTCTGATCTGCCTCACCTCTTTGTCCCCACCCCATTACTTACGGTATGGTCTCCTTCTTGCAAACTGTGCCCTGTTGACTTTTCCCATCAGCACTTTGTTGCATTACGCCTCCTCTTAACACAACTTTGGACTCAAACCTTTTCATCAGTCATTTGTCTTGACAGCAGGTGAGCTTCACGAGGAAAAATGCTCAATGTTCAGTATCAACACTGCTCCAGTTGAATGAAATTGGGCAATTACAGCTTCACTTTAAAAACAACAAAACTGGGAGGACACTGAGAAATACTATTTGCTTTTAAGAGAGACAGGATGTGTACTGAACAAATAATTTTAGGAGATGTCTCAAAAAAAGTAAATAAGTGGCACAAGGGCTGAATGGAGTTAGATTATTTATTCAGTTAAAGTCAGGAATAAGTATGATTGTCAAACTCCAATGATGATTACTTCTTTGAAATGGACCTGAAGCATTGGAAGAACATGAATGATACAAAAAATAAGTGCATTTCAATGTTTGTTCATAATTTGCTTTTGGACAATTTCAGTTTTTTGTTTGCAACAAAATGGCTCGCTCATTTTTTTGTTTCGCTCCAATAACTTCTTTTTGCATTTTGAAACACTACTTGAAAGCTTTTTAAGGTCCAATAACGTCAAATGTCAATTCGTGCAAATTTTCAGCTGATGTTCACAGTTTGATCAGGTGTGTACGTTTTAATTCATCTGAACAAATGATTTTAGTAAAGAAGACTGATTTTAGCTTACCTGTTTGCTGCCTCGGGTGCAGGTTCTTTGTTACTATGGTCAATCGTCATCAGTTTCACCCTATTTAAAAGCCTCATAAGTTTATGGCAGCCAGTTTGCAAAAAAAATTCGAGTAATGTCAAACAGAGTTTGCTAAGGTTGCACAAAGTACTGGTTGTTGATGGTTTTGAAGGTACTAGGGTTTGATTGTAACAAATTAGCTAAATGTACAGCACACCATAATATATCATCCTAAGAATGGCAGAAAACCTGAATTAGTTCACTCACAATTCACGCACACGTATAAAAATAAAAATCCGTTCAACAATATGTATCTTATTATATGCAGCCTTTGAACATCCTAATTTGGAAGCTGGAAAGTGACACCATGATACATTTCTTTTGTGTGTGTGTGTGAGTAGTTTTTTGTTTTGTTGTTGTTTTTCATTTTTTTAAATTTGTTTGTTGCAGTAAATATGTGCATGCTAACATGTAGTAAATAGATCCTGGATGTTGCAGTAGTGCGGAAAAGAACTCCTCCCCAACAACAGCCTCTCTTTTCAAAAGGGTGACTCCTTATTGTGTACTCGTACACTGCCAAATGTATTCGTTGCATCTGCGGAGATATCACATATTTGACAGGAGCAAGCAAAAAAGACAGAAAGAAGGATAAAAAGGGGTGTTAAGAGGGAATCTCAGAGAAAGAACAGACTCTACACGGGCTCTCCAGGGAAGCACTCTCTGCTCAATCGCTTGCTCTCAGGTCCCCTCTAATGACATCTCTAGCACCAGATTGCCTCCCCCTGCTAGAGTACTTGTTTCAGTCTATTTTTCCAGAGAGCTGTTCCTAAAATGGGGTGTTGAGCATGTGGAGGTGGGAGGGGGGCAGTCTCTCAGACAATCAAATGACAGGATTTTCTCTTCCAATCATTTTTGATAGCGTGTCTCTATTCCTCTTCAGGTGCAAAAGGCTATACATGGAAAAAAAAAAAAAAAAAAAAACACTCAATTTGTCCTTTCGTCAATTGCCATCAGGTTCATAAAGATCACCTTTTCTGACAGATAATAACTTTTCAACTTGGTTTGTCTTACATTTCACCTTTACACAGATCTGAATACGAATACTCTTCCTTCTTTTTGTAGACTCAAACTTTGGTCTTTCAGCCTCCTCTAAAATTCTTAAAATTCTTAAATGACATGATATGAATCTTGATATGATATACATATAACAGTTTGGCATTTTAACCTTCTTTTACCCAAAAAAGCCAAAGAAAGTTGAAATTCCTTTCTGCTGCAACCTCTATCATTTCAGAACTCTCTTCAAGTTTAGTCTTGGACATCTAAAGGTCATGGCTCCTTTAAAATTGTGGTTTTTGATTATATGAATCACATAATGCAACCTACAAAGCGTATTAACATGTCTGTCTTTTGTCCTCTTGGTTTTTCCTTTACACTTACTTGCCATTGCAGCTTCTGTTTGACCCACTTGAGCCTTGTGGCAGCAATCACTCATCCAAATCACCAGCATAGAATCTAAATTATAACACAGATAGTTTCATGCCTTATGTGGCATTTCTGAAACTTTTAAATGTCATTTCCTTTCCAAATGTGTCAGATTGATTGGATTGAGCAAATCACCTTTCACAGCCGATAATGTCAAGCAAAACGAATTTGTTTTTTGTGTCTTTGGCTGACTAAATGCCAATTTAACATTGATAGGACTTGTCCTCGTATTACCTCTTCCTCTGAGACAAGGACCAGTAAAAGATTCAATCCAGAAAAAGACAGGAGGGAACAAAGTAGCTGAGTTAAAGTATTTGTCTACAAACTAAAGGAAATCAACAACTTAAACATTGCTTTCAGACAAAATAGGGGCTAAAAAAACTTAACTCAATGTAAACAGAGAATCCATTGGTACCTTAGTGAAATCCAATTATGGAATCAGTCACCTGAAATTCAAGCCAGGTGACTGATGGCCACTCTGGAATATTCCAGGACTTGAAGTTCTCTTTGGGTCATTGTCCCATAAGAAAGATCAGCCTCCTCAAGTTGGCATGACATTTTCACCGAGGCTCATCCAATACTGGAATGATACATATCAGGTTTTCAGTGCAATGTGTTTCCAGTGTTTCCATGCTTCACTGTAGGCATAGTGTTCTTTTCAACCTATGCTGCTGAAACTTGGTCCAAGAAGGTAAGTTTTAGTTCTATCATTCCTCAAAACAGAATTGCAGAATTTCTGGTGCCTATGTTTTTGCATACAGGAGCTGATTTTTCTTATGCTTAAGGGTCCGTAATGGAAAGCATCTTAAAGCTTAAGGTATCTTAACTCTCTGAACAGTTCTCTGCACTAGACACATTTTCAAAATGCAAGCAAGAGTCATCACCAACAAACCTCTGATGTTTTAAAATTTATTTCCGAGTCTAATTTGCAATTGGGGTTAGATCAGTTGGAGGGTGCTTGTATTCTTGGCATCCATGCTTTTAAAGAAACCACATCAACTAAGACACAGTTCATCTTTAATATTCGGTGACCATTGTAAGGCTTGTTGATATGGCCTTTGAGTGATTTTGAAACTGTAACATGAAGAACATCAGGCTTCAAAAAGTATGAAAAAACATAAGTCCTTAACATAAAGATCATAATCATTTTCACTTTATTTACAATGAAAGCTTAAAATTGTTACCTGCTGCACTCAAAGCAGTTCAAACTGACTTCATGAAAACTTTTGAATCAGGGTCAGATAGGTAAAAGTCTGGACAAAGTCAGGACTGGATTCTGCTTTCAACCAATTACTCAACCTTAAAAATTCTGAGAAGTTTCAAGCCACAAGACATTTAAAACGGCTCTAATTTTAGAGCAACAATAGTTTTAGGCATGCAAACCTTATAAAATCCTCTGGTCAGGTTCCCTTTGGCATGGGTTTTAAAAGAGGCAATGTTGGTCATTTTAAAGACCCCTCAAAGTGAGCTGGTCAGGAAGCATGAAGCTGATTGTTCAGAAGCAGTTGTGTGAAGAAAAAAAAATCTCTTTGGCGAATAATCACTGCAAAAAATAGCTTTTATCTCTCTATAGAAGATGGCTACTCTGTATTTTGAGATACAATTTAGTTTTAAACAGCCTTTAAATCCTCTTACTCCTCCTGTACATCCATATTCATTCATTCCCCTCCCTCCCTCCCTTACATAGCCTCTTTTGCCTTCCCTCCATTTGTTTGCCACCCTCTGCAATCGTCCTCTTCGAGCCTCTTGATCCTGTCTCTCCTTCTACCGTTTGTCACCCCCACCCTCCTCCCTAATGCACACCCATCCCTCTCTTCCCCCTGCTCACAGGAGGGTCAAGTGCACAGGCTTTTGTCTCAAAACATGTGGAGGGAATTAATTGGCTCCAGCGTTTGGCTCTTTCCACCCGACTGCTTCTGTGTGGCTGTCACCTGGCTCGCGCTCACACTCCTCTGTCTTTGGTTTACCCCACCCTCTTCTCATTCTCCTTCTCACAATCTCTCTCCCACCTCCTTGTTTTCACTATTTTTTTTTCCTGTTTTGATGGTTGTCCCCCTTTTTTCTCTCCCTTTGCTCCCTGTGTCAAGGCCCCCTTGTAAGATCAAGCCCTGAGCTGCAGCTGAAGGACTTTCAGATTGCATCTAATAAGGGTGGATATTGTGTGATGTTGTAGGTGATGGCTATATAAAAAGAGACAGAGAAGGAGAGTGAGAGGAAGAGAAAGAGAGAGGGAAAGAGACAGAGAGAGGGACAGGGTATTTGATGCACTGACAGTAATCGTGATTCCCTCAGTTTCACAAAATATGCAAAGTTTAACTTTTATTCTAACATACTGCCCAACACACAAGCTAAAACCATATTCACTGAAAAAACTAGTCAATAAAAAATACATCTACACTCTGGTCAAATAATCTATAGTTCTGTTGAATTTTCCACCCAGCAGGTAAAATAATCTTCTTTAAGATGACCCTGTAGCTCAGAGCAAGTTAAAGCAGTGAGCTCCAACTCCTTGTAAAGATTTTCTCACTCTAACCAAGACTTTTCCCCTTATATCTGCATTAGTCTTTTTGTGCCGTCAACTAAACCTAAACTCAAAAAATTTAAGCCACCAATAAAAGTCACTTTTTTAAAGTAGCTGTGCAGATGGATGACAATTCTCCCTTCTTTTTATCATCTCCCTTCCAGCTCAACCACCCTCCCATCCTTGCATTGTCACGACTGTCACATTCAAAATGAAGGGAGAAAAAAAAAACTATTTTGCAGGGAGCCAGAGACTGATATAAAATCATCCCATTCCACTCTCTTATCCTCTTTTATCCCTACCCATCAGTCTTCCTTCCTACCCACCCACCCATCCTCCTTACACCGCCTCAGATCCTCACACCCTAAAAATCAGATGCATTGAAAAAAGAAAAAAAAAACCTGCTAATTTCAGTTCCCCCCTCTTCCCTCTGCTTTTTTCTCTTACCCCAATTATCAGACTCCCCCCTCCTTCCTGCCATCTACCCCTCCCTGCACCCCTTCCTAAGAAAGAAGGATAAATCAGGCTGCATATTAATTGTATTCAAAGGGGGATTGGTGAAGGGGGGCATGTGCCTGGCGTACTCCCTGTTTCCGTGACGACTGGCACAGGATCCATAAAGATTTCAGGGGCAAATGGGGCTGGAAGAGTGGGGGTCACCCCAAAAGAGGATAAGCATAATTACAGAGAGATAGACAGGCAATGAGGGACTGTGGAAGTCAGCAAGCAAGTGTCCCAGCCAGACAGATACTGTAAACAGTCTGCACGGAATTTAATGAATGAACCACCATTACCATGCTGAGCTGTATATTTTATTGGATAAATGCTAAATTCTCTCTTAACTATCTTAACTAGGTTTGGATTTCTTTACATGGCTCCTGTTTCAGTCTTACACCCAATAACTTTTAGCATTTCTCGCTTATTGACAGACTGCAGTATCTGGGTACTGATTGTTTGTAAAGCAACACCATGCTGTGCAGTAAAGCTACAGAAATGCATGTGAACATATGAGCTTTAAGTCTGTTCTTCTTGACTTGGCATGCATTCAATTAAGTGAACTGGGTTTTCAGCTGATTTAACAGAGCATATGGCCTGATGTGAGCACTCACCCAAGGTAGTCTATATGTTCAAGTATTTTCTAAACTATATGCATATTAAACAATGCTAATTGATTTGGAAGCTAAATTTCTGAAGAAATAATTATCCTGTATCCATCCCATCTGTTAGGTTTGGAATCTGTTTGCTTTAGAGACACACTCTACAGACATGCAATAACGCTAACCATTGTTCCACCGTTCAGTCAGTATAACATCATCCCACACTAATATTTGGACAAGGTTTTACCATTGAAAGTGTTGCATTATACTCATTTTGATCAATATACCTATAATAGATGAGCCAAATGTAGCAATAGATTTGGTTCCAATAGAAATTAAGTCACCATCAGTTTTTTGCCCTTTATGACACCATCACCTTGTGAACACCTGTAACCTGGCTGTGTTAAGTACCAAACTCTGATTGGTCAGTACATTACACCATTTCAAAGCTCTTGTCTCTTATTTCTTGCTCACAAACAGTTGCCATGACAAACACACTGTTGCTTAAAGGGGGATGATAACAACAGAGTGGAAGGGACCAAAGGTCTTCACAGATTCACCAAAAAAGGTGTGTGTGTGTGTGTGTGTGTGTGTGTGTGTGTGTGTGTGTGTGTGTGTGCGCGCAGGGGGGTGGGGACACTTCTTCAGCATTTAGAAATTTTGGTGACTTTTTCAGCCTGACTTTTGCATTAGAATAAGGCTGGGCGATATGACCCAAAATTCGTATCACGGTTTAAATTGAATCCTTTCACGGTAACGGTATATATCACAGTATAAATGTGGTGGTGCAAAATTTAAAATGGAAGTGTTTCTGGATGGGTTTTGTAGTCTCTTACCAAAGCTAAGTTGATTTAAAAAAAACAAAAAAAACAAAAAAGCATATAATAATATAATGTATGCCGTGCTGGTTTATGTGCCAGTGCTTAGATAGTTCTAATCCCGTTCTTCCTTAAAACCTGTTTAGTTTTCCACCGACAACTGCAGAGTTGGAATTGCGTCGTTGTATAACGTCAGTACGTCACTACCTGTGCGCTGTCAACAGTGAAGGTGAAAGTTAAACTTAAAAGAGTGTTGGTATCTTCATAAAGATAGCGCTGAAAATGCTTTAAAGAGCAGAGATTTATTTTTGTTTCTTTTGGTGGTTCTCTGTCCGCGGAGTGAGCTTGTCAATGTGTGTGTGTTTGTGTGCGTGTCTGTGTGTGTGCGCGCATGTGAGTGCTTCAAAGCGGACACGGAGGAGTTTGAATGCGCAGAAAGGCAGAAACGATTGTGTAATGAGAAGTAAGAAAAATATATCACAGAGCATTTTAGTTTATTGAATGAAAGAACATGCAAACGTTACAGTGTTTCCCCTTCGTTCACAGCCTTCAGGTAGAAATTTATTTCTGCATGGTCACAATTATGTCAATTTCAGCAAAAATCCACGATTAGCAGTCGATTCCGTTTTTATTGGCCAATTCCACGATTCCGTCCACGATCTTTTTGCAGATGACATTTTTCTGCTCCATATCTGACTTTTTGAACCTGAACCACGTCCAAATCACGGAAGTAGCACCTTTTTTTTTTTTTACCAGTTCCTCCTCCTCCGCCGTCACTGTGCTTGCAGCCATTTCCGCTAGAGATTTGATTTATGGCTTTTTGAGAGGATTTGGATCTTGGTGAGCCGTTCCTTTCAAAGAGCCGTTCATAAAACTGGCTCCTTTGGATCATTTTTGTATTCATTAAGTTTTAAGAAGGTAGCCTCGCTTTAACTCATTTTATCTTGGAAATAATCACTGGGAGGAATGAATTTAGATATCCCACCAATATGAGTTTGAATTATTCTGAAATATTGATATAACCTTAATGACATGTGTGGATTAGATTTTAAAGTATGATCTGGGTTCATTGTAAATATTCCACAGGGTGGCGCCATATCACTCTGCTTTGACAGTGACGTCACTATTTTGAATTAACCTTTGTACAAATTCTGTGTAGGTGTGTAAACCATGACTTGAACACATATTAACATTAAAAAACAAAGCAGGCTACAATGAATTTCTGCACAAAACAGCATTTAGTGAAACAATTTCCACACAAGAACATTGTTGATAATACAGAACGGAACCCAGCTGCGACTCGGTTCCCATTGTTCATGATAATGAGCCGTTCAAAAGAACCGTTTCGTTCGTGAACGTCACAACACTAATTTCCACACAGAGGCAAATACGATGATGTCGGGTATGACGGTAGAGCACAAATCTCTACCGTGGCCAAATTTATACCGTTTCTACTGTCATACCATGTATACCGCGCAGCCCTACGTTCGAATATGACAGAACTTAAAAAACAGCTAGATCCATCAAATCAATTTAAGGATCATCTCAACTTCCCATTATTTGTGTTTGTTTATATTGTTTAGCGACCAGTGGTGTGTGCTCTGGGTCATGTGGAGTATTTTATTTATTTCTGGCTGTTCTCATGAGTCTTTGCAAATGCATCATTCCTGCTCCGCCTTGGTTTTTGTACTTTCTCCTGCTCTTGCTAGAGCTGCAGCGTTTACTTCACTGGAGGGATCCTTTACCTTTAACCAGTAGCTCAGCTAAGAAACCAACACAATGCAGTTCTTGTTTAAGTCAGAACAAGGCAAAGCTGTTCATTTCATTTTTTTTTTCTTTTTCCGTAAACATCCACTGCCAGGAGAAAACCTTTTTTTTATTTGGACTGTGCGAGTGCCACACTGGTGCACCTGTGCTCCTCATTCACGAAGCAGGTATAGGAAAGACGAACACAGAAAGTCACCTTTTTCATTTTTTTTGTTAGTTTGAAGCAGGGGAAAATGCTACAAGACACAGCGAGGGCTTGTCTCAATTATAGAGTGTATGGTTAAGTATCTTACAAACGTGAGTACACCTCTCATATTTCTACAAGTGTTTTGTCATATCTTTTCATGGGACAACACTTCAGAAATGATACTTTGCTGCAGTGTAAAGTAGTCAGTGTACAGCTTGCATATTGGTGTAAATTTGTCATCCCTTTAAGATAACACAACACACAACTGCTAGCAACAAAAGTGACACCCCTGAGTGAAAATGTCCTAATTGCTAATGTTAGCAAAACTTGACTTCTACTGCCACTCAACATTCTCAGGAGCCGGGGTGTTTTTGACAGGTGCCTTTGTTAAACTTGAATAACACAGACTTGACTTAAACATAATATAGAATTTAACTTGTTGTGAGGCTGATACAGCGTCAGGTTTTTACCAAAATGTTGAACAGTTGCGTTTATTTTATTTTCAGTGTACCTCATTTAAAAAAGAAAACAAAAGTACTCTGGATGACATTTTTATTCGTTAAAAGGGTTTGGATATGCTGTATTAAGGTTGCTCTGTACTAGATAGTTTATTAAAAAAAAGGGAAGCTGTTTTGTTTCAGATCAGTTTTAGTGGTACAGTTTGGTTCTCAAATCATTTACCTTGTATGTCAATACTGCACTTGGAAGAGGTTGACACACCCCTTTTTGTCCTGAGGAATGAAAACATAAGCAGTAAAGCTTTATAACACTCACACACACACACACACACACACACACTAATACATACACACACAGATCAGCGCAGAGGCTTTATGTATAATGCATGAATTTGGTTTAATTGCATGGATCCTATTTGCATAACCTCTCCCAGTTTGATCAAATATGCTCATCTATTTTGCAGTCCTCTGACCTTGGCTGCGGGCAGGTTACTTCATGTCTTTGTGTGTGTAAGTATACAAGATGTTCAAGTATACAAATATTCTGTTGCAAGCACACATGCACACTCAATATGGACGATATGTGTGTATGAGAATAGATGGGCCTTGGCTTAACCTGTCTTGACTCTTAATAGCTCTTTTATTGGTGCTAATGCTGTTCGCTTCATGAATGGAAATGACACCACATGCAGACAAGCTCTCAGTAGAAAGACATGGTCTTATACTGGTCATATGAAACCAACCATACTTTCTCATTGACCAGTGAGATTTCATATCATGGTTTGCTTTTTTGGCCCGAGATTTTGAATGACCTTTGAGATATTAGCCTTTGTTTTGAATACACACCTGATGCATTTGTTCTGACAATGAATGAGTTAGATACTGATGTTGTAAAGTACACATAAAAATACTCACTCACACATTAGAGGGCAACGGAATCCCATTCATTACATTTTATTTCCAGTAGCTCAAAAAAGAAAACACTAAAATGTACTGAGTTACGGTGGCCGACAAGGGTCAAACAGACGGCAACGGGCCAGTACGTCTCAGTTCGGGGAAACAGCTTCAAGTACAGAAATGATGCAAAATCACAAACTCTAAACGAGTTACAAAAAGAGGAACGTTGTGCAAATGAAAAAAACGTGCTGCATAAGAAGACAAACACACCATCACTAAACAATCTGTAAGTACAGAAACGTTCTGTAAACCAAGAAACAATCTGTAAACCAAGAAACGATCTGTAAATACAGAAACGATCTGCAAACCAAGAAACGATCTGCAAACCAAGAAACGATCTGTAAACCAAGAAACGATCTGTAAACCAAGAAACGATCTGTAAATAGACAAACGATCTGCAAACGAAAAACGCTGCATTAAACCAAGAAACGATCTGTAAATAGACAAACGATCTGCAAACAAAAAACGCTGCATAACTGGTCACTACAAATGTAAGGCATCCAAACCTGCAGGGGGCGAGTTCAGCGTAACAGCTTAATTGAGAGACACATTAGCTGTTCTCTCTCTCTCTCTCTCCATCCCGTGTGTCTCTCCATTAAGCTGTTACGCTGAAAGCGCCCCCCGCAGGTTTGGAGCATTTAAGTTTGTAGTGACCGGTAACGCAGCAAACGTTTATCGTTTGCGGATCGTTTTTTCTATTTACAGATCGTTTCTCTATTTGCGGATCATTTCTTGGTTTGCAGATCGTTTCTGTATTTGCAGATTGTTTGATGATGGTGTGTTCGTCTTCTTATGCAGCACGTTTTTTTCATTTTCACAACGTTCCTCTTTTTGTAACTCGTTTAGAGTTTGTGATTTTGCATCGTTTCTGTACTTGAAGCTGTTTCCTCGAACTGAGACGTACTGGCCCGTTGCCGTGCATTTGACCCTTGTTGGCCACTGTACTTAATTGATTAATTTCCCTTTAGATGGGAGATTGCCTCCATGGCACTGTTTAGACTAATTCAGGAACTGGGTAGATGCTCCGACTAAGTTGTGATATAAACAGAGTTTTATAGATTCTTGAGTTTCAACTTATCTGGAGCAGACTGGCCTAACTGATGAAGAACTGAACAGTGTGAAGGCCATAGTTTGCCACTTACCCTATGACTTGTCACAAGCTTTAAAGGAAATTGAAAAGTGTGGAGAACAAACACATCACTTGTAACAAGCTTAAACTCTCTCCTCTTGAATTGAAAAAGTTTACAGTAGAAGGAACAGGGGAACTAATTGCAGTTGTCTTGAGTTGCATCACTCCAAGAACATGTTTTTAAGCAGCTCACACATACATAATTGGAAGATTGGTGATCTCCAAATTTCTAATTCAGTCTGTTTGAACTTCTGCACACGGCCAGTTCTTGGTTTCTCAACAGATACTCACATCATCATTTAAATGACTTGTCTATTGACAGCTTGTAGCCAAAATATTCAGACTAGAAATTCCTTCCACAGTCAAATAAAGCCAGAACACAATGTATCTGAACACAGCTTGCTCAGAAACAACCCATTTCACAGCCATGAACTTATGCACTATTCATTAGTGCTTTTTGAAGCACAGAGTAGCAGATTTACTGTTTTTTTTCGCATCAGGTTTCATGTCATCATGGATTTATCTTACAAATAGCATACCTTAGGGATGTTAGTGCAGGTTTTTCTTTGCCCTGGTCACCTTAGCTCCCAACGCTGTGTGAAAAGATCTGTAGCACTAGCTAAGACAACAAAAAGATCTGTTCCCTCATTTCTAATCTCCCTCTTTCCTTTACTCTATTCATAGTGAAGTGGTAATTCAGGTCATGGCTGAAGCTCACCTTTTTCACATCTTACTATCTAATGCTCGCAATATGGATTCACATGAAAGGCCAAAGAAGCCCCTTTTGGTTTCATAAAGCTGAAAGCAGTTATTAAACACAGTAGGAACGACAATATACTTTTAAATCATCAATACCTTTTACCTTATTCACATCTCAGCACATGCTCTTGGACAACCAGGCACATCACCCTGGCCTCTGGGTTGGAGCTGCAGCCTCAGACCTTAATTCTAAACCAAGTTTGATGGATGGGTGAGCAGACAGATGGATGGGGGGGATCGATGGACCGATAAACGAATTGGCAGACAGATGGACGGATGAACAAATGGATGGTTGGATAAGTGGATGGGTAAATGGATGGATGGATAGGCATTTTTACACATGGCTGTCTGTCTGCATTCCTGTCATGTCCAAGTCCTATTTTTTTCATCCAGTTCAGATGTGCATGTGCGTGTGTGTGTGCGTGTGTGTGCATTTGTGTGTGTGCAAGTATATATAAGTGACATATTTTGATTTCGTGTGCATACATGTGTGTATGTGTGTCAAGCAGCTGCGCTCAGCGAACAGGTTATCTTGGAAGCTTGTGCCTCAGACAGAGAGATGATATTTATTCAGAGGGGTAGATTTGATTTCTGCTTGGACCATTTCCTACTGTAGACTCAGTGTTGTTTAATCCTGTGAGACTCTGCAAATATGTGAGACAGCACTGGCTTTTGGCCCAGACCGGATGCACATACTTCAAGCAAAGCAGGCGTATTTTGGGGGGTAGAAGAAATAAATGTGAGAGCCTCTGTTAAAGATAGAGAAAGAGAGAATTTGATTCAGCATGTCACACTTTTAGTGGCAAAGCTGCTTTAACAGCCATGCCAACCCATCTGTGGGTAAAGAGTGAAGTGTGCTCTACCTTAAACCAGACTTCATGTGGGGTTTTTTTTGTGTGCGTGCGGGCTGGTAAAGCTAAAAAAAAAAACCTAAATGCTTGATATTGCGCTGTTTCAAGGCCAGAGTTACATGTGTTTGTGAATATGTTAATGTCTCCAGATATGTGTTGGAATACAGAGCAGACGTACAGACATACTGTAGCTACCATAATGGCGACATGTCAATAGCAAGCTAAGCTGTCCCTTGAGCCTTGAAAACCACATAAACCACAGATGGTATAATTAAATTTGCTTGGATGCATCGTTTCATAAACTGCTAATTTACTTGTGTTGAAATAATACTGTGTTGATTACATGGCCATTTTTCATATAGATTATTAGTGACTTTACAGTGATACATTTTACTGTAACAGTCTCGCTTTAATCATTGTGCATTATTTGGGTTGCTTATTTGTAGCGAAATACTTCATTTTTGTCTTTGATTTCCTTCCTTCTCCCCCTCTGAGGTTTAAACTGTAAATAGCAATAACCAGACTGGAGAAGCAAAGTGGAAAAGAGTCATTAATTGTAGGACAATGGTTTGGCCAGGGGCTGCTGAGTGCAATCTATGAATTAGGAGCTGGCCAACGCTGCCATTTGCATGATAGTGGGGGAATAAATTGCCACACCAGCCATCTATTGAGAAACAGTTGTGGGGGCAAAGCTAATGCATCTAAGTCAAAGGAAGCTAGGCACACATTCATAATGAATTATCCCTCATCTTTGCAATCACTTGAAGAAATGATTGCTCTCTTCTCGCTCATTAGCATTTCCTTTCCGTTTCTTTCCTGTCTTTCTCCTCTTTACTTCATTCTCTCTCCATCCTCACTCACTTCTGTGCGTGATTCAAAAGCACAAACGCATACTATTATCCAAGAGCACTCCATTGTCTAGTTCCACCTTCTCCAAGTCTGACGGTTCCCCGATGCCATTTAGGTGAATCTCTGTCCCTGTGCATTAAGCAAGGCACTGACAGGTGATGCATGGTAATGACATCAATTACTGAGAGGTTTTTCTTTGAACATCTCATTGAAGTGAAAGCACAGCGAGTGTTTGTATGAATGAGAGAAGAGGGGCTGTCAGGAGCATGAATGTACAGTTTCCTTTTTGAATACTGGCAGAGAAAAAGGGGAAAAAAGGCACTTTGGGGCAAATTTATGTACATAAAAAACCCAACTATTTTCTAATGCTTAGGTTTCTTCACCTTTGAAATGCCTTTATTGAAATCACTCTGTTGTCAGGTGAATGAGTGTAAGAACAAGTCTTTTTCAAAAACAACTGGGCAAGACTATGAGTAATCATCCCTAAGTGGATAAAATTCAACATGAACAGGATAAGAGAGCATAAAGTACCTCAAGACAAGGCACCCATACCACTCAAATCACAACGGATGGTGTTTGGAAATACAGTAACTTGAAAATAGAAGAAGTCTCTAGGATAGTGGAAGTGAGGGGGAGAAAGAAATGATTCTGTATGTATCATTCTGTCTGTTCTTCCTCTTCGCCAGGACCATCTGCAACCTTGTCAATGTAGCTATAATTAAAGGTTACGACAGCCGAGGCCACCCGGCAGGGGGTCTGCCTGCCCCGACCCATGATGCACGTCAAATGCACCCCTTCACCCTCCACTGTCCCTCTGCATTGGCCCTAATCTAGTTTGACATTCACTGGGAAACAATGCAGAAAAGGGGCTTTCCTTAGGAAACCATGTGCCAAGAGTGCTCCAGCTCAGTGACCAACACTGGTAAACACTGCAAGTGGGAATGCTGGAGGTTGTACAGTGAATTTGAGTATACATTTTTTTTTTTTTTTTTTTTTTAGTGTCTTCGATCTACATCACTCTTCATGGAGATTTCCAAGTTGCCAACATTTTGTAAAACTGAGCTCTGTCTCTCCTTGGGCAGTTTAAATACACCATTGCTGCTGTCCAGAAGAGAAAACTCCCTAACTAAAGCAGAATAGATCTGGGGATGCTGGACATCTATTTGATCTGACTCAGTGGTCCTGCATACATAACAATGTCCCCATCACATAAACACAAATCACCCCCACAGTGCAAACACACACACACACACACACACACACACACACACACACACACTAATATACATGCACTATTGTACGTAATGTTTATTAGTCATTGAGGCTCACACTCGGAGGAAAATTTATAGCCCCCCTGCTGAGCTGCCACAACAGTGAAAACACTGCTTACAATATTTCTCTCTGTGTCCTGTTACTATTTTTTCTTTCTTTCTATGTGATTGAACTTGGGTAAGGAGGCCAAGATGATCGTTTATATATATATCCAAAAAGGTATTCCTCATTTGTTAACCTCTTTTTATGTTTGTAGACATTTTTGCATTTTCCTGTTGAATAACCTTCATTAAGAATAAAAATTGGTTGTGATGGGCCCACAGTGAGTGTTATCACATGGTCAAAAAAAATAAGCAATAAATGTGGCAGAAATATTTTTAGTTTGCTGCTGGTGTTGATTGTAGCAGTGTTAGTGCCAGATTCTCTTATTAAAGTGGCACGAGGGCAGGTATCAGCTTTCCAGTTGGACCCCGTCCAGCCAAACACTCACTCACAGACACACACAGATGCACTCACAAACACACACTGTCAGAGCGTCTGCCCTTGCAGGTGTTTGGCTTGCTAACAAGCGTCCTCTCATTATTCTTTTAGAGAGCTGATTAACCACTGGGACCGCACCAATCATGATTGCTAATCAGTTGATGAATACTACAACATCATAATTCAGAAAGTTGTAGGACTTGTTTGTCCTGATGACATTTTAATTGTAAACCTTTAATTGTTTGTGTACTACAGGCTTCAGGCCATAAAAGCTGGTCATGTCTCTGGATTCTATTGTTCAGTCTGGAAAGAGTAAAAAAGATAACTCACAGCTGGTTTTACGACTAAGTTTTTTTTTTTTTTTCTTTTTTCTGAGATATCTACCTCCTGTGCCATGGAAGTTATGAGTGCTCAGAAGGTGTTTCAGTTCCTTAGTGTTACATGGATTTTACATCACCAGATAAAAATAAGACCAAAACACTGCATTAGTGAATTGCAGGCTCCTGTCCGTGCAGAGGCTGTGTGGTACCCAGGGACTTACCCCTGGCTTATTGCTGTGAACTAAGTAGGCGAGAGGAAATCAATATCTGGTGACAGCTAGTCAATCTGAGACTCAATGCTGAAACTCCAGTCTGCTTAAACGGATGGATCTTCCCTACACACGTACAGTCTCAACAAGGAAGCCGCACAGCTCAAGGCGGAGAAAGCCCCATGTAAATTGGACCAAGTAGGAATAAATCGGCTGACAGCATCACTAAATAACTTTAAGTCCAGCAGTCCCTGGTTGGAAATGGGTTTATGTCGACTTGTACTGACAGCATTTACATTTGGGTGAGCCGGTGGTGGTTTTACATGCCTGGACTCCAAATGAATAGAAATCCTGACACATCGAAAAAACCGTTTGAAGCTCCTAGGTCTTAAAAGAAGCCCTTCAGCATGGAGCAAGAGTGTTGTCACACAGGAAAAAAGCAATTTCCGTCTTTCACGGTGGTTGGATAAATCAGATGATGCATTTCTGTGTGCATGCAGGAGTTGATTTATCAGGCAATATCAGTAGTGTGGCAAAAATCCCTTATTAAGCTTAGGTGTTTGTTTTGCTTTGCTCTACTGCCTTGAAAAAGTATCCTGCTCTTTTAGAGGCTGTTTTCCTTTTAAACATTACAACTTTTTTGCAGTTTTCTGAATGTATCTAAAGGTTTTAGTAAAAGTAATCATATCAGAGCTGAACAAAAAGTCACAGATAATTATTGCACAGTAAGCATATTCCAAAAACTGTCTGAAACACTATTAAAATAAAAATAATGTACATATGCATGCTTGCAAACTCAACATGCATGTGATAAATTAAAATGGCAATTTCTTGACAAGAAAAAAATGTGTTGTTCTTTTGTTTTGTATAATTATTTGAAGATTCATGTCGACAGAGTTAAATCTCAGTGAAACAAAACCAAAGCGCCTTTAAATGCTGTCGTCAACATTAAGCTAAATTTGTCGCAGCCGTCATCATTGTCCCCACTTGCTCAGGAAAATTACTAAAATGCAGGCTGAGGTTGTTGCTGTTCTGATTTATCTACACGTCAGACGAGAGTAGCTCGTTGCTCCAAGTGAAACTATCTCTTTCATTCTCAACTTATTTGTCTGCATTTACAGGCACCAACCGGCAGATTTGGAAAAAACAACTTTATTTTAGCCATACCATGTTTCAGATAACTCCAGTGATCTTCCTAGTATGGCTGCAACATCCTCTTCCTTTGGCTCTGATACTTCCTCTAACTTCCCTCAACTTTTGTGGTAATTTTCTTCCCTGTCTGTCTTGACCTTTGCCTGTCTTTTTACTGTGTTTCTGCAGTATTACATCGCCCTGCAGAATTTGTACAGTTGTAGCTGTACAAATCCAGCCTGTGTTTAGAATACAAAGTTTTTAGAAAAAATGTGATGGGTTTACCTTGGTTTTTACATGTATTTTGTAGAATGACAGACAGCCTTGAAATTTATTGTTCTATGTACAAGAATTTTGATTTAATATTTGTTGAAGTATCAGCCAAGAAGGGTTTCATCTCAATATCATTACCACTTCTTTACTTTTTCTTAGATTAAGTAAATTTTAACACGTGGTTCTGTTTTACTCAAGAAAGATTTCACGACGACACAGCCGAGTGAAGACGGTTAAAATAAAAGAGAAACACAACAACAACAAGCTGCAGGTCCATGTTTGGACAGGCTGTTTCATAGATGTAGGTCATAATAGTGAAAAGACGCCTCGCCATGAGTGTGTCCTGACTTTTTGAATGGCTAAAGGAGCCTGCTGCAGAAGGAGCTCAGGGTCCTTGAAGAAGCAGGTTACAGTCGTTGTGACCTATGATTGATACATGTGCATGCATTTTACATCAGTCAAATAGAAGACATTGCTTCAACCAGGTTGACCTGGTGATTGAGACAACAGAAAAGTGAATCTAAGTGAATCTACTGAAAGCTTCAATATCAGTGTACCATTCGTTCATTCCATATCCATTTTAGAATCCATAATCGGAAAAAGGATAACCACTTGCTATTTCATTTCTCATTTTCAAATCAAAAATCGGAAACAAATAACGGCATATTTTTCGCTATTTTTAATTTTGTTTCAAAAGAAAAAAATAGAATATGAGAGAATGGAATTATCATGGGATTTTTGTTCTATTTATTTTTGGTTAGTATCATTTTCGGTGTGTTGTGACCTGGAAGTTGTTGTCTTTTTTTCTCAGGGAGGCCAGTCTTTAACTGCGCGGATCTTGAAACCTGTTCACAGAGATAGAGAAGGCAATATTCAGTGAGTGACATATAAATAGACCACTATGGACGCACTAAAACAATACGCCGATGTTATAAAGCAATTGTTCGAAGCTGGTAAGACCCACACAGACATAACTGTAAAACATTAGCTATAGTGCTGCTTGATTCACCCATCAATGGAATCAACCGGTGGAGACTGACTGACCTTCCTGAGAAAAAAAAGTCAACAACTGTCCTAGGTCACAACACATTGAAAATGATACAAACCAAAAAACGAATAGAACAAAAATCCCTTGATAATTCCATTCTCTCAAATTCTATTTTTAATTTCCAAAACAGTGAAAAATAGGCCGTTATCTGTTTTCCGATTTTGGATTCTAAAACAGATATGGAATGAACGAATGATACACCGATTCTTCAAAAATCCTTGGTTGATAGGGGAAAAATGGTGTATTGATGGTTGATAGATTATAGGACATGTAGCTTTCACTTAGCAGTTAATGCTTTGGTTGGTTTCAGGTTGGTGAAGCAAGTTACTAAAGTCTGGACTGGGGGATAAAACAAAAAAACAAAAAAATAAAAAAATTGTAACTCTATGACAGGATTGCATTCTCCACAAGCAAGTATATCTGGATCTAGCTTTGACCTGTAGTGTTAAAAATACATTACACACAGTACATAGTGTATGCACAGGCAGCAGTCAGTCAAGCCTTTTCCCTGTAGGAAGTCCAGTTGAAAAAACTGTGACCTTGAGAGAAGAGTCTTGAGAACATGGAGCCCGGTTCCCTGCCTTCTACTGCTGTTTTGACAAGTGCAGCCCAATCAGACATGTTGGTTCAGGCTCCACTTTCTCACTCTCTGGTGACCGTGGGGGTCACAGGGTGTGCATGAGAAAGAGAGTCCCAGCCTGAAATAGAGAGAGAGCTGTGTATCATCCTGTGCAGTTGTTATGCTTATGGGTGACATTCACTTTCAATTATGCATGTGTCTTTATGTGTGTGTGTGTGTGTGTGTGTGTGTGTGTGTGTGTGTGTTTGTGTGTAGTCTAGTTTTGGGGCAATTTGTGCGGTATCTTAGTGTTTGAATGAGTTTCTGCATGTCTAGGGGCATCCATTCATAACTGGTGATAGTGGCATGATGAGGGACAGCCTGGGGGCTGCAGGACCTGAGGATACAATGGCCCCTGACACATCTTCCTCCAGGTGTGTGCATCAGGGAGAGACACCAGCATTTATGTGTCTTGAGCACCCCTGTGGCAACAGGCTGCAATAATAACAAGCACCAGAGGGAGACATTGGGCATCTTTTTTTTCTTTTTTTTTTGTTCTGGAGCTTCCTGACTTTTCTGACCTGTACTTCCAAATCAGGAAAGGAAAAAAGGAGGAAGAAAATAGAGAAAGAAATAACACATATTCAGATAGATAGAGAGAGACCAAAGGAGAGGCCAGTGAAGCTGACAGATCACAGGAGCCTTGGAGCAGGGCCCAGTTGTCCTCTGTGTATGGTTGGCTTGGGGGTAGGTGATGTCAACCCCTGACAGGTAATTTTGTCTGAGTCCGGCTCCCTGGGGTGCACAACACACATATGGTAGCCCAGTGCAAGCAGCACACATACAAACACACTTGCTCTCCTTTAACTTGCACATGCTCTGTCTCAAACCTGGCCCAAATCCCCTCAGCCATTCTATTTCTGGGAGTGCTCTTCAAAAGGACATTAAGAAGAAACACATGCAACAGTGTCAAGTAATCTTACAGCAAACTGAGGGGCTACATCTGTGTAGAAGGGATTAGGAAAGTTGACATTGAACACTTTCCAGTACAAGATATGAGCTGAAAACAGACTCTGTCTACCCAAGATTTGACTCTGAATCAAATACATATGGTGTACAAAGGAGGGTAACTGTAATAAAAGTGTTGCATTCATCAACTTATATAATATTTTATTTGTGGAAGAGCACTGCTTTTAATGGTTGTGATATAAATGAACTGGATTATTGTTAATAATCTGTGGTGATGAACAGAAGAAAACTCAAATGTTAAATGAAGCTTAGCTCGAATTCAATCAAGAAAGACTGTCTGTGTGCTCACACTCTTTCCTTCACTTGCTCACTCCTGCTCTCATTCATCAGCTGACCAGGGGGTGTGTCAGCTTGTCTTGCTATCCAGTCACATCACCACAGCTTCATTTGCGAGCCAATCATTGTATAGCTGCCAGATTTTAAATTCTGCCTTTTCTGCTTGTCAGCTGTCTTTCAGGCTCACACCACAACCCTCCTCCTCCCCATGCATCACATCAGTTCCTAGCTCTTCAGCTCCGCAGTCAACATTGAGTCATCAGATCTAGCCCTACTTAATCACTAACAGTATTAAGACTCCAACAGGGGATTTTCATAATTCATCACGTCATGGTCCCCCTATACAGTCATGATTCTATGCTTTATGGAGTGTAACTGCAAAACCGTCACATCTTGCATCTTTTACATTAAATTCCTTCATAAAGCTAACTGGTGTAGAGGTCTCTCCTGAATGAACTAAATTTGGCCGTTGTATGCTTTAATTAATTTAACTCAAGCAGCAACCTTTGGTCTCCAGAGCAGCCAATGCATGAATTTTTCTTGCTAAGTTATTATTAATGAGTTTTCTTGTAAAGGTCATGGCTTATATGACTGTCAAGTGAGGACACTACCTTAGTGCCACCTCTTTGTCTAAAGCTAAACTGACTGGAGGTTAGACTGAGTTATCATTTTCAAAATGGCGACCACTGATGATGGATCTAAAAAATCTCAATAGATGCAAAGGGATGATATTATGTAAATCGTGTCCAAGTTTCTGCATCTGTTTACATATTTACATGTTTACATAAAAAGTGATTCAAGTAGTTCAACTCTTTTAACCCCAAACATCCCATCCATTTTACGGACAGATGTCTCAGTTGTTTCTATATGGGTCCCATGATGTAATACTTCCTCCGCTGTAACAACACTCCGGTTTAAACTGTGTTGGGCAGACTATGCGGTCTGTCTCTGCCTGTCGGCCAATTATAGGTCCTCTCTCAACTCTGTGAAGTGAGGCTTTCACCTTGACTGCCCCAGCTGCCCCTGAAGGTCCCTCCTGTGTGTTGTGGATGTGAAGGCGTGGTGAGGGCATGTCATCTGGCAGTCTGGCAGTCTGGTTTGTTCGCTGACTGCTGGTTTGGCTGGGATGCTTGTACATTGGCTTTGAGCCACAGAATTTTGATATGGAGACTCCTAATGACTTTCATTAATCCGTTCTACACTTTGTTTATATGCATGATTTTTAAGGTTGCATTCTTGTGTAGCATCTGGACAGAAGAGCAGCTTAAGCCTTAAATAAAACATTTTTAGTTTCTTTTTTTTCTTTTTTCATTATTATGGTTAAGGGTCAAGCACTGTCGGCTTCAAGAACCTTTTCTTTTCCTGTAGAATTTTTTTTCTTATCCCCTGAAAGATTAGTATTTTTAGACCACTTACAGGTGACTTTTTGCATGTGCACCAGACCTAATAAAGAAAGACAAAAAATAAATGTCACATATAGGGAAGAGTTTGGCTCCATTGCACGCCCACTGGGCTTTGGGAACATAGGAAGATTTTTTTTTTTCCCCCACACATACATATTCCTGAGACTTTTAAAGAACCTATGATAGTTATGTTGAAATTTAACATACATGAGATATTTGGGGAAAATTTGCTCCATAAATAAATACATACAAATATAAGAACTCATTTGGGGGCTTTTCAAAAATGTTAAAAATCTCAATGCATCTTAATATAAGTCTGATGGCATAGTTGTGGTGAGACCTCTAAAGTTTGATGTTTCAACCTTAAAAAAAAACTAGTGGTATGTCTGAGTCAGATATTCTCCAATCTGGTCAGATGAGTAATCATTCTTTTGTCTGTGTTACCACTGAGATCCGAAGTGCCATGAAGAAAATGCAAATCAAGCCAGGAACTTATGGAGAAAAAAAAACAAAAGAAATTGCATTTCACCACTAGACCAGCAGAGGGCAGTAAGACAGCAACGATGGCCATTCATTTCAGATGGCACCATAGAGGGTGAAGACAGACCAGCATAATGTACAGCCCATTGGTATTGCAGATATACAGCTTGTGCTGGCTCTGGGCGTTTTGTTGCACTGCGGATGGATTTGTAGAATTGACACTCGAGAGAAAACAACTGCAAGAAAAGCTGCGTTGAAAGGCCCATTTCAGGAAGGGGAGGATTGCTTACCTTTTGTCATTATTTTTTTCAGTGATTTTCAGTATGTGTTCAGTGATTACACAAATGGGACCATCAGTCATGGCGTACCATTGTGGAACGGCCTATTTGGCCATAGCATTAGCAGCATGCACGACTGTCAAAATTGTCCAATTAACTAATTACATCATGAAAGCAAGGCAGGTCCAGAAAGTCGTATGTATGTGAACTTCCTTGAAAACCCCCATCCAACAAATGTGAATTGGCTGATATACTTTGCATGAACAGCAATAAAAATGTAAAGTGTCCTGTCTCTTAAATCTAAATTTGGTCAACATCAACATTTTCTCAATACTTCTTCGAAAGATTCATTCAATCTCAGAATATCTGTTGTCCTAGCACATTTCATCTCAAACGAAACATGATTGTAATGTGCCTGTGATGTTTGGGTCGTCCACCACAAAATTTTGTACTCTGTTGGGGTGTTAACCTAGCTTATACATTTAGCCAATCTTTTTTTTTTTCACCATTAGTACAAACGGGTTGGTTTTCATCGCTAATGATTGGATGTCTACAGACGCACGACATTTTTAACATAATGCAAATTTTGAAAAAAAATTACTTAACAACTTGAGCCTGGGGCAATGTCTTTTGCTCTTCCAATCGCAGCTAGCCCCTCTTTAGCGCTTTCACATTTAGATTCTACTTTCTTTGCATGAAGGTACATGGGAATAAACAGTGTTGGTGATATGTCCTTGGAGGGGGTGTTTGCGTTTTTCAACAGCTTAACAAAGATATATCCAATCAATTCAGACACACTCAGGATGAAATGGGAGACCAAGTTTGGGGAACAACTACCAGATAAGACCTGAAAAATTGCAGAATTTCTGGACTGAAATCCTTAATTTGCTTTCATAATTTCTAGAGAGTTAGAGCAAACCTGAACTTGAATTCATTTTCTTGGGATTATCTTGAAAATATCTGGCTAAGAAAGCCTGAACTTACAAGTTATTCTGCTTTTTTCTTACAGGCTTTTCACTGCTAAGAAAGGAATCCTCTTATTTGGGAAGATGAAAAAGAAATCTGAACAGTATGTCGTTGATCACCATTTTGCAGAACTGAAATCATCAAACTTGTATGAAATGTCAGGTGGCAGTCCTGGGGAGGATTGAGAGACAGGTGGGGACAGGATTTGTCTCTTTAAGATGTTCTTAACTGATGACAATTAGAAAGTAATTCAACCTCCTTAACATTGCTGTTTTTGAATTCAGGCTTTTTGACATCTGACACTTGGTGGCAATCTTCTTTTTTTCTGAATAAACCATGAACATCCCAAAAAAAAAAAAAAATTGGGCCAGTTTCTGGTTGCTCTGTACTTGACTGGGATGACTTAACTGATTTGTCTTCAGCTTGACCCCACCATCACCCGTTCTGGCCCCTGGAAGGCATTAAACTATAGTTAGATCTGATTTTCTGTAAATACTGCACATGAGAAAAAAAAAAGGTAAAAAATGCCACCTCTGTTACCTTTAACAAGTGGCTCCACCCTCTGTCAGGCAGGACAAAGTCACTCTGCTTGGTTAACTTCCTTATGTCTCTCATTTGGGGGAGAGGACAGAAACACATCATATACTTTTTTTAAGAGTCTACATCAAGGTAAGAATGTTTCTCACTCAGACTGGTGTAATTAATACAAAACTACAAACATAAGTTCAGGGAAAAGAGACGTGCTATAGAATTTCTCTATTAAAAAAAGTTATTGATGATATTTTTCCTCAAATTCATAAAATGTTGTTTTCATGTGACTGTTACTGGCACCAGTAGACTTTGCAGTAGACATTTAACATATGTCAAGTGAAGATCGAGAGTATCAAAACTCTATTGTGGTGACCATTTTTTTTTGTTTGTTTGTTTGTTTTTTGATGCATTAAAGTTATCTTTTGACCTTAGCAACTGCATTTCCTAAAATGACACTCAGCTTCCAAAAGAACTTATAAAAAAAGAAAAACCTTCACCATGAAATAAAATTTTAAAATGCAGTTGATGGACTGATGAGAGTTGTTAATTCCTCAAATCAAACTTTCAAAATCTGTGGTTTTACAAGATCTATAAATATACATAAAAAAATGAATGTGTGCAATAAGAAGTGAAATTAACCATTAGGTAATATGGAACTTTTTGTCATGTGAGAAGGAGGACCCTTACAGTGAGTGCTGTTCATCCACAACTTAAAGCATTGCCACCAAACCAGCTGGCTTGCATGGAGAGCATTGTCATATGCTTTTCAATTTGATGGGCCGGTTTTCACACTAAAAGAAAGCATGGTGTAAAGTGTAGAGTACAAGTGAAGGTACGATGTTTTGATCTGTGAACAAGTCAGCCTAAGATGTTTCCCTCCTTTTCATGAACACTACCTATTTTCACTGTCTTATAAATGTTTCTTCCCGTTCCTTCAGAGGAAAACATGGCCAAATCTCAGGCTCCTCCACCTGACACAGAACCACCTGCATATCCTGGCCCTCCCATTGACCCAACATGTCAAATCACCTTTCCCCAGCCTGGTATGAAAACAGAACATTATCTTTTTTTTTAAATGCAAATAATTGTGAGGGCTTTTGGTTGGTAGTAAAAATAAATGCATCAATACACTGCTTGGCCAGAAAAAAAAAAAAAGGTTGCCACCTGGATTTAACTGAGTAAATGGACACAGGCCTCCTGTTGGATAATTACTACAAGTGATTATCTTTCATTTGGCAACAAGTTATTTAACTCCAGCTGATGCAATGAGTAACTTCTTATTTCTTAAACAACCATGGAAAAAGAAACATCCTGTGGTCATGGAAAAGATGTTGGTCTGTTTAAGAAGGGTCATATCATTCTCATGCATCAAGCAGAGAAAACACCAAAGGCGATTACAGAAAATGCTAAAGAAGGGCAACGAACCGTCCAATGCATTGTTAAAAACTGGCCATCATCCTTCCAGGAAGAAGTGTTGTCGTAAAAAAAATCCTGAATGATCATGACATGTAATCACTTAAGCAAATCAAATCAAAGAAAAACAACAGTCGAACTCAGGAGTATGTTTAAAGGTGAAAGTGGGAAGAAGGGAAGAAGGTCATGTGGTCTGATGAGTCCAGATTTACACTGTTCCAGAGTGATGGGCGCATCAGGGTGAGAAGAGAGGCTGGTGAAGTGATGCACCTATCAGACCTAGTGCCAACTGTACAAGCCTGTGGGGGCAATGATCTGGGGTTAATTGGTCAGGTCTAGTTTCAGCAACATTATGTGCCCAAAGAATGAAGTCAGCTGACTACCTGAATATACTGAATGACCAGGTTATTCCATCAATGGGTTTTTTTCTTCTCTAATGGCACGGCATATTCCAAGATGACAATGCCAGGATTCATTGGGCTTAAGCTGTGAAAGAGTGGTTCATGGAGCATGAGACATTAGTTTCACACATGGATTGGCCACCACGGAGTCCAGACCTTAACCCCATTGAGAATCCTTGGGATGTGCCAGAGAAGGCTTTGCACATCAGTCAGTTTATCCAACCAACAATCAAAGACCTTGGTGAAAAATTAATGCAACACTGGGTGGAAATAAATCTTGTGACACTGCAGAAGCTCATTGAAATGATGCCAAAGTGAATGCATACTGTGATCAATGCTAGATATGTTCCAAGAAAATATTAGAGTGTTTGACCTTTTTCTTGGTGGTGACTTTTTTTTTGGCCGAGCAGTGGCAGTGTCTCTTTATAAGCTATTCAGACAAGTTTGAGCTTTAGCTTCAGTAATTTTTGAGATGCCTAATTAGGAGAGACTAAGTCATATAAAGATAGACTTTTTAAGTTTAAGATATTTAATATATTTTTATTTTTTTTCTGCCAGAAACATAACTGTGAATTAACAGAATAGAATTAGGAACAAGATACATCACAGAGGGTGCCTTGCATTGGAAAGTTTAAACGTGTGAGTGACCTAAGGTAAACCAGGAAAGATTGAACTTTCAGTCATGTGAGAGGGAGGACCCTTACAGTAAGTGCTGTCAATCTGCAAAACTGAATGCAATGCCACCAAACCGCCTAGCTTGCCTGGGGAGCATTTTTGCATGCTTTCAACTTGATAGGCTCTTTTTCACACTCAAAAAAAGACTTGGTACAAATGGTACAGTACAAAGTTAAAACACAAGGTTCAAGTCTGCCATATATTCTCACTTCCTGCCCGTTAACTCTGTTTATTTTCCCTCCCACACAATTGTTTCTAAAGCACCTGAGTATCCTGGACTTCCTGATGGCCCTACTTTTCAAGTCTCACAACCCATGCCTGGTATGAAAAACCATACTTTTTATGTGCTTTTTAGTTTATATTGATTCATAACAAAATACTTTGCGAGTTTGTTGCTGGTAATAACAATAAAAAGATGATTCATTACTTATGCCTCTTTATAGACTACGCAAACAAACACAATCTTCAACAACAGGAGTTTTAAAAATGCCACATTAAGTGAGATTGAGCTGACCAACAATTTTAACTTTTGCATGTTGCACAGCAAATATTCGCAGTAAGTTAAGTAAGTTCTCTCCCAAAGGATTCTCATGAATTTATAAAAAGGCTATAACAGGTAATCGACAGACCAAAAAGTTCAGCAGCTGACTGGGGAGTGAGTTTGGCTCAAGGTTTCATCATTGTGTGTGTGTGTGTCTTACAGTGAGCATAGCCATGGTGGATTTGAAACCTACTGCTGTGCCAGGACATATGAAGTGTCCTTATTGCAACACAACTGTTCTTACTGAGGTCAAGTACAAAGCTGGTGCACAGGCCTGGACATTGTGTTTGGCACTTGCACTTGCCATGTGAGTAGGAACTAAAAATAAAAGACACACACACAAACACCCATTAAAATCATCACACAGAAATAGAGAGCAAATGTTTGGGTCAGGCTTTCTTAAAGGCACGCAAATCAGTCTTGAAGTAGTCTCACTTTTTCATGTTCACAATCCAAAATTTAAAACGAGATTGTCAGCACTAAAACTAGTTATTTCTGTTGAATCATATGTCCCTGGGGGAGACAAATAAGGACAGGGAATCCTTTTGATGACACTGCATTGGATTCTGGAGTTTATCAGAAGAAAGCTATTTGGGAAAGTGAAAGAGCAATGGTTAAAATGTGGGTGAAACTGTTTGTGATAATGTGCATTAAAACCTTCAAACAGCAGTTTTCATGCAGTCGTCCATTCGAACTTGAGATTTCAGTCATAAAATAAAGCATGATGTTATATTGGCTCTGCCCTGTGATGATGTGGTTAGCAGATGAGCCCTGGTAAGACATGAAAATGACCCCAATGTCACACAGCATACTGAGTAATCTGAAAAAAGTCATCTTACCTTCTGCGCTAAACTATGCTTCAAACTGAGTTGCTTTTCTCACATGGTAGTGCAAGGGAACTACATAAATCAATACATCCCCTTGTCATGAACAAAGAAAGGTAGTGTTAAAAAGATTGATCTGATCTCCTTTACTTTTCTTCCAAAACAAATGCATGCCTTGGGAAGAGTCACGCCCTTACAACAGTGGGTGATAGCACTCACAGGAAACAGTCTAATTGCCCGGAAAAATCCTTAAAAATCTGATTAAAGGTGTCACTGCAACCAAAGCTAGTTGGCTAAATTTAGTTATAAAATGAAAATGTTAAATGTTTTTTTTTACCAATATGTTTATAAATGTACACATGCTAATCAAAGACAAAATACTGAAATCAATGAGTTGATGAATCCATGATGAATTCCTTCCCTAATCCTTTTATGATACCTTGTTCCAGGTGCTATCTGTGCTGTTGGATTCCCTTATGCTTGAAAACTTGCAAGGAAACTCATCACTACTGCCCCAACTGTCATAAAGTCATACATGTCCACAAATAGTGACAGCAAAGATGGGACCAATGAATACACTCTACACTACAGTTAAAAAGTTATAGAACAACCCAATTTCTCCAAGTTTTTTTTTTGTATTTCATTTTTTGTTGTTGTTTTTAGTTTTGTGCCATACAACCATCTGTCATTATTATAAAAAAAAAAAAAAAAAGTAGTCCCAGGACGCACTGTGGTACCATACCCTCTGAACAATAATACTGTTGAACAGTTTTGTACTGGAGAGTAGTGCTTCGCTGTAAGGATGATGAGAAAAAGGCAATCAGTGATGAATGAGAGACAGGCCATTGTAACATTAAAGAAATAGGTCTTTTCTACAGAGAAATGTTAAAGAAAGTTAAGGTGTTTGTGCGTACAGTTTCCTGTTGCATCAAAAGACACTCAGAAACCGGGGGACATGGACATGAAGAGATCTGGCAGACCCAAAGCTGGAACATAATCAGAAGACAAATTTCTGAGTCGCAGGCTTGTGTGATACGCGCTCACAAGACAACAGTTTACATAGGTCATACAGAGACCAGGCTCAGTTTCAACCATGGAGAGAAGACACTGAAGTGCAGGTGTGACAGGTCAAATTGCAGCAATTGCTGAGATGTCAGAGTAAGACAAATGGTCTTGTCATGAACATTTAAAACTACCAATGAGCTTCTGAGAGCAGAAAGATGGTTCTATGGACTAATGAATCGAAGTTTAGTCTTCAGTTAATCACACAGGATTCTTGTATGCCGTTGAGTAGGCAAAAATGTGTTTCCTCAATGTGTGACATTAAATCTAGTCACGGAGGAGGAGGCATGATAGTATAGGGCTGTTTTGCTGGCCCAAGGGTCGGTGACTTGTACATAGTGAAAGACAACCTGAACTGACTGCCACAGCATTCTGCAGTACCATGCAGTGCCTTCTGGTATACACCTAGTTGGTCAGAGATTCAGCGAGATGATAACCAAAACCATCAGTCCATGTCATGCCAGCACTACTTTAAGAATAAAAAACAAGTTAGTAAGCTCGAAAACATGGAGGGCCAGCACAGTCTCAGATTTAAACCCTTTCCAGCTGGTTTGGGATGAAGCGGACAGAAAAGTGAAACCAAGAAAAACATACAAATGCTGAGCAATTAGAGGAACTTCAGCAATAGAGATGAAGAGAAATGTGTGTCCAGGAGTTTGTCCAGCTCTTTTATCAGCCAAAGGTGGCTACTTTGATTGTCACCAAAGTTTAGAATAAATTTTGGTTTAGAAATTGATTCCATGATTTACTTTTTCACATCAGTTGCTTATTTGATCTTATACTTATATTCCAGAGTACAGTTAGACATCAAAGTGCATAGTTTTCAATAAATTAAAAAAAAACTGGATTGATTGGGGGCTTCCAAGACTTTTGACTGGTAGCTTAAGTAAACTGATATCATGCCAATTTGACTGTTGACTCTTGGCTGTTATATAAAGGCTTTCCTGCGAACTGTTTGCTGAGCTGATCTTTCACTAAAGTAAGTTTGAGTGGTTTAGTTCAAAGCATTCTTCACACTTGTTGCAAAATGAAGTCCTAGCTTTTCTTGACTTCATGTTGACATTTTCCAAGGACCAGTCTTTAATCTCTCTGATTGTTTCTCTTTGACTCTTAAATGACTAAGGCTGATCCTTACGTTATTATGCACATAATTTCTGATTTTCACAATAAAACCCATTCTAATGTGAGTACATTTTGCCTCATTTATTACACTAATATATTTTTGACTTTTTTTTATAAACCTTGAGTGGACAGGTGTTTTCTTTGTATGGTAAAAGGGTAGCCAAAGGCATCAGCAATCTTATTGCAAAAATAATTTATTTTCTTTCACAGAACAAATAACTGATGAAAATGGGAGATATGTTATTGTCTAAAATAGTCATTTTTTTATGATCTAGTAAGAGTGTGATGCAAAACTCTAGAGCAATAGTTTAAAACATTGATTTATTTTTTTTATTTTGTGCTAAATATTTCATTTTAGCACTCCAGTCAGAAGCTGTTATCATCCAAAATGTAGCAGACCCAAAGCTTCTTCTGCTTTGACCCTGGGCTGAAGGTGAAAGTATTCAAGAGCTTTGGGATGCAGGGCAAGTCTAGACTGAGGTTATAATATCTAAGAGTGCTCACACTTCATGTTGCATCTAAAACACATGACATTTCATAGCTGTTTCTTTCTGAAGACACCACAGCATCAACAACCTCTGCTGCTCCACAACACAATTTTCACCACACTGGGACGTGCTGGACCCCATTCGATGCAGTTTACAGCTTTAACCATTATTAAGATTTATTTTCTTTTTGCTTCATTTATTGATTTATGATTATTATTGTGATTATGATGATGGTGATGATGAATATTATGTAACATGTAGGAACGAGCGTGACTTTTTTTTTTTTTTAAATGTGTAGGTTTCAGTGAAAGCTTGTTGTTTGGACCCTCCTGGACATTTCACCAGAAAGCTAATGAGTGAAAGACCGCTGACAGCCCCCCCCCCAAGAGCAAATTCACAACTCAATCCCATAGCAGACCCCACATATATCCCCTGGTGTGCTCTGGCTGTGAGAACATGTCAACATACTGGTTGGCCTGGTCAGAGCTCCTCTGGCCTCCCTGGACTCACTAACTGCCTATTTTATGTCTGTCTGTCTTCTCCTTGGATGAATTCAGCCTGGCCTGGCTGTGGCCTTTCTGTCTCCCTGCCCAATTATTTTTCCCAAGTCAGGACCTCTGAACTCTTCCTCTGTTGTCGTAGCCATGTCTCTGGGGATACTCCACTGATGCTTTTTCATTTATATCTCTCTGCCTATGGCTCAGGCAGCTCTAAAGATCAGTATTAACATCCAAAACCACCTGGACTCAAAATGGGTCAAGCAGTGAAAAGTGGTGGATGGCTAGAAGTCTTCATAGGTTGATGTATTGATAGACTGATATGATGAATGCCTGAATGTATTGACAGATAATTTGATGGATTCACGTGTGGATGGATGGTTTTAGGGATTTCTGTATGTACTGATGGAGAGATGGAATGATGGATGACTGGCCAATCATCTACACCTGAAAAGATATGATCCACTTCCAAAAAGTTATATATGTGTTTTTGCTTGTGGGAAACCTGGTTTATAAGAGCCCAGGGACATTGGCACAGACGGTTTTTGGTGTATCTTGGAAAGTTTTGAACTGTCTTGTCTAATGATTCCCAACAAGTCATGAAGTTGCTCTGCAGTTGTGCATCTCTTTCACACACTGTGTTTGAAATCATAGAGACCACAGGTACTTTAATTGATATTTGATAAATTATGGCTCCATTATTATTCATGGGGCCTTGCCTCTGTGTTTGCTTGTTTTTTGAACAATATCTACAAAAATTGGGAAACTGGTTGGACTAGGACAGGACTTGGCCCACTTGAAGAAAAGTGGGGGAAAAAAAACCTATTAACAGTCTTAACAATCTTCTAAACTGTCCGTTCACTGTCATGGATTTATTCCATGATCGATCCAGTTTTGCCTGCAAGATCACTGCAACGTGTTTAAACAAGAATTCCCAGAAGCACATTGTAAAGTATTTTAGGGCTTCAAAATTTCATTCAGTTTTTGACACTGATGCCCCTTTCAAGACGAGAATCATAGGTTAGGTTTTCACCAGGGTAAAAATATTTGCATGATGCAAAACCAGTGGCCAAACTAAAAAACTGATACAAACATTTTTCATGTTAGCATTTCCATGCTTCTCATATTGGAAGTGTGTTTTGTAGAACGCTCTTTGACTGAGAAATAACAAAACACTTCAGCACAAGAACCAAAAATATCTGCAAGCATCAACACATACTGCTTTTAACTATTAAGTTCACACAAAGTTTATTCTCAAACCTCTAGGGGAAAGAGAGTGTCAGAGGAGTTAAGCAGAGGTGAAGTGTTGGTTTTGAGTTTGTGCGTACTCCAGGATACATTTGTGCACTGGTTAGAGGAGTCTTCACTTTACAAGCACTGTCTCCCTGACAGCTTTGGGTTTGCTGATGTAATGCCTCTTGAATCTCTCAAAAAACAAGAGCTTGAGCGGAAGTGAGCACTTATCAGCTGTGTCAGTGTGCAAGGCAACTTGTAAAGAATAGAGACAACAGAAACAAACCTCCAGACAGGTAATGGATCAAAAAGACTTCCTGTACTGAAACAGACCTCTTACTCAACTCAGTTTAGGGGATTCGCTGTTCCTCAGTGCTTGTTTTATAAAGTCAGCATTGAGAAGCAGCACTGGCACAAGTCTGATAATAATTAGACTCAAGGGCAACAGGGCCAGTGACAGGATCATTTGTGACTTGACGAGAGTGTAACTTGGGCCTACAAACAACTAGGCCACAGGGTGTTTTCCTGCTGTAATACACAAAGAAACTGTTTATTTGTATGTCATCAGCTCCCTGCAGTTATCAAATGTTTTCAAGAGTGGGTGCTTTGAAAGCTGGAGAAAAAACAGTTCCACTTCTCATCTTTGCCTTGTAATGGTGTGTCATATGTCATTGTATCTGTATCACTGTAAGAGTGGGGGTGGCAAAGCAACCTTTCACTGCAGCAGACAAAAAATAAACAGGCATTGATTTGATATGAGGGGATTATGCAACCGGATGCTTATATCGTATAAACACAGGGAGATACATTGTTCAGGCAGTAGGTGTACATCATATTGAGACATAGTTACAGAAAACACTGAAAAAAACTTAATTCATTATTTTTCAAGGGGTAAAAAAAATCCATGATGATATTTTTGTGTGTGACGGTTAAAAGTGAGCACATTTCAAATGTCTGTTTCAGCAGTGTTCTCTCAAAGAGAAGACAAGCGTTATTACATTACCTCATTATTCAACTCACCCTTGACTCTGCCTCTTCCCACTTTCTCTTCATCATCACCATCTCTTCCTCCCTATCTCTGTGTCTGTTACCCTCCCCTCCTTTGCTCCATGCAGATGCTCTATCCTCCAATTCCCTTGGTGGCAGCCAAGGCTCTAACTGACAAGCTTCAGAGGGAGATGTAGAGAAAAAGAGATGGAAAGAGAGAAAGACAAGGGGAAAGAGGTGCAGTGATATACAAAGAGGAAAAAAAAGATCTTTGCACCAGAGTACATTGTTTTTGCTCTTTGCCATGTTTCCTATTTTTGCTTTCTTTTACTCCCCCTCCCCTACTTCCTCACTGCTCCCACCGTCTGTCTTGCTTTTTAGTCTGCAGCGCTCCAGGCAGATCAAAATTCAGCTCACTGATGTGTGACTAACGTTAGGACACACAATATGCAGCCACAAACTCTTTGATCATAATTCCATTTAACAGTGAAAATGTACGCTGCAAATAAAGAATGAGAAAGACAGAGGAAGAAGGGAGAGGGGGAGGAAGAAAATAAGGAAATTACTGTGCTTGTTACTCTGCTGTCATGCCCCATCAAGCTTGAGATGGTCTCCTAAATGTCAAGAACATAAAATATGTAGACTGTACACAATTAAGGCTTAGTTATTAAAAATAAGCCCATAGCAGAGATGCATGTTTTGTTTGTTTTTGCTTGATTTACACGATAGGCCATTTCTTTAAGAACCATTGTGCGCCGGACGTGACTGTGCCATGGTTGGAAAGAAAATACCTGCTCAGTCTCTGAGTGAATCCTACCATAATAAACCTTGAACTTCTTTAAAAACATTGTGAGGATTGTTCAAGTGAGATTGAATTTATCTTGGTGATTTAAAATGAGATTATCAGTGCCAAAGTTTGTTGTTCCTACATGACATTTCTCTGTGACCATTGATGACCACTCCTAACCAGCAACTCATTTGTTATTGCAAAATGTAGACCAGGAGAAGTAAAATAGTTGTATCGATACCACACACTTGTGGATTATTTGAACAAATGATCAATTACAACCAGTCAAGTCCAGCCCCCAATCACCGAGAATGCACATCCTTAATCTGGCTCAAAAAGTGAATGGGTCCCTCTCTGCCTATGACTCCCAAAATAACAATGCAGTGGGAAAAACACCAGTTGGCTTATTCAAAAATAGACAAAAAGAGTAAAGGAAGAGCTAAGATACTTATCCAAACTTATAAGTCATTTGAAAATTAGACCACCACCTTGCATGTACTGCTGTTTTCCATATCAGTCTGCTACCACTCATACAATTGTCATTCTGGCTTAGTCACCTCAAAGGTCTATTAGCAACAAAGACATGTTGAAAACAGTTTGAAAAAAATCTGTTCGCATGGGTTTTAACTGATTGTAATCCCTATTATATTCTATATTTTCATAATAATGTATGAAAAATGCATTTGAAAATAGTTTTTGATTTTGTGACAGCCCCCAGTCCTTTGGGAACCACTGGTCAGGTGTGGGGCCAGCATTTGCTTAATTCACTGGCACAAGACAGAGAGGGGGGAGATGGAGAGTGAAAGCGAGAGAGAGAAAGATCCCAAATTTAACTTGGGATGCTGGTTTACTTGTCAGAGACAGTCCTATCATCATGATTGTACTTTTTACTTTCTGGGCTTCAGATCAGCGTCTGCCAGAGTTGACTTTCAAGCTAGTACCCTGCTGAATAGGAATGAGATTTTTAAAGAAAGTAAGTGACATTTATGTATTAGGTTTTCTTTTTATTAATATTTATTTTCAAGTTGAGCTGATGATTGTGACAAATTTGTGCCTTTTCTCTAAAAGTTCTGCTACACGTTGTCATTTTAAAACTATTTAATCAAAGACTTTTTGAAAGTCTCTCAAATACCCATGAGGATATGGAGGACTGAAATAAACATCTGAAGCTGTATGAGGCAGTTTGATTTACTCTAAATGTCCTGAATAGGTTTTTTATTTTTTTATTTATTTATTTTTGCTGTTGAAAGAGAGAGGAAACAGGAGGTGGCGGTAACCCTCCCTGTCCTGCATAAACATTTATATGAAATACTTTCTCTTGACAAGGAGGGGTAGAGGTTACATCACAGACGCGCTGAACTGTATGCGTGTGTGCGTGCGAGCATGTGTGTGAGTGTGTGTGTGTGTGTGTGTGTGTGTGAAGCTGTCGGCAGCAGCTCTCTCCCTGCAGGGGGTCTGTAGCACATGTGAATACCCAAATCTGACACTTTCTGTCAGTGATCACAACCAACAAGGTGAGAGAGAGAGAAAAAAATCCATCAGAGAAATGAAGAAATATAAAAACATTCTACCTTCAGCAGAGCGCTGTTCAAAGAGTCTTCCAAAGTGGCTCTGTTGCAGAGTTGATAAATACTTTCTGAGACATTGGATTTACGTAAATAATGAATTTATTATGGGGGTGATATGCATTCACTCATAAACATACAGCACTGTGGGCCCCCCTGCTGTGAGGAGATTTATGACTGTATACACCAAGGCAGGAACTTCTGCCGGCGCATACGGTGTGTTTCTGTAGTGTGTTTATGAGAGAAGGTAAAAGATGGGGGGATGAGAGAGACGACAGGGCTGTATGATGAGATGTGTATAGAACAACAAGAACATCAATGCTTTAATTTAAACATCTCCCACACGAACATCTGCTACAAAAATTTGGTCTGCAAATATCACAAAAAATATATCCCTGCTTCTTACTACATCACATATTTTGATACTTTTTGTCATCTTGCACATTTTTTTTATTTCTGTAAATCTTTGAACAGGAACAACGAACAGCTCTCCATTCTGACAAAAAAAAAAGTCATCAGTTCTTCCAAATGTTACACTCTAGTTTGAAATAGCCAGACGGATATCTTGCTCTGGATAAAATTGTTAAGAATACATTTTTAATGAGTTTCCATTTTTCCATGAGAGGTTAACAGTGTTGTACAGCTCCAGCGGTGTGATACACACTCTCTGCGATGGGCTCTCATACCTGAGTACAAGGTTAGAGGGCTTTACAATGTTCCACCCACATGCTACAGAGCAGCAATGACAGGTTAAGGAGCCACAGAGGATTAAATTATATGAAGCTCTTCCCCACAGGATGGACGTCTGTCTTTGAATTACCCAATCTGGAGACCAGGGGATGAGGACAATTTATCATGTCACTGCTGGTACCTGGATACATGACAGACTGTATGTGTGTGTATGTGTGTGTGTGTGTGTGTGTAAGTGCATACATAAATGTGAGTGTGTGTGTATGTCTGGGAGAAGGAGAGAGGCTGAATCCAGGGAGACAGGAAATTATTCCATTGTTGAAAGAGCTTAACTATATATGAAATATGAAATGAGGTTGGGTAATTAAAATCTGACACATTTACCGTGTTCATACTTAACAATGGGGACCACGATCAGACAGTTCCTTTGTGCCACTCATTGTCAGTGATTAAGCTACATTTAAAAGAAAACTGAAAAAAGATGAAAGAAGTGTTAAATCGTGTTGTATACCATTTATTGTTGGGATGTGTCTCATTTATATTTAACATACATACATTTAGTGGAAAATTAGAAGTGTGACTTCATGTACAGATTTGTTATCTCTTTGGTCATCCTAAGCTGAATTGTTCTTTTGATTGCTGTAAACTTTGAGAATAGCAACTTTTACAAACACCACGACACAGTTACCACCAGGTCCTCACTGTGAATAAATACTTCATTTTAGTTATGCAATGCTGTTAGCACTACTTAGTGAACAAGGTATTGATACCATGAGGCTCATTTGAAAATTTCTTCAAATTAATGGAATAAACACTGATGCACCAGATAGTGTTTGCTCTGCAGTGCAGTTTGTGAAGCCTTTAACCCAGTGCATATGCAAATGTTTTGTGGTTGCAAAAGCTGCACAGTTCTTAAATTGAGGCCATCAGAATTGTTCACATATTTTCCACAGCTTGCATCATGAGGTTGTCTCACCTGGATCTTTTCAGGCAGGCATAGACCCTGAAAAACTGAAGAGATTTTTCCTTCTTTTCTGAACTTTATATTGTATTGTTATTTTTTTTATTTTTTTTATTTTTCAATTTTGTTTTTATGCCAGGCTTGGAGCCACAAGGGCCCATCACCATACAGTCAGCAGCACCTTATTGGTCGGATAATAATTAAGTAAGTTACAGTTTTGGTGCATAATGTAGACTTTCTGTGCCATCTAATGCAGTTCAATGAAGTAGTGCTATCTTGAAGCCAACTTAAAGTTATTAAAGTTTCTGGTATTTTTTTCCTTGTAAAACCACATTTCACAGTTTATTAAAAGAAAGTTTATAATAAAAGTTTATCTTTAGTCAGGTTTCCTTTTTATTCTTTTATGAACAAACACAAAAGATGTGGGATTCCCAGGGAATAATCACATTTTTTTTATTATACTATTTTAACTGTTTACCATATGCTGTGTTGCTGTGTACCTATACCGGCTTCTGCTGACCACTAATAGGTTAATTATAATGTCTCATCATTGCACATGTTTTTCTGAGACTTACAAAAGCTTATTTAGATACTAAGAAGGGCTAGGTTATATGGCCTTGGGCATATGCTACTTATTGGAGCACAAATTAGTCACACGATGAGGCAAATTAAATCTGAAATGACCGTGCATGTTCAAATTAGCATTGCATTTAGGCATACATGTTCAAACACGAGCACGCAGACACTCATTTAGACGGACTGGCTTGTTGGTAAGTATAGCTTGAGGATGTCTAATATGAATTCCTAATTTGGTGTTTCATCTTCAGGGTAGATGGTCTATTGTTAAATTACGAGGTTAAAATAATGTGGGAAACAAATACCCACATTAAGATACAGTAACTAAAATAATAACATAACAGTTTGTCTGACCATGCAAATTTACATGACTGAACTGTATGATGCACCAATGAAAGGGCTGACAGTTACGGGCAATATCAATGCTCGAGTTGTGTCATGTAAATTTAGCTTTAATAATTTGTTAGGTGGCGATAAATGTATCTTTTAAAGTAGGCTTGGAATGATACCCACTAAATGAAATAGCCAAGTATGTGCTGAAAAAGACCATTATTTTTAAACATGGCAGTTAAAGAAACCTAATAAGTCTCATGGCACTCTTTTAATGGTGATGTTTTAATAAGAAAGGCAGTATTAAGTAGTCAAACCTATGGGTTGAGATTATTTCTGTCCTTGGTTGGTATGTCTACATCTTTTGCATTCGTCATTTGGCTTAAACATATCTTACATCACCTCCCCATGTAGTTTCAACAATCAGATTTTTTCACTTTCAGATGCCTCCACACGTGGTTTCTGATTGCACTTCTACAACAGCGTCAGAAAAATGCAGAGACAAATACAAGGCTGAAGTGAATTGTCCTTGAAAGGAGTTGAATACATATCATGTTCTTTCAGTATACATTTATCTACAGAACACCCAAAATGTAAGGCTGCTGAAAATTCTGTCTGTTGCCATGGAGACTGGGTAAAGCCTTTGTGCTAATAGAAAGTGGGTGCTCTGGTAACTGTCAAAACATTTCATTAAACAGCATCCTACCTGGTGTCCTTGTAACAGGAATATGTTACAGTAACTCATGTTACCATAAAGGCTAAGCGATGGTTATTGTTTACTGTGTCTTCATCAATAATTCTCCCTTGCACACTTATAAATTATATTATTGGATGCTGAGGTGGAGCTGTTTGTGTCATCTGTATCCTTGCTGGAGAGAAGAAACTTTAAGTGAAGCAGACATGTTCTCAAAGAATTAATATCACAAAAAACTCTCTCTGGATATCTTTTTAATCACATAAAATTTACATATGATAATTAAAAGATATCATTGTTGGAAAAAAAGAACACAAACTTCTGAAACACAAACTGAAAGTATCCAGATATAAGCTTAATGGGACTGTGAGGATTTCCAGAGTAATCTTGAAAACTCCCACTTATAGTTTAATGTCTGATAGTAACCCCCAACTTAATATAAGTTTATCAGTGTCAAAGAAGTTTTATCTAAATGTTATTTCTTAGCCCCCCACTCAGGTTGGACAGGATTAATTTGAAAGCGCTAGTCCACATGACAACACCTCGACAGTTGACCAAGTTTAGCAGTGAGAAACGAGATGTGTTTTTCTCTGCTGACAATGATTTCCTGAATAAATTTTGCGGTAACCGTGGACACTGGAACTGAACTGTTCAAAAATAAGTAGGAAAGAAGACCAGAAGAAAGCTAAATGGTGGAGTGATAGAACACAGCCTAAAGGCTAAAACAGGGGATAAGCTGTTTGATGATGTGCATTCCAACCTACATGCAGCAATGGACACACACATACAGTGGTCTGTTCAAACTTGCCTTGAAATGCCAGGAAAAACTGAGTTTACAAAGTTTGCTTGTAGTTACATTTCAAGCAAACAATAGCTACGTAACTGTTTATTGCTTTCGTAAAAAGTTGTTTTGAACAAAGGAAAGTGCTGTTAAAAATTGCATCTGCTTTCCATTCAATTGCACACCTTAGAGCAGGGGTGTCCAAACTAAGGCCAGGGGCCAATTGTGGCCTGCCATCAATTTTCATGCAGCCCCCAGCTGTCATTTTGATATGTATTAATTTTGTGACTTAAATCAAGCATGTTCTAGTTGTGGACATTTACGGTTTCCGTCAGATGCTTGAAAAAAACCCTGAATATATCTGGTAACATCTCATAAAGATTCAAGAAAAAAAAACACGAGAGGACAAAAGACTGAATTTAAGTCATGAAATGGTGAAAAAAAGACAAAAGTTGATGCATAAAATGGTTCAGAATACATGATCAGAAATATTTGGGGTTGAAAATGTTCTTATCACTGTCTCATAAAAAATCGGGATAAATTCCAGATCCTGATCCTGCCATAAAAACCAACATGTTTTTTCCCCAGATTGGGTTTTATCTCATAGGTCTGATGATAACACTAGTCTGTTTGACTAAACTTTGAGACAGTTTTTTTGTTGGGTTGCAAGTTTTTTACAGAAACTACCAAAACAAAATAGTTTTCAAATTGAGCAGTCGTTTGTTACTTTCACTGTTAATAAACATGTATGTAAGAACCGTCGGCCCTTGGTCATTCTCACAGTATGCAATACGGCCCTCTTGGGAAAATGTTTGGACACCCCTGCCTTAGAGGAAGAGTTGCATTCACATGACTGTAGGTGCAAGTTCTCGTGGGAAACGTAGACTTTATCCCTAAAAAGCACAAGCTTTTCCTGATGATCCTCACAGCCCCTTTAAGGTTGATCACTGACTCTCAGCAAACAGTGAAAATTAAGGAACAAGGACCTGGAATTAGTTGCTAAAATTCTCAAAAAGGTCCATATCATTTGCAAATCACCAGAGCTAGACAGGAACTAGCACTGACCATGTTCTGTGCCTCAGAGATTGGCTTCAGCTGCTTCCTCTCCTACCCAAAAGAAGATGCATGTCAGTTAAACTGAAGGCTGTCTGCAGGTGTAAATATTCACTAAAATGTTCCTCTGCTTCCTCTCAGTGCATGCTAAGATAGCCAGCAGCCTCCCTGTGACCCTGAATAGAAATAAGTGAATATGGAAAATTTATGAATGAATGAATTTTACAGGAACTGGATGAAACACATGCAGGCATTAAAAATCAAACATAATCTGAGGTTCTCATTTCACCCTTTGGATTTGGAGGGGATTAAATTTTTAAAAATGTTCATACTGAGACCTTTTAGAATACCACATGGGCAAGGAAACTGATCCATCATCCACTTAAGTCGTGGCAGTTTGCAGCACTGAAGGCAGGGGTAAAGATGATATAGGGAAAGTCGTAGGTGTTTGAAATACATGAATAACTCAATGGGCAAATAGACTAAATGGGTAAGACCCAAGAGGATCTGTTTTGGCTTTAAAGAACACTAGAAATCTTAGGATGATGCATCAACTACTTGTATTTATGAATTCATTGTTATTTTTGCCCAGGAAATGGGACTGATTAAAATGCATCACTGTCCTTTTCAGTGTGTGAATGTGTGAGTGTGAGTTCGTGTGTGTGCATGCCTTAAGGTTTTACATCAGGAGGTTGCTCTGGGCATTTCCTGACATCTCACAGCATCCTTTCTTGCTTGTCTTTCTTTCTGCTTTCCATGCTGGAATTTGCCCCATTTCTTTTTTCTTCTTCAAAATTTCAGCAATGATAATATTGTTACCTCGTATTCACATCAATGCAGATCAGAAACTTGGGTTCAAAGCAAAAGCCCTCACAAACATGTCTGTCTTTAAAGTTATGGCATTGGTATAAATGTGTTGCGTCAAAGTTTATTTTATCTCATTCTATTACTTTTAATGTTGTTTTGTCACACTTCATGTGTCAGTGTTTTTACCAAATGGAATAAGTGGGTGACTCATTGGATATCAGATACTTATCCCACAATAATGATAAAATCACAGTATAGTACTGCTGCAATAATCAGTAGATTCTCAAAGAACTATGTAAAGGTACTAAATAAATAAAAAAGCTATTTTGAAGAACAAGTCAAATATTAACAATAGTATTCACTGTTTCATGGTAATAATTCAAGTTTTGTGCTTTGACAAATAAAAACAGCCCTTTATTAAAGCCTACCTAGATTAAATACTTGTGTTTTATTCCAATAAAATGTTTTAAAGTTAAACTGGATGGCTTTACCTATAACAGCCAAAGTTTTGTTCATTGTGATGTCAGTAAACACAGCTGTTCTTTTCCAAACAGTCTTCGGTGAAACTTCTGCTGTAACATTTTGCACCTTGCGCTCAGTTATGGCCATGGACTATACAATGTATAGACAAAGTCTCTGACAGGGGCCATATTGGAAATGTTGAACTCAATCCAATGTCAATGGTAGCAGGCTTGTTGAATCTTCACAGACAGCTACAGGGTGCCCACCTAAGTCCACTGTGGCCCTACAATGGCGAATCTTGTAAGTTTAATAATTCTGACAATATGAAGTTGTGAAAAATGTGCGTTTACAGTGTGTACTGATGAAGAAATGTGGTACAAGAAATAAGGTTTCATGACCAGAGATTGTGGCTTTGCGATTGCACACAAAAGCACACCCCACTTGCTTTCTGTTTGACTGGCATAAACTATTATGTGATACCCTGTAGCACGTGAAGTCATCTTAAAGCAGGTGACTAAAACTTTTTTTACTTTCCATTCATCTCAGCTTAAGCAGCTGCAACAGCTTTTCCCTCTATTTAATAAGAGGGGCCAGAGCATGGCCCTGGTGCATTTGAACAGTTTCACATCCTGCTGCCCTCATCTGGTTTAAAGTTGCTGTCAACTTCCTAAAGCCTAAAACCTGGAACTCCTTCTCCTGTCGCATCCTTCCATTTCTGATTTACACTCTCTCTCTTTCTCTCTCTGTGTCCCAAACGTGCCACACTCCGAATTTTCTCTTCATCTTTCCTCTCTCTCTTTTCCTGTTCCCTCTCTCACTCTGTCACTCTCACTTCCGCCCTCTCCTCTCTCTCTTTCTCTGCCTGTTGGTCGATGCCAGGTCCTGGTGGTTGGTGGTTCCCTCTCTCCAGATGGCCCACTCTGATCATTTATTGATGACAGGAGAACAGAGGAAGGCCTTCCCAGCTGCTGCTGCCTGGCACCCCGCTCAGTGTACATACACACACACACACACACACACACACACAGACTGACAGATAAACAGAGATACTTGTACAATGAGTCAAAGGCATGTGTGCATTTTTTTTTTGTTTTTCGTTTTTTGGCACAGACCCACACCCTATCTCACATACAGATTTTAAAAAATGCTCCATTTGTTTCTTTTTTGCATTGTCACACTTTTTTGTATTGCTCTCTTATACAGTCAGGCGTGATCCTGTGCTGCACTTTTGCACCCACCCCCCTCCCTCCACCTCTCTCTTCCTGCCTGCAGCTCTCCCTTTTTCACCTCCTGCTGTGGTGTTACTGACTCTGTCACACAGGAACAGACAGAAGGAGAGACAGAGAGGGAGGGGGAGAGAATACGAGAGCTGCAGAGTGGTGTGTAAGATTTCAGAGTTTGCAAATGTTTTAAGACTGGATGTGCTGCAGCTTATGTAGAGAGCTCTGTTTCCTCTAATACAAAATGAAACAGTAATTAAAAAATAAAAATAAAGTGTCCCTACCTAGTTTCACGACGTCCGGCCCCAAGTATAGCATTAGTGTTATAAGAGATTGTTAACAACAGCATTAGCCTCTGTGTTGTGTTTGTTAGGCCGTACTTTTCGGTAAATCACTTTTCTTTATCAACTCTCTTCTTGATCAGTACTTTCTTTGATAGTTTCATCACAAGAACTAAATGAAATACAACAAGATTTTCCCACACACACAAAATTTGTCGATCCCTTCATGTATACTGAGAGTATTCTTCAGAAAGAACAAATGTGTTACCATTTCAAGGAATTTTGAGCTAACTTCCAAGTTGTATTTTATCAATGGGCAAGGAAGTAAATCTGTTTCACACTTCTGGGATGATCCTGCGCAGTTGTGAACACTATACACTACTGTGTCAACATGTCAAAGTCTCTGCAATATTACTCCAGAACACATAAGGGCAGTGTTGCCCATCCAGATTGTCCATGTTGCATGTTTCTCCTCTCGTTCAATTTTGGCTGTTTCACAGATATTTGAGCATATAATGTTAAACTGCAGCTTTTAGCCATAACTCTCGTCAAATATCATCCCGCGAGATTTCACTGCTGGAAGATGGTCAAACCCTTTCGCCCTCATTTCAGTTTCTATCACCTTAAAACACTCTGCATTCCTCTGTTGTTTGCTGTCAAATATGGCCGTTATGTTTTACTCGAAAATAATTGCGAGAAAAGTCTCTGTGTCCTCCTCTGTCAAAACGTAGCGCGCCATGTTTACTCACAGAGAAGTAATCATGTGACCAGGTACGTCACGTTCTGTGACATATAATTGCTGAAAAAGTGTTTCCATTGCGCTTTTGCGATATATTTGAATGTCAAAACGTCTGACAAACCACCTCATGAAAGTGTAAAAACTTTTTAGCGATATTTCAGTGCTTTTTCGAAATTCAGGTGTTTCCATTACCAGTTTTTATAGCGCTATTTAAATTCTGCGCACATCCAAGGGTAATGGAAACGCACCTCGTGTTTCAATAGATATTTCTATTTGGGAGGAGATTCACATCAGGTTACATGCAATGGCTGCCTTTTAGGTATTGGGAGCTATGCAAGTTTTTGCTGATGGCTCCTCCTCAAATTGACAGCAGAAATAAAAACTTTTTTCTGTCCTTGCTCCCGTACTAAAACTGTTATTCATTAAACAAACTCCAAACACTTAGCTGTAAGCATATTTAACCTTGCTGAAAATAATGCAGTTGTTGTTTTTCCCTTTGTATTGTCTTTTTTTAGGACTAGAGACTGTTGCTTGATTTTGCCATTTAGTTGTGCAAAGATGCATATCTACCATGAGTTGTTCACTGGAAGGGGACAAAATGCAAAGATTCCTGCTTAAACCTTTTTACAATTTTTCAAACAGTAGTGTTTACAGAAGTTAGGATCAGGAGCTCAGCTGGAGTTCAAAAACTCTGCAGGGGTGTCTACAGTTACTGTAAAGTATGTGAAACAACTATGCAGATGTCACTTCACAATCTTCGTGACACTGACAGCAGGGGAATATGAACCTGTTCTGTTACTACACCGAACCGATCAGTGTGTACATGCAAAAACATTTTTCAACAGCTTAACTCAAACAAAAGTGAAATCAGTGGCTCACAGAAATAAAGAGAAAGTATTATCAGTCACCTCGAGACTTTCTCTCTAAATTTTATCAATCAGTTAAGAAATCTCAGAATAATATTGGTAGCAGACCTGGACTTTAACAGCCACATTAAATCAATAACATCAGCAGCTTTTTACCATTTGCAAAACATTGCCAAAATCAAGGGAATAATGTCTAAATGTGACTTAGAAAGACCAATCCATCTGTTTGTCTTTCTTAACGAGCTGTAAGACAGCTGCAGTCCACCCAGAATGCCGCTGCTCGAATCCTGGCCAGAAACAGGAAACAACACCATGTTAGTCTAGTGCTCAGGTCTCTGCACTGGCTTCCTGTCACTCAGAGATGCAAAGTATTTGCTTCATGTTTACTTACACATTAACTTCAATACTTTCATATCCCATATGTTTTCATCCATTTTTTTTTTCATTCTCTTTTTTTCATCTTATCTTGTAGTCTCCAAAGTCGTAGCAGTCCAAAAGTTTCTGGGTAGAACAGGAAAACAAAGTCAGAACACAATGAAGGAAGTCAAATCCTCCATGGCAAGCTACTTTTCAAAGCTGTGTATTTCAGCTTTAAGTTGTGTGAAGGACATATGGCACGCATGCCTGCCTTCTCTGTCCAGGGCCAGAGAGACGTCTCTGCAGACCTCTTAGATCCAGAACCAGCTGAAAAAACTTACTGACATGATATCCTTGAGAGGAGAACTTAGAGACAGAAAGAAGAAGGTGTGCAGTATTTTCTATACGCACAGGTTTTGTTACACAAAGCCCGCATCAACACACGTGTCCTTCCTGTGACTGTGTCATAAATAGCCTGAACCGAGCATGCTGCGACTTTGAAGTTACACATGGGAGACTGCTGTGATATACAGCTGGCTTCAGCTGGGGTACCCCAAGAGATGCATGAAAACACACACACATGCACACACACCGGCATATCCCGTCATACATCTCACACACAGACACACAGCAGCTACCCCCGGAGGTGTTGTTAGTGCCAGCACACATTGTTACACACCAGGAGGGTCATCCTATCTCAGCAGCTCAGAGAATGAGCAAGGAAGGCGAGGTGTTTGAGAGCGAGAATCACTAACTAGGATTAAAAGGTAAATTAGGATGTACAGCAGCCTTTTAATTTGTCTGCTCAGTGTGTGGTTGTCACTGAATGGGGTGACACTAGGCGGAAATTCTCTCATGATCTACCAGTAAATTACAGAAATTAAGGTTCAGTTTTGCTGCTGTAAAAATGTAATTTTAAATGTAATAATATTTTGTAGTCATCACTGTGTTCAAAACCATATTATAAAACCATAATAAAACTTTTATGAAATGGTAATCTATTACTAATGGTGATTAAAAGCTGTATGCTGCCCTGCTCTGTTTCTAAGTTGCTATCATCAGTTTTTTCAGGTTAATTCATCAAAAGCATGCAAATGCGCCTCTAGGTGGCACCGTCACCATGTGTGAAGCAGAGTGGGTCAAACTGCTGTGATGCAGTTAAAGCCACACTTACAGTATTAATCAGTGAATCATGACATAAAAACACCTTTCTCAGACATCAAGTGTGCTTAAATATGATAGAGGGGTGCTTCATATAGGTTTTTTATAGCCTCCTCTCACAAAGAAGGACTTTATAGAGAAAAGAGCCATTATGATCAGTGACACAGAACACATAGATGCTTTAGGAAAGACAATAAAAAGAAATAAATAATGAACACAGAAAGAGAAAGTCAAAGCTGGTTCTTATGGTAACTCTCTTTAAATTATAGACAATTATGTAGATCTTATAATTAGGTCAAAGCATTAAAAAAGTGTTTCCTTTTGGGCAAAGGAGTCAACAGGATAGTAAAATCTGACAACAAGATGCAATTCTTGCCTCAGTTCCCGTCTACAGGGTCTCAGGAAACATCTGCAGGCCTGTGGAAGAGGTTACAGAGGTGGAGGACAGGATGACAACCACTGTGTTGGTGTGTTTGTGTGTGCGGGTGTTTGTGTGAAGCGGCACATTTGCACATCAGCCTAAGAGGACAGGTTGACAGCCCTGGAACCCTGCTGTGGTTTAATCCCTCCACAGGTCACTGAGGGTCGTATGCAGGGGCACATGAGTGTGTGTGTGTACATGAAAGAGAGGGATTGTCTGCATATATATGAATGTGAGTACACATGCACATATACTTATAGTTCACACATGCATTTGGACATAGGTATTTCCAGCTACACAGAGCAGGATTGGGGAGTTTCAAGCAGCACAGAGGCCCCACTGTATGTCCAAAGCCAACTGTACATTCCTTTCTGTCCCTTCGGACTCACTGCCTCACATAGAACCACATCTGGAGAACTGAAACAGCCCCTGACCTACCTGTGTCTATATGTGGGAGAAAGTGTTTGAGAGGAAAGAGCCTTCAGGTCGAGCATATCAACATGTGGTTTACAGTAAGTTTTGGAATAGAAGTTTTCATTGAAATCTTAGAGTCCTGTTCGGGTGGGAGCTTGCGACTGCTCATGTATGTTTTGCACAAGCTTTATATCCTCATGTCACCCTTGTTGTTCCCAAATTAACGCTTCGTCTGTGTGCTAATACATTAGAGCGGACATTTCATCTAACATAAATTGTTCTCAAGATTCTTCTCTCTGGATTTCCATGCCTTTATTGAGGAGATGATATCCAGGATTCAAACACTGGCAGCTTGCCTTGCCTCTGTACCTCAAGTGCACAGAGGAATGGCTGAGCCAAACCAGCACCCCAAAAAAAGCCTGCATTTGACTTTCTTTTTAATAGGTCTTTTACTTAGTTAAACCAAACTTTTCCACTGTATTGACATCAGTAAGACTTCTTTATTAGTCATTGTCTGGTACTTAAATCTTGGTATCACAGAAGAATACGAAGAGAAATTCAGCATGAAAAGCAACAAAAGTGTTTAAACTGAATAGAGCAAAAAACTTTCCATCTTTGTTATGTCAGACAAGGATAAAAAGGCCAACAAGAAAGAAGAGCTTGGCTGAGTGAGCCTGAGACACAGACATGCAGAAAGATCTGTACAGCTGAATGAGTTATAGCAGGCAGCTGATACTCTCTGACTGTTATATCTTTCTGAGAACTGTAGGCTTGGAGCTGAATCATAAATAGTTCTTCTGCAGCCCTTAAGACTTTGGACATGAGGTTATGAAACACTGCAGTAGACTGGCTTAGATGTGATTTTGTTTGACTAAAAAGAGGAGCATTCAGTCAGTGGCTCATTCAGGCTTTTTGGACAGTTTGAGTTACTGCACATATGTGCCAGCAGGAAAGGTCCTGGTTCTCATCCTTCGCTTGTGTTGGGCCTTTACTTTTAACAGAACCCTACTCTACTTTCTTTCTCCTGGCTCAACAACACCACTGTTTAAATCCTACTGTGCTCAATTTATATCTTTGATAAAATTCATATGATTCTAGAGATATTTACAGATACATAAATCTAAAGAAAACTTTAATTCAGAACTCTTCGGTAGCTATATGATCCAGTTTTAAACTCTCAGCTGTTAGCGTTTACATGTTGCTTCAGTAAAGCAGCAGGAGTTTAATGAGTCACTTAAAGAGGATGGGAAATATGAGAAACTGTGCCTTCAAATTCTCAAGGAAAGTTTTTAATAAATGGTATGTTTTCCATGACAGGTAACAAGTAAAGTATATCAGATATAGGCCAGATTACTTACATTTCAGATTGATAAAGCATAGGGTAATTGAAACAGAGCGTAAAGTATTTAACATGAACTACTAAAATATGAAGGGGCTCAGTGGTATTTGTAGTCCAAGAAGCTGAAAGGCTTTATAAGTCTCATCTGTGAGTATTTAACATTAACAAAGCAGCAGGTCTAATGAGACAGTAAAACAGATTGAGCTTCCAAGCATATGGTGGATTTCAGAGCGCGGTGCTCATCTGAGAGGTCTTAGTTAAAGAGCCTCTTCTAGAAGAATCATGCTGCAATGCAAACCTGCCAGGTCACTGCAGGAGAATATCTGAAAAATCATCCCATTCCTACAGCTTAAGAATTAAATGTGTGGAACACCATGACATAAATCATAAGCACTGCTTCTTATCTTTTCTGTCTCCTTAAAATTCCCACTTTTTCAGTTCTGTATGCTGGGTGATATTAGAAAAAGAAAATGTATCATTAGATGGATATTTTAAGGCCAACATCATATCTCCTCAAAGATATATCAGCTCATTATATTCAGACAATCTTGTGAAATCATTTTTACCCACTGGGGCGCACTGACTTAAAACACGGTGGTAGGAAATCTGACATCAACGGCTGCCAGAGCATGTCATGATGTCATGCTTTGACTTAACGTTGCAACTTCAAAGTTCATATTTCATAATCTCAATAGAAAATCTCCAGAAGCACATGGTTCGTTACGTTTTATGACAGCTTTAATTCATCTTATTGTCTCGCTGCCAGACATCTCTGCAGGGAAACCAGCGGCAAACAAGAATAAAGGTTCAGAGCTCTTGTTCTCTGTCATCCGATCCTGAGTGGGTTTAAAAATAGAGTTTTGATCATTTTTTGTCTATTTGTTCTACATATAATTACACTAGATTTGGGGAATAAAAAGTGGATGAGGTTCGGTTTGTTATCACAGTAGAATATTTTGTAACCAACTGTGAAAGTAAAATGTTTTCATTAATGTAGCATTTTGCTTCATTAAACCTCTATCTGTTTTGATATTAAAAACAGTGTTAGATCCTCACAAATCTATCATGAAAAAAACAGCTGCGAAAGACTCAGGAAGAAGATTTCACTCACTCCAGTTACATTAAAGCAGATCAGTGTAGCAGTGTTATACAACGTGTCCTCAGTAAACCATGCACCAGCTGTACAGTCATCAGTCAACAGGTGGAGCTCTCCCTTATCAGATAGACTGCAGACAGGAAACCAAGCATGACCCACTGTGAGGTCTTGACTGCGGTCTGCTGGTGTGAGTTTAAAGTCTGGGATCACTTGCAAGACAGGTGGCAGCGATGCTGGCTTAAGTGTTGCATTCCACGCTTGGTTATTGCACAGTTTTCCATGCGTTTGTTTACAGCTGCAGTTCAGAATAGCATTGAGGGTTTAGTGCAAGGCTTTGTAAGCACTTTTCCACTCATACATAACCTGACGGAGCTGGTTGTTTTCTTAGGAGCAGGAATTAAAGTGACGACTGTGTGGCACAGATAAGTTGAGGATATGAATTACGATGAGAAGACAGAAACTGCTGTCTCTAAAGAGCATGTTGTTTGTACTGCTGTAGTTATACAACAGGATGCAGAGGGAAGAGAAGAAGGGGTAGAAAAGAGACTAAAATCAAACCCCCACTTTTCTCTGTGTGAGCTGTAAAGAATAGACAACAAGATAGAAAACTCCCTCCTACGCTTGTGAACCTTTACTGTGAGCAGATGAATTGTCCCTAACTATGTGGTAATGACACAGAAAAAAGTTTCCTCTAACCTTTACATGTTTGTTTTGCACTGGCTGGTGTTTTTGTCTTAATTACATGTTCACTCAGAATAGTGTTTGAACTTGGGCTCATACCCAGACTTCGCTAATGACAAAGCTAGATGGGAAAGGTCATATGTATATGCGTGTGTGCCTCTGTGCGTGCGTGTTTGTGTTTGTACCTCTGTGTGTGTGTATGCAGCCCCGCTCACACACTAAACCCATGAACATGTCCAGACATCTCACATGTGGGAAGGCAAATGTTAGAGTCAGTTGAACTAGATACTGACCACAGAACTAATCATAATGCAAGAAGTTATTAGATATGCTTCTTAATGACTTACAGAAGCATGCAAGACTTGTGAAAAGATTATGAGTTTCATGTACTTTTTGAATATTTGTCACTTACACACTCAGTTGATATCTTACTGCGTCATTGTTAAAATTGCCATTTTGATTTTTTTGGGGCAATATATTTTTTCTTCTGCCTATTACCACAGGAATGTCATTATTAGGTGTGAATATCTGTTTTTCAGGGCTATAGGCAGGCCTTGGTGTTTGAGGCCCACCCTTCTCATGTGTCATGAATCAGTTTGGAGACATTTTAACAAGTCTCCTGAAGATCTGTGCACCTCAAGAATTGACCACTTTGAGCAGTTTACAGACAGATTCAGGGATTTTGTACACTTTTAAATACATAAATATATTTTAAGTCTGGTGGTTGCTGCTTAGTCACACTCTGTCAGACTCTTAATTGCTGTGATTGGCTGGAGGGTCTTCATGGTTGCTTTCAGGAGCCTATATCCTGAAGATGCTAATGCCCCCAAGGAAAAGAAAATAGCTTGTGACGTCAGGCTGAGATTTTTGTCTTCTACTGCACTTCGGTGTGGTTTTGCCAAGATATAGAGTCTTTTTTGTTTGTTTGTTTGTTTTTTTTTATTGAAAAGGCACAATCAACTTATTACAGGGTTCCCACACACCCTTAAAAGGCTTAAAAAGTCTTAAATTCATGTATTTAAAACTAAGGCCTTAAAAAGTCTTAAATTCATTAAGATGTTATATTCTGGTCTTAAATAATTCACTCAAAGGTCTTAAATTTGTCAGGGCATGATTTGTTAATGTTTTATTGGTTTTATTTTTTATTTTTTGCAGGACTTTTCAAGAAGGAGATTTAGAGTGAAAACTGTCTTACAATCTGCTGATATAATTTATCTGCATCCTAGCCAGGCAGTCCATGACTATAGGTCACTGTTTGCACTTTTACATACAAATATTAACCCAAGAGCAGCTTTGTGTTCGATAAACAGTCGAAATGAGTCTCATTAAGTGACACACGCTATGATTTGGTTGTGATGCAGCAGAATCTTCAAACCATCAACCATATTTATATGTTTTTGGTCTTAAATTTCATTCAAAGTTGCATTAAAAAGGTCTTAAAAAGTCTTAAATTTGACTTGCCAAAACCTGTAGGTACCCTGTGTTAATATGTAGTGCATAATGAGAATAATAAGCTTGTTAATCCGTTTATTCTAAAGAATGATATGATTAGAATGTATAATTAATCATGTGGTATCCTTGTTTTGTATTGTACGCCGCTTAGTAAAGGTCTCAAAGTTCATAAACAAGTTGTTATAACTAGAACTCTGGACCTACCAGTTATGTAGAAATCTTGAGCATATTTGCACACTTATGTGTGATCTGATTTTAAGTTAACACCTGGTTTTCAGTCATAACGCTCTTTAATATCCCAGGATGACTGGAAATCAGAAAAGAATTTTTGGTTGATGCAGTTTTCGGATTTCAGGGTACACTGGCTACAAGTTTAAGTCTTCGTGATTTATGGTGAGATTCTGTGTGGATAACTAGAAACTATTTATATGATAATAAAATGTACAACAAATACCCAGGATGATAATAACCAAAGTGCGTATGTAAACATTTAATAACGTACCTGAGAAAGAGTGCTACAACATTTTGGAATCAGATCATCATATTTATTCAGAATTTTCCCTCTCTCAGTCTGTCTGTAAACACTCGCTCATCAAAATTCTTTGTGCAACAAATTCTTTGAAGGACATCGCCTTTAGGTACATCTGCCTTCAAAGAGCTGCCTCTCTTTCTCTCCTTCTGTCTCTGACTATCTCTTTAATGCCAAGCCTACACATGTGTAGCAGGAGAACAAAACTGCTAATTTCACATCCCCATTGTCAAAGCCTTGAGCACTAGAAGACGCACAGCAGTGTGCTCGTGCATGTGTGTACGTGTGTGTGTTTCTATCTGAGTCTTTAAGTTGCCTGTTTTGGCTACAGCAGGGCCGAGTTTCCACCAAAATCCTACAAAGAAGTTTAAAATCTGGCTTTGGCTGCTATGTTCAGCTGTGGTGGGTGCTTTCTCACACACACACACACACCCTGAGTGGTGGTGGGAACGTTATCAAAGAGAGAGATGCCTGCGAGGCACAGCAGCCTCAAGCCCAAAATTGATTTACAGAGGGAGGGAGAAAGAGAGGTAGAGGAGGGGGAAAAGAGAAGATGTTAGATTTAGGGTGTAGGAAACACAGAGACAGAGAGATACAGAGAATGCAATGGATTTTAGGATAAATAGCGGTATGCTAGCTAAACTGAGAGCTTGTTAAAATAATATTGCCCTTATTAAATCATATTTTCTCTTCTTGAGGGTTTGAAGGATTTAAGGATTAACAAGTCCTGCTGCCGAATCCCCCTTGATGCTTCAGTTGTGTTTATTCCAACCTTGAATTCCAAAACTTAATTTCACAGCTAAGCTTTGCTCATTACGTTATCAGCCCACATCCGTGCTGATTTATAGCATGCAGCTCAAAGAATAACAGCATCAACAATGTCTCTGAATGCAGCATCAAAAGGTACTGTGCTTGAGCCACAATGTGAGAGCGAAACACCTCCAACCTGAGTTTCAGGATGAGAGCACACATTTCCTGCTTGACTCAGTGTACAGCAGAGTGTTAAGAGTGAGGTGAGCAGGATTACGGGACCTGAATTAGAACTTATGTAAGCCTTGCACACAGGTACTTCAGTGCCATGAGAACACTCTCAGACAAAGGCCTGTGAAGAGGCTGCTTTGTGTTTGAACAGGAAGGCTCAGTATAGAGAGAACAACACACAAGTTACAGTTTCTTTCTGTGGTTGACCTACTGCTAATTTGACTCTGTGACTTCTTTGCTCCAACAATTACTAAGTACACTGCATAACTAATACAATTTGTATGTGCTTGTTTTGTATCTGGCTACAATACCTTCAATGATCATTGAGTATTTATTCTCTATCTGATCTAATAAATATAATGTTATTGTTAATATTATTGTTAAATGTATTGTATTTTTTGTAATTGACAGGATGATCTATAACTCTTACACACCTGACTTCCTATTCAGGTCGTTCTTTTAAAGTTTAAAGTTTAAATAGTTTAAAGTGGGCAAGGATCACACTCCTTTATAAGATACGGCTTGTTTTTCAGGCTTTAGGGGATCCTAAGTTTGGATTATTCCGACATGAAGAATTACTTTGCTCTCTACAATATGCGGTTTCTGCTCAGACATGTAGTTCTTCCTAAACATCTGCTATCCCCACCCAGCCAATGGATAAGCAATCCCTTCGGTAGCATTGGTACATATGAAGTATAGACTGCTCCACTGCCAACACTGTCTTCCCCCTACCACTGGTCTCTTGTCTGTAATCGAAGAGTCTTAATCAAACTGGCACTCCACAAAGTTTATTAACTTCTGTGGCATATATCACACTTTTCTTTAAACGCATGATTATCACCCACTGTATAACAAGGGTGATGAAATTTGACTCTACAAGACTGGTTAAACTCAATGCCAAGAGTTCTTTTGACATCCTGAAGTGGTCACTTGCCTTTTAGAAAGTACTGTTGTCTAAGTGTAAGACCACAACACAACAGCTTACCTACCAATGGTTGGAAAAAAGAATGTTCTTCAAGGTTTGATTGACTCTTTAATAGTTTTTCGAAGTCACTTTGGTGCCTTTCTCACATCACTACTAACATTTGTATAAAAGTCAGTGCATTTCTCAAAGCATTAAGTACAAACTTCAAAAACTAGATGATAAACTGCAAAAGTGTGTCACTTGCTCAAAATGATAGCTCATTCCCCAAAAGGATGTGTTGATGTCAGTGAAAGTCAAAGTGTCATCAAGATGAAAAGTAGTTTATGAACAAGATGGTCGAAAGGCTTTGTCATGTTCTTATTATGACAGTTGATTCTGGAAGTGTTTCAAATGCAAAAAAAAAAAAAAAAAAATTTAGAGCTTGGTGACAAATGTACCTGAAAATGTTGGAGGCAGCATCATAATCTGTTTGCACAGCCATTTGAAAACTACATTCAAGTCACAAGTCACTGTATTTAGTGAGGTAAATCAAATCAGATCAAATCAATCACCATTGCAAACATGGCTTCTTGTGTAGCAGAGTAAAAGGAGGTCCTCTTACACCTTTGCAAGGTTGTCTTGCAATTTTGTGTGGTGCAGACAGTGGTGTGCAAGTTCACACTAAAAAAGAACTAGCTCAAAGTTCAGTTCAGTTCAGTTCACACAGAAAAAAGTGAACCAGTTTAAGTTTATAGCTCACATTTTTTTTAATTTGGAACTAACATAGACTTAAAAATGAACAGTTTGTGTTTTTTTTTTTTTTAAAGAGAAGCTAATAGAGCTTTAAAATGTTTTAAAAAATCACAAACACTTGAGGATTAGCTGAGGGGCAAATAGAGGGGACTGAGCCACTCTTGAAGGAAATATTATGTCTCCATGACTTGATTTTTTTCCATAAATTCAAATGTTTTGATCTCTTTTTTTTCTTAAATATGATTTAAAGTGATTCATCAGGTCAGTTTTTACAGTAAAACATCTGTGTGCTGTGGCAAGGGCCTTTGAATAGCCAAGAAGGGTCCTTGCATTTAAAAAAAAAAAAGAAGAAGGAAAAAAAAACAAGAAAAAAAAACATGTGGTTACTTCAACTGCAAATTGGCCAACATTTGTTTTTTAATATCTCACTCCACTGATTTTGGAAAAACAGTTCAAACAAGATTTTAGAATGCTAAACAACCAATATCTCAAATAATTTATGATTTCATTATGAGGGTCTTTTTGGTGTGTTTTAGGCCTTTCATTCCACATTCTGTGTAGAGCTCTTGAAAACACAATCTGGGTTTAAAGTACCACTGAAGCAGCTTGATGTGGCAAGCTAATGACATCAAAATGCAGATTGGGAGCTTTGGCTTTGGCACAAAAACACCTCTCACTTTTCTGACAACTGTATGACACACACAGACACACATACATGAATGTAAGCTCACTTATTCAGACACGAACACAACTGTGGTTGGAAACCACTCCTCTCGAATGCTACACTCTCTCTCTCTCTCTCTCTCTCTCTCTCTCACACACACACACACACACACACACACACACACACACACACACACACACACAGTTTGCACAGTTAAATCAAACTGATTTGCTACCATTGTGAGAGGAAATTAGCATAACAAGGATGGGATCAAATGAGGTAGTTACAGCTTGAATCATAAATTGCAGACTGAGCGAACGTGTGGCTGCAAATGGATTGTAGTTCACATCAGTATTCATGAAAAGAGAAAACTAAGCTTCTGAACAGGTCGTGGTATTTTTATTCCATCATTGTCAGTTTTATGTAAAAACCTTGTATCTCATTTCTGTCTAAATGACCATCCAAGTTCCTCCCAATGTTTAGTTCAATTAGGTTTTACAGCTTTAAGACCAGGAAAATGCTACAAAGCATTGTGTAACATAACATTAATGAATGTTAGTGTGTAAATATTCTGACAGCTGATTTTATTTCTATGATACAAGGTTTTATAGACCACTGATGCTGCACAACCAAGAATTACCAGAACGACACACATATTCATCAGCTCAGTGACACTCATATCCATGTGAATGTGCATTAAGTGCATATAAGATGAATGCCAAAAAGGTTACAGTATGCAAAGCACTGAGTGAATGATCAGCAATGGCATTGATGTTTCTTCACATTACACACAGCAGTTACCTAGTCCTCTATAAGTCAGTAATACTCACACTTATTAATGCAGAACTACATAAAAAGAGACATTGAAGCCATTAACTTGGGTATTATCCATGATTTACACTCTCTTGCCTTTGATTTAGTTTCGGTGAAATGTTCATGTTTAGGCAACACCACTAAATGTACATAAATATTCTCCATCAGGCATTCTCCTTGTATGACAGTGAAACTGATGACAATATGTAATGAGAATAACTTGTATGATAATAATTTTAAATGTGGCCGTATACCAGTTATTTATTATTGAACTGCATTAATTGTCCACAGTCACTGTTTGAATTCTAAGAGATCCTGGCGTTTGTATTATGATGATTAAAACCATTTTCTTCATCTTTTTTCACTGGCTCTGTTTCTCATTCAATATTTGTACTGTCACACTTTCCATCCTTACTCTTCTAATCTCTCACTTTCTCACATTTTCTAATTATTCCATTTCTGCCTGGAACTCATTTTCTCTTCACTGCACAGTGAATGTTTTCATACACCAACCCAGAGAATGACATCATGCAAACTAATAGAGTGTTAACGTGGACCAGACACGTCTGCAGAGGATCGAGATATGTGATGCTATGATCCACCCATATAGTACCTGCAGTGTTTATAATCCAAAGCAGATTTTACCCTGAAAAGTATGACAGCCATGGTGCAAAGGTAATGCCTCTGTGAATAGGTAACTGGGTGTGATAAAAGTTAGCCTCATTTGCACAAATGTTCTGCCAAAAGAAGTGGTTCATCGAGCTGCCTTTCCCCAAACAGAGTAAGAAAAAAAAAGTTTATTGTGAAAGTTGACTCATATGAGCCTTTTTGTGGTGTGATGAGGGAGCATGGAGTTCACTCCATGCAACTGAGTTCAGCTGGATTTACCACAGATGGCAAAATGAATTTCAGTGTGTTCACTGATAGAAAACCCTGCTCATATGAATAAAGGCAGCAATGAATTGAAAGAGGAGAGAGACACATGACAGCTTGAAAGGTAGCTCAGAAAATTTGATCCGAAATGTTGCTTCATTGTTGTTACATCAAATATGCTCAGCCTGACTTTGTACTGTGAATCAGAAATACGTTGCTAATCCACAAGGAGGACATTTGGGAAACTGATGGGAGAGTTGGTTATACAGGTTTTCTATGGTAAGTCAGGGACATTACCAACATGTGAAATTTTAGGCTAAATTAGAAATTCAATTGAGAAACTTTCTTTTAAAAATGTTTTTTATGTAGCCCCTTTGGAAATATTTTCTTGCACAGACAGCTTAAATTAAGTTAAAAAAGTTATCTTTTTATTATTAAAAGCAGTGACAGATTCAGCATAAAAGAAACTCTGCCGTTCACAGCTGTACAAGTGCCTGATGAAGGTGAGGGCCTGGTCGCGCAAAGCCGTAGGAGTAAAAAGGAAGCCAATGAACTCAGGCCAGGATAAATGTCACACATTCATATTTTTTCTTAAAGCAACAGCATTTTGGATTGAGGGTGATGATATTTAAGAGAACAAAAGTGCAAACATTCAAAAGGTTAGACTTACTGCATGTTATAAGTCATGAGGAACAGCATGAGTATGGGGTATTACTTCAGATATAACCTCAACGGTAACACAAAACTGCCAAAGTACAGTTTTATACTAGATAAAGTAGGTACTGACCCTCATGGAGTCTTTATCCAACTCTGCAGTTTGACTGAATTTTTCACACATTTCAGTGAACTGTCATGGTTTTACATCCCGTAACTTGGGTGTTTTTGTGTGACTCTTACCTGTAATCAGCTTTGTTTCTAGTGATGGCGCACAGCTGTTTCAGCTCTAACAAGCTGTCTGCAGCTCAGCTAACAACTACAGATGCAGATGAATATTTTAGATTATTTGATGATAAATTAGAGTTTTTATTCCCCTTTGTGAATGGGGGAATAACAGATAAAAATGAAAGGAGAGACAATAAGGTTTCATTTATTAGATTGTCAGAATTATCACTAAGTTGTGTTATTCACTAAGTTGAAGTTAAGTGAAGAGGAAATATGTTAGAATTTTTTCACTGTTTTCATGTTGTGTTTTCTTTTCTTTCTTTTTTAAATTAAGATGAATTGATGATAAAGTCTATGAAGCTGGCTCTTCAAATCAGACGTACACTCATATAAGAGGAAGAAACATTTCATATTGATAACTTGTATAAAAAGTGCTTCAGTATCAAAAGGTTAACGCCATATTTCTATGTGACATTTTGCTTGCTAAATATTCCCCATACTGGATTAGGTGAGCTTAATCTTACATATGAATCTACGGTTATGGAGAATCTAGTCCTGGATGATAATACACAGAATAATAAAAAAAATTGAAACCCAAAACAGAAACTTTGGTCGTAATATTAATATTGAAAAAAAGCTTCATTACTTATTCCTCTCCATGGCTAATACTGATGTTCTTCCATGGATGTAATTAAGCCTGAGCCTGTAAGGATAAAAGTAAGCTTGTTAATATGTTCAGGGAGAAATGAAAAAAAGGTAAAGACACAGAATAAAACACACACAAGTGCTGGCTTCTGTTTATTGCTTTAGGAGTGATATTGGATTTAATAACCCAGAGCTGTGAGACCACATCACAGACTATCATTGCACCAAAACACACCTGCACACTGAAGAGTTGAGGAAGAGGAGAGGGAAAGAAGGGAGGAAACAGGGAACAGGTGTAGGAAAGGGAAGTGGGTTGTGTAAATGTGGTGGAAGCAAATTCTGAAACATTGGTAGTGACAGAAGAAAGAAAAGACAAGAAAATTGAATCAATACTGAACAAAAGGTCTCCTCTCCCTCTTTTTGTTCTTTTTTTTCTTCGCTTCAATGATAAATCTCAATTAAACCAATGGGGGTAGATTGCACTTAGTAAAGACAGACTAATGAGCTGTAGCAAACAATCAAATGTTTATTAACCTGAAATCGATTAGGTTAAATGTAGTGTCTTTAAAAGCTAAGTGGTGTTTGATTGACATGTAGCCTGCTCTTACTGAGAAGTAGCAAAAGCAGACTGTGGAAAAAATGGAGAGCAGGAACTCAAAGATTCATCCAAAATTGATCTTTTAACAAATGTTACAGTAACGAAATTGTTAGCATTGCACTCACTAGCAGGATGGAATCACAAAGGTGGCTCAAGGGGCCACAAAAAAATGGCCAGTATTTACCTAGGACACAAGAAAACATGTTGCCCTATCTATAAATTGTTGGATCATCCCACTTCATTCATCAACATCACAAACTTCATAGTATTGTTTAAATGATCAATCTATTCTTTCTTCATGTTCTTTCATCGCCCTTTGTGTTTATTTAGACAAACCGTTTGACATTTTCACTTTGCAGTTTGCACAAAACACCAGGCCAATTATTAAATCTACAAGTTCATGACCCCTGTTTTCTAAAAGTGTCATGCTTTTACTCTGGGTTCACACAGTTCACACAGTTCATTCAGAAGATAATCCTCACTCCAAATAAACAAGCCACAGTTTACTGCCGACAGCATTTGAAACATTCCAATACCAGCCTCTTGCTCTTCCTCATCTTCATTCTCTCACCCACTTGCCTGTTAGGCATGCGTGTGTCACTAGAAACTTTAAACACAGCAAGGTCACTGCAGATTTCAGCAGTCACATAACTTCAAAAAAATAAAATGCTTTAATTTCCCCAGAGAAGTTAAAACATTGCAACTGAAAGTATACATTCAAATTTTGTCATACGTGACCCTGCAGTTTTGGCTAATCTTTGCAACTGTGAAAACATTGTGTTTACCCCATGTTTAACATGCACATAAAAAAAAAAAAAAAACCCTACAGTGATATTCAAAAAACTGATCCTCATTTACTGGATGATGCACTGAGGACTTTGCAGGGTTTGACTTTCTCTTATACATCAGCAACATTTAATGCCAGAGACCAATTATTTGTGTGAAACAGATCTTTAATCTGTCCACAATGCACAATCTGAGACATGGCTGGTCGAAGATTTTACACCCCACCACACCCCAAAAAAAAGGCCCATCACTCCCCCTCCATTTGTGTTATTTCAAGTTTCCAGGTTTTTCCAATCTCCCCAACTTTTTACAATGTTAAAAAATAAAAACTAATGAGGAAGAGAAGAAATTAGTGTTATTGAAATCAAATGGTTGTAGATGAAAGCTTGGAATGTTAAAAAAAAAAAAAAAACTTCATCTGGTAGTGAAACCACTTGTAGCCATTACTAATAAACAAAACTTTCTCAAGCCTCTTTCACTTAAGAAAATTCTTTAATTATTTGGAAACTTTCACCACAAAATTTCTAGACAGCAAGACACATGCTCTAAAGCACATTGTGTTTTGAGAACTTTTTAGGAATGGTGTTGTGTGTAGTAATATATTTTCAGTAAACTCTTTGTTCCCTTCTTGTCTTTTCCAGCTTAAGAAACAACATGCCACCCTGAAGCCTCCAAAAAATGAGAGGAGCTATTGGATGTCCAATGGAGAAGTCTCCACCGCGCTAATGGTGTGGTTTTATCGTTAAAAAGGTAAGTAAAATATATTCATGTGCCTACAAATGTGCTGCGGGGTCAGTGTTTTGTGATCAGCCCCATACTGGACAGTCTCAAAACAGTGGCATCACCAACCATTCACACCGCTTGAACTGTAGCACACGGCAAGCTCTCCTCTTCCAAAGTAATGTTTCTTTGCAAGAAGGAATGGCTGTGGCAAAGGCCAGGGGTTGGGGAGGTGGGAGGCAGGGGTGCAATCTCTTCAGCAGCCCAAAGTCTTTACAGTGAGTCACGGTGAAGTCTGCTGGAGAGAGATGGAATATCCTACCGAGGATGGATCGTGGTAATTGCCTCTGTGTTTGTGTACGGGATAGAAAGAAAAAGAAAAATTAAATGTGCGTTCGCTTGTGTGTGTGTGAGAGAGAGAGAGAGAACGTTTGTGTGTGTGTTGCCAACACCACCTCCAGGCTGAACTGATGAGCTCATTATTTTTGCTCCCAGAACCCCCTCCAGTCTCTGGAAACAGCAGCACACAGCGGAGCTCCCTGTATGAGTATGTGTCAGTTTGTGTGCTGCTGTGTTTGTTAGTGTGTGTGTATGTTTGTGCGTGTGTCAGTGTGTGGAGGACCATGGCCTTTCCCTTGGAGCTCAGCCTCTGAACTATTTATTGTAAAAGTGAGAGGGATATAAAAAAGTGGGAGATATAGAAAGAAGGAGAGATGAGATAGTACAAAGTAACAAAACAAAGAAATAATTACAGTCAAGGTCAGAAGGTGAAAGATCACAGCTAGCTGTGTATGAGTATGATTTTCAGGAATCCATTCAGTCTGAGACAACTGAAATTGTTTTTCATAAGATTTTTATTCAAGAAATTATTGGCCTCTTGGTTTAAAGATTGTTAAAAAAGGTTTTGCAGAAGCTCTGCTTTTTCCCTTGATCATGAAGTGAAATAAAGAGGTACAAATGATCTAAACTGACATGATAACTATGTCAAAGGACAATAGTATCTAGTGGATGATTGGCGTAAAATCCTTTCATAGCTGCTGTATTTGAAACAGCAGAAAGCTTTGATATGGAACAGTACAGCCAAAGTCACATTGAAAAAAGAGAACAGAAAACTTGGCGGGATGAGAGGTCAAAGGCAGTGGACCACTATGCCTTTATGCGTTTTGTAGGAGCGTTGCAGTGCAACATGGACCAAGTACACACATCAACACTTTTGTCTAGTTCTCAAAACTGGTAATGCCTCTGCAGCATAGGATCAAGTGCTGTAGAAAGTTTGAAAATGTACTTTGGTGAACCTCACTTTTGTGTTGTCTGAGAGCAAACACTCGTCGTGGATCCCCAACCGCTAAATCTTCTCTATTACCACTGTGTTCATATACCTTTATGGTTAAACAAAGACAGAAACAGATAACGTTGTAAAAGAGGTATAACTTCTTTTTTGATTCCATAATTTTCTATCTTTTTTTATTTAAACCATTTTCCGCAGTGTCATTAAGAAAGATTACATCCCTAATTGCAGCTTAATAAGCTTCATATTTGCTTCCTAAGTGATTTTGATGTTGTTACTTTTCTACTCTACATGTAAGATCTTGTTGCACAGTTTAGTTTGACAAGGGCTCTAAAGTGCAGTGAAGCTAATTTCTAAATAAATATAACAGTTTATCATTGTTTCTTTTTCTGCTTATTTTTGAATACAGTTCTTCTGGGACATTGCGAAGTTGATCTTAGACATATCTAACAAAGGACTGAGTCTTCAAAACAAATGTAAAATAAGACATTTACATCGCATGTTATGGCCTAAAGTTTGTATGTGAACCTAACCTTTAACCTTTAACCATCACATGTGTATCAGTTCACTTCAGAGCCCAAGTTACAGTTCTGCTTGAAACACCCTTCAGGCATTTCTGAGATGTTGCATTTGCTAGAGTGGCATGTACAGCACATTGGTGCACCTTGGCTTTTCACCTTTGACCACCAGAATTCTAAAGAGTTCATCATTTTGTCCAAATTGAGGTTGAACTTCACTTGTGTCAGTGAAAAGATGTCAGAAAGACTGATAACTCATCAGCTGTTGGTGTTTCCTTTAAGTAAAAAATTATCCAAACCACGTGTGCCCTTAAACATGTGTGTGGAGGAATTCTTCTTAACCACGGTGTTTAAAATGCAGCGGTTATATCTCATTTACCTCGGTAAATGTACAGATCCTTAAGTTGAGACGGCTTGAAGTGCCCTGCCAGAGAGTCTCTGGCACCAAGCAGGCTGATATATGAGTTAATCCACCAATGACTGCAGAGTCACTGTATAATTAGCATTTCAACCTTCTTACCAAGCAAGATCAGAGGAGTGAAATACGCATAATGACACAGGAGAGATCGTGTGCGCGCACACACACACATATGAGGGCTCGGATCCCTATCATTTTGATAATTAATGCCAATTTAATAAAAGGCAGGACGTCTAAATTTAAGACTTTGGGCAAGACAGACACCATATGGCAAAATTAAGCTGCATGATACAAAACAGAGACACACTCACACACCCAGCTGTGCATTCATGCAGTTTGACTTTGGAAAAAGCCTGGGTATGTGTGTTTGCCTGTCTGTCTGGGTATTTGTGTATTCAGTTTGATAAACCTTTAAATAATTATTTGTCGTAGTTTTGTATAGTTTCGTTTTCTTTGCATCAACAAGCTCAGTTCAAGTCAGGTTATGTTTCATTACTTTCCTTTTTAAGATGTCGGGATGTGTGACATCATCTTTCAAACAGCACACGGATAATTAACAGCATGATAAACCTTCCTGTGTTAAAATGCAATTAACACCAGCAGTCATCTCTCATATCAAAAAATCACACCGAGGCGTGAGCAGGGTGGACGTGTGCTTCATCATACAAACCAAATATTCTCTGTAATCATATTAAGGAAGACCCTATTTGCATCCCAGCATCTGTCCTCCTTTTCAAAACCCCATCAATCACTTTATCAGCATGCATCCATCTTTCCCTGTCTTTATGAGGAAAGACAAATTCATCCTCTCCTTTATCAGGGAGGTCAAAGGTTAGTCTAAAGACCAAAGCTGTTGTATGTTTACTGGTCGTCTGTGATGCTAGGGTTTACCTGGAGGACTATATGGTAATCAATTTTCAGAAAATAATAAAAATTTAAGCCCTGTGAAATCAAAATCAATGATGGGCCTCAGCTTATTTTATTCATGGTGAGAAAGCATCTGCTACACAGCCATCATTTAGCATTGAATATAAAGCTTTTGGTACAAATAGTAGTATCTCAGCTTCTCTGCTGGACTAATGGCTAGCTGTAGGTCTGTGTTACACACAAAGTATATAATTTAAACTAATAATTTTGCACATTTTGCACCTGAAATTTTCTGGATTTGCCATTCATTCTACCTTGTACAAGGTTGTCAGTGTCAGGTTACATCTTTACCATTTGGTCACCATACTCCAACTACTTGTCTAACTTTCAGTCTTTAAGTAGCTATGAGGAGATACATATACATTTGATTGCAGCGACTCCTCATGCAAACTGTTGGGATGACATGGTTTGTGTATTTGTTTTGAAAGTGAAAAAAAATCTGATCTTTTCAAGGCTTGTTTTCTTTGTTCAAGACAACTTTTTACCAGACAATGTAATGTATTTATCAACAGCTACACAGAGATACTATTTGAAATGTGACAGCAAGCAAACTTTGTGTGTGCATACTGTAGTTAAATAGCCAGCTACATTTAGCACTACTGACAGCCTGGTGCTCTGAGACATGTGAGTAACTTGTGATGTTAGCGAATCCTTATTTGTCCTGCCAGTGCTCATCTACCAAGCACAGCTAATGTAATGTCCATTTCATTGATAGACTCTCAGGTTTTAACAGACCACTGCAGTTAAAGTGCTGCATGAAATGAAAATGATCACAACCTTAAGTTTGTGCTTTAGCCCTTAGCTTGTGCTCTATCACTCTCCTGTTTGGCTGTCTTTTGCTCTTCGGTCCCTTTTCTGTCAGACAGTCAAGCTCCAGAGTCCACTAGCACTACTATATAAATCCTATAGATTGTTTTTAGAAGAAACAAAATACAGATGTCCCTTCTAACTACGAAACTTCGTAGCGGTCGTCGTGGTCTTTTCATATAGATGCTAATGTGACATATATCAACTCTTTCCAGTCCAACTGGATCGATAGGCTGAGAAATAGCATTTACAAATGGCCAATTAGGGTGCTGATAATGTCATTTTAAGTTGTAGATTATAATCAGGCATACATCTAGATATGGGACTTTTTCAAGATGACTTAGAAAGTCCTCATACTCCCTTTAATCACGTGAAAAGATGGTACTAAAGTAGCTTAAAGCTTCTGACAAAAAGCTGTAATGCTCCCACATTTCTTTGGACCACCACACCCCTTATTATGCAGATTTATTAACAACTCTTTGCCTTGATAAAATCAGAACAGGTTCTTCATATAAAGGTTTGTTCCCTGAACAGTTATGCGAACAAAGAAGCACCTTTCAGGCTGATTTTAGGCCTGCAGGAGGAGGACTGCATGATCAGAACTGGGCATTTGAGTTCACATCTGCAGCCCACAAGAATAATCTCCAGAGATTTCCAGAAGCCCAGTGCACACGTGAAAGATGCTTATGATACAGAATGCATGATATGTAAATCACTATTCACTGATAGCAGTGCAACTGCTTCTTACTCTGGTTCTGACTCAGAGGGTTTTAAAATTCTCTTCAGAGCTGCAGAGCATTGATTTTAACATGTGCAGTCAGGCAGATGTCAATCAAAACCTGATCACCCATGCTTACACAGCCTTTGCTGCTTTTTAAACTAGGTTCCCGTGCTAGTTATACATATTTATTTTCACTCAGGGGTTTCATGATTCGTATAAGGAAACTCTTCTTTGATATCCATCATACATTTTTGTAATGGTCCAAGTCAAATTTCCAGAGGCTTAAAACAAGCTTCATTTCAGCTAGATGATACACATCTGAACATTTCTAAACTAGGTCCTCCCCCCAGGTAAAAGGTGTTGAGGTGTTCTGTTACGGAGTATGTTTGTTGTCACAGGGAAAGTGCAAACGTCAGATGTTCACTTTATGAATGCTATCATTCATCGTCTGGAGTCTGGTTCACACAGCTCCTCTGTGGGTCTTGTGATTGCATCAAACGTGTCTGTTAAAGCCTGGTCTGGAGAGAAGCAGAGCAGAAGGAGACAGTGGTTTCACAAAAGGACACACATGGTTAGAGGGGGTAAAAAGGGAATTCCTGTAGAAATATGTGACTAGGCTTTCACTATTTGGCTGATCCACTCACGACATTGTAATGTTGGATGATGTTGGCAGAAATTGGTGACTTTGTTGCATAATTAAGGGGAGTGTTAACTTCAGATCAGTCTACAGGTACAACAAAGAGGCTTTATAGGTGTAAAATGTTCAGCTTTGTTCAGCAGCTTCAATAAAATTTTAGAAAATGTTATAGATAATTTGTTATGTACTGCAAACAAGCATTTAATCACTTTAGAAAACATCAACAAAAAACGGGTGCCTTGTAAAGAGCATTTACTTCACATTTTACAAGACATTAATAGCTAAACTGTTGGGGTTGGGGTCTTTGCAACCTCCATCACATCCATTCTGTATCAAGTTTGTTAGAGTGTGCATTATTTCCTGCATCATGATCTTGTAATCCATCCTGAAGTCAGAACCTAGTGACAGTGTTCAGACCTTGTTCTGATGGCAGACCTCTCGGTACGGGTCTGGCCTTGCCAGCAGCTGGAGCTGCAAGCCTCATTTAGCAGATTCACATCAGGTATGTTGTGCCACAGTTTAACTGCTGCAAAGTACAGGAAAATAAAGACAGATAGCATCTGAACTAAAAACAAACCCATAAAAATGTCCGCCAGCCATAGTTATTACTGTGTTGTATAAGCCTCTGAGACAAAGCCAAAGGTATTGAGAACTAGAGGATTACTGCCAGGTCAAAAGTTGCTCACAGAGCAGTTTTTGCTGAGATAAGCTGACTTTTCATTACGGTCACACGTTAAGTTGAGAGCAGAGAACAGTAAGAGATTGAGGTGAGGAGGAAACTGTCAAGTCTAAATATTATGAGTAACTTTTCAAGAAACACAGATATTAGATACTGTTCTTATCTAAAATGTGAAGGTAGAAAATGGATTAAACAGACAGTTCTGAGTGGAAATCAGCTGTATTTAGCTCAGCCTAATCACAGTGTATTACACAACCGAGATTTAAACAAGTTCCTCCCACACAAAAACCAGGGCAAAGAGAGGACAGGAGAGAGGATACAGTTCCCAGACCGGCTGCAGCTGTGGGCATGACAGCATGGGAAAAAAAGCGGGAGGAGGAGTGAGAGGGAGAAGGTAGACTGATGCAGGATTGATGCAGAAACAATGAAAGAAGGAAAGAGAGACCAAGATCATTTGGATTGTGGGAAAGTGGAGCTGAATTGACTGCGTGTGGAGCAGTGAGCAAGAATAAATAAAGGTTTCCTGTGACCAAGCAGGTTGGCACTGCTGAGCACAAATCTACTAAGTTACTGTTTAAAACAAGCAGCTATAAAATGAACAAAGCATTACCCCCCCCCCCCCCCCCCCCCAATAAAAAAGACCCCTCCAAAAAAAGACCTGCTGATTGCTCATTTTGAAAATTAAGAAACTAGTGCAAATAGAAGTTTTGTCAGTTTTCTATGGCTTGAAGAGTATAAAAAAATTGAGAATTAACAATTTTCTTAAAGCTTTCAGTGAGGTACATTCACCCTCTGCAATCAGACAAACAAAGGTCAACTTATCTTTGAAGATGTGCTACTTCCTTCTCATGTCATAAGTTTATGAATCCGTCCATATCCTTGTCATGGCTGAATGAAAGAGACAAGCTACTGATAGGAATCACTTAGCTTATCCGTTTTATCTTAGTTTAGTTGAGAGACTGAAAAAGCTGCCTTAAACTTGATACTGTAAAGCTACAATGTGCTCTGTCAAAGAAGATTTTTTTTTTTGCTCATTTTCAAAATATATATATATATATAAAAAACAACCCAAAAAATTGCCATGGTTATCCTGGGAGAGAGTTCATACTAAGCTAGGGTTCATGTCTGCTTGTTGATTTTTACTTTAAAAATACTACTTTATAATGAAAACAACCAATACCATTCATTCATACATAAGTCTTTGAAATCTGACACAGTGCTGAGCAGTATGTGCAAAAAATTAGCGCGACTGTAATAGGTCAAAATGACCTCACAGTGTGTTTGTGTTTTCCTGTTCCAGAAAAAGACAATAGACATGAGTCAGAAGTCCAGAGGATGGTTCACAAATGTATCCCTTGAGCCAACTATATAGCGGTCAGGATTGCATAAACAGAACATAAGTACATAAACATCTTTGTTCACTATACCCTGGACTTCACCACTGTCATGCTGGCAAATGCTCACACTATGAACTTTTTTTTAACTCAAAAATACTAAGAAAAAAATAGACTGGTACTCATGAGTTTCATTCATCAGTGCAAGTGAGAGTGTATTGGTCAGCTGTATTAATTTAAAACAAACAATAAGGTTTAATGGGATAGAGAATGGTAAGAGGGAAACAAGGGAGAGAGAGAGTCTGTCTCTGCACATGGACTTAATACATTTGGATATTTACTCCAGGTTTTCAATAAGGGACAATCAGAGATGTTCTTATTCTCCACATTTAAAACTCATCATTTGGTTATTTGGACTGTAACATCACAACTCATTAGTGGGAGGACCAGCAAGGAAAAAGCAATTAAAGCTTCTTTTCAAAGGAATTGTGCAGAAAAAAAGTATGGAAAAAGAATAGAAAGTGAGAGGGACATACAGCTCTGGAAAAAAATAAGAGACTACTGCAATTTTTTTTAAGAAATCAGCATCTCTACATATTTGAAAATTTTACTCAAACAAATACCTATTAATAGCAAATTCAGAGTCTGGAAAATTTGCAGTGGTCTCTTCATTTTTCTAGAGCTTGATGTAGCAAGTGAAGAGCAGGAACAAGGCAGAAAAACACTCAGTCCTCACATCATTGAAAGCAAGGTGACTAGAAATATTTTTGGATGAAAAGGGGCTTCTTTGGTAAAGAGGGTGGGGCTCCCTGTGTGTGTGTGTGTGTGTGTGTGTGTGTGTGTCTACGCGATCACGTGATGGACACAGCCAATCAGAAACTGTGAATCAGGTTCACTACTAAGTTTACTGGGTCAAAACAGATGTGAGAGGAAGGAGGGTGAGCGTAAGATTGAGTAAAAGGGGGGGGGGGGAGAAAGATGTAAAATAAGTGTCAGTCGTAAATTTTCACCCTCCTCAGCTTTTTCTAAGGCATTGGCTCTTTTTCTTGCACATTTCTGTCAGAGTCAGTTCCCATGATTCTCCATATAATTTTCTTTCAGTTTGGAACTTTTTGCTTTCACCTTATGATCCGAATTTTTGGGGGGCTTTGCTGCAAAAAAAAATCTCCCCAAAACATACAGCCATGTTCTCTTTGCTTGTTTTTAAGTTGTGCAAGAAGTATCAGCTGCAAAATCAGAAAACACTGGATTGCAGTTCCAATTGTAGATGTGCTCAGTTGCATTGTGGTGCAACAGTTTGTGCACAGTTTTCCCGCAGCAAGAAAGTCACCAGTTCAAATACCAGTTTTCACAAGATTGAAAACTTGTGAACCTGTCTGTGTACAGTTTGCATGCACTTTCCGGGTACTTTGGCTTCCTCCCACAGTCTGAAATTGGCGGAAAAAGATTTTGTTTTAGTCTTGTGTTTTTTCAGATAATATTTATTCTGAAGAACTATTTTCTAATTTTAGTCTCATTTCAGTTGATAGTTAATCTGTAACTATAGCTGTTTGTACCATTTTAAAACTTATGTAAAGGTTAATTTTTTTCCTTGACTGGATAAGACAGCTTAACAGAGGTATGGTAAGTGGGGTGTTGACAGTGTATCACAATAACTGTCATTCATGATGGCCTTCTTTTAAAAAGCAATAAATGAGTAAATACTGATGTAAGAAATAAAGTCATATGGTTATACCAGTAATACTAGTTGGTTCATTTTAGCGGACGGTAGTGTGTCTTATTTGCTGGCCACCACCTGCTGTACAACACAGGACAGATGAAGAGGAAACTGCAGGAGAGAGAAAGAAGATGACTGCTCAGGTGTCAGCTATTGTTGTCAGATAGCCTGCTGGTTTTACAGCAACCTCTGTTTAAAAACCAGCATGATTATTGGACCTGTGAATGTCTGGTAATCATCGCATTTTACCAAAAAGTTGACTGATGTTGCAAATTCATCACACTTCTGCGGAGGCCTCCAGCCAACAGGCAATTAGCTGATCAGAGAGGGCGAGGAGACAGAGAGGTTCTGTCCTGGAACAAGTTTTCTCACAACTGTGGACTTATTTTGATTTTGTGAAAAAAGATGTTTGGACACTTAAGACTACAGGGCAATGTGAAACAAGGGTGACTGTGAAATGCTACTGGTTTTGATTAATTTTGGTTATGTGTTCAGTTTTAGTGATTGCCTTTTCACTTTTCATTTTAAGTACACTCATTCTTTTTGCAAATGTTCTTTTAGCAATACAAAACCAAACTATACCATTCTATAGTACAGTACAGTACACTACACTACACTACACTACACTATACTATACTTTACTATACAATTCTATACTACACTATACTATACTATACAATTCTACACTATACTATACTTTACTATACAATTCTATACAACACTATACTATACTATACAATTCTACACTACACTATACTATACAATTCTACATTACACTAAACTATACTATACAATTCTACACTACACTAAACTATACTATACAATTCTACACTACACGAAACTATACTATACAGTTCTACACTACACTACGCTTAACTATACAATTCTACACTACACTATACTATACAATTCTACACTATACTTTACTATACTATACAATTCTACTCTACACTACACTATACTATTCAATTCTACACTACACTACACTATACTTTACTATACTATACAATTCTACACTACACTATACTCTACAATTCTACACTACACTGAACAACACTACACTATACTTTACTATACTATACAATTTTACACTACACTAAATTACACTATACTATACAATTCTACACTACGCTACTATTCCACACTACACTATACTATTCTACACTTAACTACAGTACATTATACAATTCTACACTACACTATACTATACTATACAATTTTGCACTACACTAAATTACACTATACTATACAATTCTACACTACACTACTATTCCACACTACACTATACTATTCTACACTTAACTACACTATACTATACTATTCTTCACTACACTACACCACATTACACTTCACTACACTATCCTATACTTTCTCTATAATTTGGGGTCACGTTAATCATTAGTTGAAAATGTAAGTTTGTGACAGCCCTGATGCACACTGTAAAATTACACAGTGGTCAAAACCTTGACGACTGACTCCACAAAGTTATCTCCTTGCTGAGGATGCAAAAGTAGGATCCACAAATTTCATCTGCTTTCCTCTTTGCCTTTCACTCTTAGGATTTCCCTTGCTCCCTTAATCTTCACCCTAATGCAAAGTTCAGCACTCTTTTCTCATCTTCTACATTTTTACTTTTTGCTGTTGTTGTTTACTTCCATCTTTTTTTTTTCTTTCAAGTTACCTAGCAGCTCATGCATACTGTTACTGAACAACAAGCATCCAAAATGTTGGCAAAGAACTTAAAAATATGTGAGGTGTGCAGCTTTCTAGAAGTATAAGATTTAAGAAGCAAAAATATGCAGGTAAAACTTGAGGGACACATAAGTTGAGATTCTGACATGTTTTTTGATAATGTCTGTGCAAAAAGATATCAAAATACACTGTATGGGTAAGCAGCAAAAAAAAAAAGAAAAAAACACCACCAGATGAAACGCAGAGACAAGGCACAGGGAAGAAAAGATATCACAGGGAGAGAGATCAAGAGTAAAATATAAAGAAGGCAGGAGAGAGTGAGAAACACAAACAGGAGGAAATAATAATAGGCTGAGGCAGCTGAGAGATAAGAATGAAATGTGAAATGGAGGCTTGATTGGGATGAAAATGAGATGACACAAATGAGACAGAGAGGAAGAGAATTGATACGCCGCTCTGTGACAACACAAAGGATGCCACACACACACACACACACCACACACGCACACACACTCAACCACACACATTCCTTCATAAACAATTTAACCATATTCCTCAAACNATATACATTTGATTGCAGCGACTCCTCATGCAAACTGTTGGGATGACATGGTTTGTGTATTTGTTTTGAAAGTGAAAAAAAATCTGATCTTTTCAAGGCTTGTTTTCTTTGTTCAAGACAACTTTTTACCAGACAATGTAATGTATTTATCAACAGCTACACAGAGATACTATTTGAAATGTGACAGCAAGCAAACTTTGTGTGTGCATACTGTAGTTAAATAGCCAGCTACATTTAGCACTACTGACAGCCTGGTGCTCTGAGACATGTGAGTAACTTGTGATGTTAGCGAACCCTTATTTGTCCTGCCAGTGCTCATCTACCAAGCACAGCTAATGTTATGTCCATTTCATTGATAGACTCTCAGGTTTTAACAGACCACTGCAGTTAAAGTGCTGCATGAAATGAAAATGATCACAACCTTAAGTTTGTGCTTTAGCCCTTAGCTTGTGCTCTATCGCTCTCCTGTTTGGCTGTCTTCTGCTCTTCGGTCCCTTTTCTGTCAGACAGTCAAGCTCCAGAGTCCACTAGCACTACTATATAAATCCTATCGATTGTTTTTAGAAGAAACAAAATACAGATGTCTCTTCTAACTACGAAACTTCGTAGCGGTCGTCGTGGTCTTTTCATATAGATGCTAATGTGACATATATCAACTCTTTCCAGTCCAACTGGATCGATAGGCTGAGAAATAGCATTTACAAATGGCCAATTAGGGTGCTGATAATGTCATTTTAAGTTGTAGATTATGATCAGGCATACATCTAGATATGCGACTTTTTCAAGATGACTTAGAAAGTCCTCATACTCCCTTTAATCACGTGAAAAGATGGTACTAAAGTAGCTGAAAGCTTCTGACAAAAAGCTGTAATGCTCCCACATTTCTTTGGACCACCACACCCCTTATTATGCAGATTTATTAACAACTCTTTGCCTTGATAAAATCAGAACAGGTTCTTCATATAAAGATTTGTTCCCTGAACAGTTATGCGAACAAAGAAGCACCTTTCAGGCTGATTTTAGGCCTGCAGGAGGAGGACTGCATGATCAGAACTGGGCATTTGAGTTCACATCTGCAGCCCACAAGAACAATCTCCAGAGATTTCCAGAAGCCCAGTGCACACGTGAAAGATGCTTATGATACAGAATGCATGATATGTAAATCACTATTCACTGATAGCAGTGCAACTGCTTCTTACTCTGGTTCTGACTCAGAGGGTTTTAAAATTCTCTTCAGAGCTGCAGAGCATTGATTTTAACATGTGCAGTCAGGCAGATGTCAATCAAAACCTGATCACCCATGCTTACACAGCCTTTGCTGCTTTTTAAACTAGGTTCCCTTGCTAGTTATACATATTTATCTTCACTCAGGGGTTTCATGATTCGTATAAGGAAACTCTTCTTTGATATCCATCATACATTTTTGTAATGGTCCAAGTCAAATTTCCAGAGGCTTAAAACAAGCTTCATTTCAGCTAGATGATACACATCTGAACATTTCTAAACTAGGTCCTCCCCCCAGGTAAAAGGTGTTGAAGTGTTCTGTTACGGAGTATGTTTGTTGTCACAGGGAAAGTGCAAACGTCAGATGTTCACTTTATGAATGCTATCATTCATCGTCTGGAGTCTGGTTCACACAGCTCCTCTGTGGGTCTTGTGATTGCATCAAACGTGTCTGTTAAAGCCTGGTCTGAAGAGAAGCAGAGCAGAAGGAGACAGTGGTTTCACAAAAGGACACACATGGTTAGAGGGGGTAAAAAGGGAATTCCTGTAGAAATATGTGACTAGGCTTTCACTTATTTGGCTGATCCACTCACGACATTGTAATGTTGGATGATGTTGGCAGAAATTGGTGACTTTGTTGCATAATTAAGGGGAGTGTTAACTTCAGATCAGTCTACAGGTACAACAAAGAGGCTTTATAGGTGTAAAATGTTCAGCTTTGTCCAGCAGCTTCAATAAAATTTTAAAAAATGTTATAGATAATTTGTTATGTACTGCAAACAAGCATTTAATCACTTTAGAAAACATCAACAAAAAACGGGTGCCTTGTAAAGAGCATTTACTTCACATTTTACAAGACATTAATAGCTAAACTGTTGGGGTTGGGGTCTTTGCAACCCCCATCACATCCATCCTGTATCAAGTTTGTTAGAGTGTGCATTATTTCCTGCATCATGATCTTGTAATCCATCCTGAAGTCAGAACCTAGTGACAGTGTTCAGACCTTGTTCTGATGGCAGACCTCTCGGTACGGGTCTGGCCTTGCCAGCAGCTGGAGCTGCAAGCCTCATTTAGCAGATTCACATCAGGTATGTTGTGCCACAGTTTAACTGCTGCAAAGTACAGGAAAATAAAGACAGATAGCATCTGAACTAAAAACAAACCCATAAAAATGTCCGCCAGCCATAGTTATTACTGTGTTGTATAAGCCTCTGAGACAAAGCCAAAGGTATTGAGAACTAGAGGATTACTGCCAGGTCAAAAATTGCTCACAGAGCAGTTTTTGCTGAGATAAGCTGACTTTTCATTACGGTCTCACGTTAAGTTGAGAGCAGAGAACAGTAAGAGATTGAGGTGAGGAGGAAACTGTCAAGTCTAAATATTATGAGTAACTTTTCAAGAAACACAGATATTAGATACTGTTCTTATCTAAAATGTGAAGGTAGAAAATGGATTAAACAGACAGTTCTGAGTGGAAATCAGCTGTATTTAGCTCAGCCTAATCACAGTGTATTACACAACCAAGATTTAAACAAGTTCCTCCCACACAAAAACCAGGGCAAAGAGAGGACAGGAGAGAGGATACAGTTCCCAGACCGGCTGCAGCTGTGGGCATGACAGCATGGGAAAAAAAGCGGGAGGAGGAGTGAGAGGGAGAAGGTAGACTGATGCAGGATTGATGCAGAAACAATGAAAGAAGGAAAGAGAGACCAAGATCATTTGGATTGTGGGAAAGTGGAGCTGAATTGACTGCGTGTGGAGCAGTGAGCAAGGACAAATAAAGGTTTCCTGTGACCAAGCAGGTTGGCACTGCTGAGCACAAATCTACCAAGTTACTGTTTAAAACAAGCAACTATAAGATGAACAAAGCATTACCCCCCCCCCAATAAAAAAGACCCCTCCAAAAAAAGACCCGCTGATTGCTCATTTTGAAAATTAAGAAACTAGTACAAATAGAATTTTTGTCAGTTTTCTATGGCTTGAAGAGTATAAGAAAATAGAGAATTAACAATTTTCTTAAAGCTTTCATTGAGGTACATTCACCCTCTGCAATCAGACAAACAAAGGTCAACTGATCTTTGAAGATGTGCCATTTCCTTCTCATGTCATAAGTTTATGAATCTGTCCATATCCTTGTCATGGCTGTATGAAAGAGACAAGCTACTGGTAGGAATCACTTAGCTTATCCGTTTTATCTTAGTTTAGTTGAGAGACTGAAAAAACTGCCTTAAACTTGATACTGTAAAGCTACAACGTGCTCTGTCAAAGAAGATTTTTTTTTTGCTCATTTTCAAAATATACATATATAAAAAAAAACAACCCCAAAAATGCCATGGTTATCCTGGGAGAGAGTTCATACTAAGCTAGGGTTCATGTCTGCTTGTTGATTTTTACTTTAAAAATACTACTTTATTTAATGAAAACGACCAATATCATTCATTTATACATAAGTCTTTGAAATCTGACACAGTGCTGAGCAGTATGTGCAAAAAATTAGCGCGACTGTAATAGGTCAAAATGACCTCACAGTGTGTTTGTGTTTTCCTGTTCCAGAAAAAGACAATAGACATGAGTCAGAAGTCCAGAGGATGGTTCACAAATGTATCCCTTGAGACAACTATATAGCCGTCAGGATTGCATAAACAGAACATAAGTACATGAACATCTTTGTTCACTATACCCTGGACTTCATCACTGTCATGCTGGCAAATGCTCACACTATGAACTTTTTTTTAACTCAAAAATACTAAGAAAAAAATAGACTGGTACTCATGAGTTTCATTCATCAGTGCAAGTGAGAGTGTATTGGTCAGCTGTATTAATTTAAAACAAACAATAAGGTTTAATGGGATAGAGAATGGTAAGAGGGAAACAAGGGAGAGAGAGAGTCTGTCTCTGCACATGGACTTAATACATTTGGATATTTACTCCAGGTTTTCAATAAGGGACAATCAGAGATGTTCTTATTCTCCACATTTAAAACTCATTATTTGGTTATTTGGACTGTAACATCACAACTCATTAGTGGGAGGACCAGCAAGGAAAAAGCAATTAAAGCTTCTTTTCAAAGGAATTGTGCAGAAAAAAAGTATGGAAAAAGAATAGAAGGTGAGAGGGACATACAGCTCTGGAAAAAAATAAGAGACTACTGCAATCTTTTTTAAGAAATCAGCATCTCTACATATTTGAAAATTTTACTCAAACAAATACCTATAAATAGCAAATTCAGAGTCTGGAAAATTTGCAGTGGTCTCTTCATTTTTCTAGAGCTTGATGTAGCAAGTGAAGAGCAGGAACAAGGCAGAAAAACACTCAGTCCTCACATCATTGAAAGCAAGGTGACTAGAAATATTTTTGGATGAAAAGGGGCTTCTTTGGTAAAGAGGGTGGGGCTCCCTGTGTGTGTGTGTGTGTGTGTGTGTGTGTGTGTGTGTGTGTGTGTGTGTGTCTACGCGATCACGTGATGGACACAGCCAATCAGAAACTGTGAATCAGGTTCACCACTAAGTTTACTGGGTCAAAACAGATGTGAGAGGAAGGAGGGTGAGCGTAAGATTGAGTAAAAGGGGGGGGGGAAGAGAGGTGTAAAATAAGTGTCAGTCGTAAATTTTCACCCTCCTCAGCTTTTTCTAAGGCTCTTTTTCTTGCACATTTCTGTCAGAGTCAGTTCCCATGATTCTCCATATAATTTTCTTTCAGTTTGGAACTTTTTGCTTTCACCTTATGATCCAAATTTTTGGGGGGCTTTGCTGCAAAAAAAAAAAATCTCCCCAAAACATACAGCCATGTTCTCTTTGCTTGTTTTTAAGTTGTGCAAGAAGTATCAGCTGCAAAATCAGAAAACACTGGATTGCAGTTCCAATTGTAGATGTGCTCAGTTGCATTGTGGTGCAACAGTTTGTGCACAGTTTTCCCACAGCAAGAAAGTCACCAGTTCAAATACCAGTTTTCACAAGATTGAAAACTTGTGAACCTGTCTGTGTACAGTTTGCATGCACTTTCCAGGTACTTCGGCTTCCTCCCACAGTCTGAAATTGGCGGAAAAAGATTTTGTTTTAGTCTTGTGTTTTTTCAGATAATATTTATTCTGAAGAACTATTTTCTAATTTTAGTCTCATTTCAGTTGATAGTTAATCTGTAACTATAGCTGTTTGTACTATTTTAAAACTTATGTAAAGGTTAATTTTTTTCCTTGACTGGATAAGACAGCTTAACAGAGGTATGATAAGTGGGGTGTTGACAGTGTATCACAATAACTGTCATTCATGATGGCCTTCTTTTAAAAAGCAATAAATGAGTAAATACTGATGTAAAAATTAAATCATATGGTTATACCAGTAATACTAGTTGATTCATTTTAGCGGACGGTAGTGTGTCTTATTCGCTGGCCACCACCTGCTGTACAACACAGGACAGATGAAGAGGAAACTGCAGGAGAGAGAAAGAAGATGACTGCTCAGGTGTCAGCTATTGTTGTCAGATAGCCTGCTGGTTTTACAGCAACCTCTGTATAAAAACCAGCATGATTATTGGACCTGTGAATGTCTGGTAATCATCGCATTTTACCAAAAAGTTGACTGATGTCGCAAATTCATCACACTTCTGCGGAGGCCTCCAGCCAACAGGCAATTAGCTGATCAGAGAGAGCGAGGAGACAGAGAGGTTCTGTCCTGGAACAAGTTTTCTCACAACTGTGGACTTATTTTGATTTTGTGAAAAAAGATGTTTGGACACTTAAGACTACAGGGCAATGTGAAACAAGGGTGACTGTGAAATGCTAGTGGTTTTGATTAATTTTGGTTATGTGTTCAGTTTTAGTGATTGCCTTTTCACTTTTCATTTTAAGTACACTCATTCTTTTTGCAAATGTTCTTTTAGCAATACAAAACCAAACTATACCATTCTACAGTACAGTACAGTACAGTACAGTACACTACACTACACTACACTACACTATACTATACTTTACTATACAATTCTATACTACACTATACTATACTATACAATTCTACACTATACTATACTTTAATATACAATTCTATACAACACTTTACTATACTATACAATTCTACACTACACTACACTATACAATTCTATGCTAAACTACACTACACTACACAAAACTTTACTATACTATACAATTCTACACTACACTACACTATACAATTCTATGCTAAACTACACTACACTACACAAAACTTTACTATACTATACAATTCTACACTACACTATACTATACAATTCTACACTACACTAAACTATACTATACAATTCCACACTACACTAAACTATACTATACAATTCTACACTACACGAAACTATACTATACAGTTCTACACTACACTACGCTTTACTACGCAATTCTACACTACACTATACTATTCAATTCTACACTACACTTTACTATACTATACAATTCTACACTACACTACACTATACAATTCTACACTATACTTTACTATTCAATTCTACACTACACTTTACTATACTAAACAATTCTACACTACACTATACTATACAATTCTACACTACACTATACTATTCAATTCTACACTACACTTTACTATACTATACAATTCTACACTACACTATACTATACAATTCTACACTACACTAAACTATACTATACAATTCCACACTACACTAAACTATACTATACAATTCTACACTACACGAAACTATACTATACAGTTCTACACTACACTACGCTTTACTACGCAATTCTACACTACACTATACTATTCAATTCTACACTACACTTTACTATACTATACAATTCTACACTATACTTTACTATACAATTCTACACTACACTATACTATACAATTCTACACTACACAATACTATACAATTCTACACTACACTATACTATACAATTCTACTCTACACTACACTATACTATTCAATTCTACACTACACTACACTATACTTTACTATACTATACCATTCTACACTACACTTTACTATACTATACAATTTTACACTACACTAAATTACACTATACTATACAATTCTACACTACGCTACTATTCCACACTACACTATACTATTCTACACTTAACTACACTACATTATACAATTCTACACTACACTATACTATACTATACAATTTTGCACTACACTAAATTACACTATACTATACAATTCTACACTACACTACTATTCCACACTACATTATACTATTCTACACTTAACTACACTATACTATACTATTCTACACTACACTACACCACATTACACTTCACTACACTATCCTATACTTTCTCTATAATTTGGGGTCACATTAATCATTAGTTGAAAATGTAAGTTTGTGACAGCCCTGATGCACACTGTAAAATTACACAGTGGTCAAAACCTTGACGACTGACTCCACAAAGTTATCTCCTTGCTGAGGATGCAAAAGTAGGATCCACAAATTTCATCTGCTTTCCTCTTTGCCTTTCACTCTTAGGATTTCCCTTGCTCCTTTAATCATCACCCTAATGCAAAGTTCAGCACTCTTTTCTCATCTTCTACATTTTTACTTTTTGCTGTTGTTGTTTACTTCCATCTTTTTTTTTTCTTTCAAGTTACCTAGCAGCTCATGCATACTGTTACTGAACAACAAGCATCCAAAATGTTGGCAAAGAACTTAAAAATATGTGAGGTGAGCAGCTTTCTAGAAGTATAAGATTTAAGAAGCAAAAATATGCAGGTAAAACTTGAGGGACACATAAGTTGAGATTCTGACATGTTTTTTGATAATGTCTGTGCAAAAAGATATCAAAATACACTGTATGGGTAAGCAGCAAAAAAAAAAAGAAAAAAACACCACCAGATGAAACGCAGAGACAAGGCACAGGGAAGAAAAGAAATCACAGGGAGAGAGATCAAGAGTAAAATATAAAGAAGGCAGGAGAGAGTGAGAAACACAAACAGGAGGAAATAATAATAGGCTGAGGCAGCTGAGAGATAAGAATGAAATGTGAAATGGAGGCTTGATTGGGATGAAAATGAGATGACACAAATGAGACAGAGAGGAAGAGAATTGATACGCCGCTCTGTGACAACACAAAGGATGCCACACACACACACACACACCACACACGCACACACACTCAACCACACACATTCCTTCATAAACAATTTAACCATATTCCTCAAACAACACACTCTTAAGTTATTCTGCACCATATGCTTGTCCCATTTACTTATGCTCTCACATGCAAGCAGGGCTGTGGCTATAATTTAAGAATAATTTGTTCCTGCTGTTTCATATGCCTGTATCTTATTGCTACCCATATGGTCGAGCAGCGTGGCATTCAGTTTACATACAGTGTGCTTCTATTTCCTACATCTCCATCAGATAACATTCAGCACAATCACACTCTATATTGGACTGGCGATTCTTTCTCTCATAGCACAATGTTTTTCTGATTACCATCAGAGGCAATATGGGGCAGCGCAATTCACTTGCAAATGCTGCATATATAAGATGGCATTATGCTTTTATTGGCAACTGAAAACATTTCTAATATAAGGCCAGACACAAGGGGGGAGTAAGAAAGCACTGTGCTGGGTGCAGCCTTCAATAATACAATTTTGTGTTCTTCAGCAATAGAAGACTCCCCTCTGTGCTGCACGTATACAGCACCAGCCTGTCAAACACACTTTTATTATGAAAGACAGAGAGGGAGAGAGCGTCTGAGACAGCAGGAACAATTACAGTTATTTGGGCTTTGGTTATTTCCTGGCACCCTGTGTGTGTTTACAGGGAGTGATACACACAGGCAGCATCTGGAATATTAGATAGACAACAGTGATAGTATTTTTCCATTATCTTTTCCTTTTTTGTAAGTTTTGTAAGTTAATTTTACCTTTGGGGTCAACATTTGTGACCTTTTCTTCTCTTGTTTTAAAATAAATTTCAATAGATGCTCGTTTTGTAGTGTGTATCTTTGTATTGTTTCATCTAAGGATGGATGAAGAAGTGAAACATAATAGTGATACAGTCATTAAATCTAGTTAGACAGTGATAACTGTGCTGCTGATAAAGTGACTGTGGTGTGTTAAATAGTTGGCAAGCCTTCATCTGTACAGACTTTCCTTCACTTGTGTTGTTAACTTGTAAATAAAACAAACAAACAGAATATAATTATCCTCCATGCATTAATGTGGTATCAATAAGATACATCTCAAGTTCATCAGGGTTGTTTACTTGCTGGCAGACTAACTCTTTGCCTGCTATCACCTGTTGTTTGGCAGCCCCATTCTTTAAACAGAAATCTGAACCTCCTCCAGCCTTCAAGTCCACATTCTTTATAGAGCTACAGACAGCCTGACCTCTGCTTTTATTTGCACTTGATTTAAGGAAATATCGTACAATGATCCGAACCTGAACCGATGCCCAGATTGTATAAATATATATAAAAGCAGCAGCTGTGTTGAAGTGTATTTTTCAACTCCAATTTGGCCTTGAACTTAAATTTAGGAAGAAAGATGAGCCAAAGTGCCTGTTGGCTGTGGATTGACCAGCTCCTTTTCAAGTCCAGGGAGTCTGGTCAGCGGATGATTTTATTGGCTGCTAATTTTCCAAGATGTAGGTCCTAAAGAGTTCTGTGGTGCTCAGTAAATCAAGGACTTGGAAAAAATATATTTTAATGAAACTGTTAATATTCCAAATCTAAGGGTTCAGCATTTTTATCAGAAAAAATGATTGGGTTAAATGTTAGTTATATGTTCTTGGCACAAACTTTGGAACAGCTGAGCTGTGTCTATCCCATCTAGCGTCAGTTCTGGGAAGACTGTCAACAGGATGTTATTGGGTGAAGGCTGGAAGGCTGCAGCACACTCTTCCAAATGGAGGTAAAATCTCAGCTGGTTTTAATTATAGAATAATTTTAATGATATACCAGTGATTTGAGCTAACAGATTTCAGGGTCAGTAAAATTCACTCAGTGACCTGTCATAAACCCGACAGAATGCCAGTCTGCTATTTGACCTTTAAAAATATGTGCTAATAGCCACACATGTTATGCAGCTGTAAACAAAATTAGCTTCTCTTACTTGGAACCCTTATGCAATTTATCACTATGTTGACATGGTATAAACAGGATGGCATTTGAAGGTAGTAAGAGTGACCATAAGTCCTCTTTTGCCCGGACAGGTCCTCCTTTTAGGTCTTGAATTATATATGGGGAGGATTTTAAAGAATTCCCTTTGCTATAGGGGCTTAGCTCAGCTTGTTCTACAGACCAGTATTATTTGTAATGAAGCGCTGCACTGGGCCACTGGCTTTACTCCAATGAACTTACCTGTCAAGATGCTGAGCATGCATGGTGCATGCATCAAGAAGCTATGACCCAAGCCACTCCTATTCTCAGATCAAAACAGAAAACATGCTATGACTACCTGTGCTGCACTCTCTGTCAGAAACTGCTGAAGCATTTATGCTCTTTAACAGAAAAGAAACTGCAGAAAAAAATCTCATTTCTTTTACAACAAAAAAACACCAAAGACTTTCTCTATTTTCTTTTTGTGTAACTAAGACAGGCTGCCTGTCTTTTCTTTCATTTAAGCATCTCTATGTTGAAGTATAGAAAATTTGCTTTTCAAACAGAAAAGAAGGTCTTACATAAATGTTTGGTTTATAAAGTTACATTGTTGTCATAAGGTAATTTTGAGTAGTTTTGCAATACTATCAAGGGGTTGGACAGGCTGTCTTCTTTTTGGGCTTTTCAGAATATGGTCACCCTCCATCATAAAAGTAAAGTCAGCAGCATTTGAACAGATCGTCTGCTCATCTGCTGTTCACTTAACTGTATGACAAACTGAATTTATGATGTCCTTTTAATGTATTACACAGTGAAAAGACATTATGGAATTAAAAATACATCTCTTTGTCATTTTGTATCCAGCAAAAAGTTGTTTGAGCAGAAAAATGTAGTGTTAAAAAGATGATCTGCTCTACATTCATTAGTTTCTAAAACAAATGCACACCTCGGCAACAGTCAATCTCCCATGGCAGAAGTTGGTAGTGCTCATGGGAAATAGTGTTCCACTTCTAACTTGGTCCAAAGCTTTCACTGCAATCAATGTTAGTTGGAATCCCATGTGGCCAACATACTTAATATTGGCAAGTATCATATTTAAGCCATAATTTTTCATACATTTAATCATTAATGTTTTTATACTAATGTGTTTGTGACAGCGAATGTAGTCTGTCATGCAGCGACTGGACGATCTGATTATACCAATGATTTACCTGATGAACCGCCAATTTTGTCATATAAATAGATCACATTAACCTTTTGATGTCACAACCACAAACCCCATAGCCGTAGGCGTTAGGTAGCTGAGGAGCCGCCTCTGAAGGATTACCATAGCCAGTACAGCCAAATAAGCCAAAACCATCACTAGCAGCCATCACACACACACAGCAAACATACTGCCAGTCTGAAACACCACAAAAATAAATGTCACTGGTGCACATGGAGAAATATAAAATCAATGCCCAATTAAATTCAAGTTTTTTCTTTCTTTATTTGTTTTTTTGTGTGTGTAAGTAAATGTTTTATAACAAACCTGTATGTAAAATATAAGAGATGACCTAAAAGCATGGAAATTAATTAATTAATTGATTACAGTCACGAGAAATTCCCCTCCTTATTCTTTTCTGATATTTGGTGCCTTCTGTGCTCTTGGATCCCATTTGTTGTGAAAAGTTGTAAGGATGTGCATCACTACTGCACCAACTGCAACAAAGTCATACATACTCACGAGAAATGGCAGCCATATCAGCGAAGGGACTGACAAATACTATCTACACTGCTATCAATTCAGAAACCCCCCAAATTTTCCATAAAAACTCCATTGTATAAATGTCAAAAAAAGACTGGAATAACTGTTATGTTATTTGAGATCTGAATGAAAGTGTAAACTGTTATCAAGTCAATTTGAGTCAACACCAAAGAGCATTTATTAATATGAGTTACTGAATAATATGTTTTTCTGAGAACTTACTACCGAACTCTTGAAGTTTAAGTAGGTCCCCAAAGCACTCCTCAAACTTGAAGTAAAACAAAGTCTTAGGTTTTGTTAACTTTATGTAAACATTTTTCAAGGACTTTTCTTTGAACCTTTTTTTTTCTCTTTGACTCTTCTGTGACTAATGTGAATTTTGATTTTTTTCATGCTTCTGATTTCTGTTATTTATTCATCAACCCATTCTAATTACCAGTGTACATTAAGCTCATAAATCATACTAAAATATTTTCACCTACCCCTATGTGACTATTGGGATTTTGGGAAAAATTTCACTCCAAAGGGAAAATGAATGTTTGAAATAAATGTATGTACTAAAAAGCTACATTCTCATCTTTGAGTATCTTAAGATATTTTTGCAGTATCTCCAAGAGCTAGGAAGGGTGTCCTTGTTTTGGGTTTTCAGAATATGGTCCCCCTACAGAACTGTTAATTCTATGACTGACGTAGTTCTTGCCAGAGAGTATTAGCATTGGCAGAAGGAAAAAGAATGTTAAGATGGCGCTAATATAATGCAATGATACCTGTTTGGCATGACATTCAAAAACAACAGGTGGTTTAACATCTGTATAATAATAGATGATAATGATAATAGATACCTGATTATTGGACCCTTTAGACAGGGACCTAGTACATCGCCACCTGCACAAAGGCTTGGTATGGATCAAAGACAATCTTTTGAATTTCAGAAGATATTTTGTGACCATTTAACAGGATTGATGGCATCTCAGTACAGCATGTATAGTAAGCTGGTGGTGCTAGCAGACATTTTTGGACTGTTTTTGAGTGTCTTCCTAGTTTTAGCCAAGTTGGCTGATGATAATTCAAATTTCTGTTTTAATGAATTGGATATCTGACCTGTGGTCCTGTGCAAACAGAACCTTTGTAGGGTCTCATGTGCTTTCCAAAGGTTCTGCATGCACAGGACCAAAGACCTTTACGTTCTCTCTGCATTTTCTCTGAGTTAAGAATCTCTAAATTGATTGGACAGAGTGTTGAAAATTAGAAGAACAGTGAACTCAAGTGAGCAGAAAAGCATACATGAGCTCCAGAAGCAAAACAGAACCCTTTGGAGGTTGCACTGCAACCAAACTGAAAATAACCTCTACAGTAACTTTTATTTTGAAAGTGTAATGAAATTCAGTTAAGTATAACATTTGAACTACATGTATGGTATCACCTCCCGAATGCATTTCCTCAAATTGATTTATTGAATTAGTCTGAAATATTTAGAAGTCCTTGATAAACAAGAGAAGCTTCAGCTGAACATGGAGGTCAGGAGTGAGGCTGACAGGAAGTTGGCAGAGGAGGATGTGGGGATGGAAGAAATCAAGAGGAATAGCCAAAGGGTGATTGACTCCATGCAGAGCATGCTGAGCTCTGCAGTGAGGAAGAGGATAGATGCTGCGAGGATCAAGAAAAAGAGAGAAGGAGACATAAATGAGATGAAGATTCAACTGAGCCAAGCTGATGGCCGGAGTGCAGAGGCTCAGAAAAAAGCCCGGAGATGTCCAGGAACAGATTTGATACAGATGTAGTCAAAAGGCAGCCAGCAGCTCAACTCAGAATAACATATCTGTATTTCAGTTTTTGTCAGTCTAATGAAGATACATGATTTGAGTTGACCACAAATATTTTAAGAGTTTTCTTTTTCCTATTTTAGGGTTGTACTTGTGCTCTTAGGCCTATCTTTGCACCAGTAAGTGCTAAAGTACAGTCACTAAAGATGTCACCTGGCACATTATTTTGGGGGTAAAAAAAACTTTTGAGTACTTATATCAAATCATGAACCTTAATGTCAGTGATAAGATATTGCAAGAGCATAGACATGAGATAGACGTACTGTATGTGTTAAGTTGGACAAGTTGAAGATGCAGTCCCAGTCTGCTTCTTACAACCTGGTTTAGGTTACTATGGTGCGACGCAAAAGCTTTTTTTTCTCTGTTTCTTGTGCGGCTATGTTTGACAGATTGCAAAGAACAGACTGATGGTTTCCTTGCTGCAATTTGTAATATCCGCAACCATTGCAGTGGGCTGGGAGTCAGAGAAGAAATGTTTGACATCTACAGCTTGCTAAAGAAACAGTCTTATGGGGATTCTTCTACAACAAAGTTTTAGTGAGTGATAACTACCACTGTTGGAGATAGGCAGGTTCGTAATAGTTTTCTTATCAAAGAGCACTTATTAAACAGGACACAACTAGCAGATACATTAAAAAAAAGTGATGCTTTGCCCACAAAGAGCATCAAAGTCAATGCAGCAAAGAAGTGGACTTGGAATCTGAAAAAAAAAAAACATCCCTGGACAGTGTTTGTGGCTAGGTACTGGAGTTTTGAGTACTTTGATTTATGTTTGAGGATCCATTTAAACCATTTCAGCAGTTTTGTGGTAACATATAAAATCATAAATCTGGTGACACATTTTTAAACTGCATGGTTTTATTATTAAGTCATATTCAGAACTTCTCATGTCCCTAACCCCACTTGGAGAACAAAAGAAGTGCAGCATTATATAGAACATTTAAAAATCACAATACAGTTGTAATTGATTGGCCCTTACACTGGAAGTTATACTTATGGTGAGTGCACTAAGTGTTTTTGTTTTTATTTTTATTTACATTCAGCTGTTAATAATGCAGCAGTATTGGGCCATTTGCCTTTTTATGACATCCTTGTGTTTCCAGTTCTTTTCCATTTATAAGTAGAGCAGATGAATACAAAGAGAAAACCCAGATGGACATTTCAACAGTGCTGATAAAATTGCCATTATATTCACTAGTCTGGTTAGTGTGCACAGTGGACAAAGGAATCTCCTGGAAACAGACAGGCTATTTTAGTGCCAATTTTTTTGTAACACGCTGGGTGACCAATGGGCCAAAATCCCCCAAAAGCAGTGCAATCATCTAACAGTATAGAGCTTTTCACTTTTCACTAGAAACAATGAAAACTGAAGCGTGGCAAAGGCACCCAACTACACAGGCTGATTATGGGCTTGACTTTGAATTACATGACTGCAGCTAAGTGGGGTGATTTACAGGATCTTAACTCCCCAAGCCAAAAAAAATCTAGCATTTTATGGCAGAAATGGGCCACAACACCTGCAACATCACAGAGGTAGTGATGAAAATTGCCTTCAGGCTGCGCTGTAGGAGAGAATAAGAGAGGAAGCATCATTTTCTTGTGTACATCAGTAGCAGGTTCACACACAGACATCCACGCATGTACAGTACACACAAATACTGACATTGATTTGTGCCGGTGCACAAGCTCTCAGGCAGGCACACACGCTGCTCAATAGGTGGTCTGACAGAAGTGGTTTATTGTGCATGAATGCTCCTCAAATTTCACCGTGTTGCATCAGCCAGCCAACTGTGTTTTTGTTAAATTAGTTTGCCCTTGTTTCCTGGAACAAATGAAACAGCAGAGTGTGCAGTGTAAATGGTACTTAGGGCTTGTATTTAAAGGGAAACAGAGCTGTGCAAAATGTAGGCATATTATGTTTTAGTTGAGGGATTTCCCCTAAAATTCTCAATCACAATTTTTCCAACAGTACTTTGCTAACCTTTGAGCCCATCATGATAAATGGATGTTTCGTTATTCCAAAGGACAACTCTTGATAAATCAATTTCCTCAAAAATATCACAGATTTAATTTAAACATTTACATCTACAAATTTTTCTTCTGGATATTTTAATTTATCTTTGATTCTATTTTCTATTACACTTTTTTCTTTTAACTAAAAAGATCTACTATATTTTGTATGTCCAAATTTTCAACATGGATATAAAGTAGCAATACCAGATACTAAATGTGTGCAATTGTCAAACTGCTTCATATTTATATGTTGAAGAAATGGCTGAATCTATACCACTGGAAAAAAAAAACAGTTCAAAATCCAACATTTAGTTGCCATAGCTCTGCCCCCAACTCACCTCTAGATGTCTGGCCAATCAGAGGCATCGGGGGTTTGTGGAGCAGGGAGCCTTAAAGAGATAGCAGCTGAAAGACGCTTTACAGGCTTTTCCAGGCACATCACATATGACTACCATGGAGTACCAGAGTACCACCTTTCTTTACACTGAAACCATTTTAATGCCCGTAACATTTGTCTGGTGCAGTATAACAACTCTACCCCCCCATATAAAAATTGCACAAAAAAATAATTTTATCATTTAAACTCTCAAACTGTTCAGCTCTGATGACAAATTGTGTGGGTGAATCAGTTTCAGATTCAATAAAAATGACTGATGATGGTTCTAATGACAGTTCAGTAGGCTATCAGCTAACTGCTGTCAGTGGATTTATTCATGCATATATTCCTGTGTTTCTGCTTAACAATGGAACTGATGTTTGATACATATGTATGATTTCACATGGCTGCAAAAAAATAAACAAATAAATAAAATAATTGATCTAAAGTGTTATGTTTCAGTTTGAGCTTAAAGCGGTATTCAAACAACCAAAGTGTAAAATATAATACTGAAAAAATAAAATTGTACAATAGCTTCAAGTTGTCTTTCTCTTGAGTTGATACATTTCCTTTTAGTCATCAAGGCTTCTGTTTCTTAGTTTCCTGAAATCCTCTTTCATAAAAGATGCACGTTTATTATTGTGGCATGCATAGAAATACCTTCCATAAAAATGTTCAGTTGTTTGGTAACATTTATCAGAAACTCTTTCTGCCTGAGTCTTATTATACAAATATGTTGATGAGGCTTTAGAGAAATGTCACTCTCTGACACACGCTTGGTTTGTTTAACTAATTAAATGATTAATAATTTCATTACTTATTCATTTATTTGTTCACATATTCACACATTTCATCAGTCATTCATTGAGTCACATAATGTGAAACAAAGACTTCGACACCATCATACATTAATTATAATTTTGGAGCATGATAAGTCAACAGTTCACAGTTATGACAATTGGTTTAATTGTGCCTCATATCTCACCTTATATGAGGCCATTTGTCCAGTTAAAAGTCTTCTTTACATTGTAACCCATCTCTCTCTCTGTCTGTTAGTCTGCTGACAAAGACACATTTCCACATTTAAACATACCTTTAACTGTGCTGCAGCTCAGAACAGTTTTACACAAAACAGGGCATGCATACACATATCTGACATCTTTTTATCCACATGTGTAAAAATGTTGCATCTGCTGCAACAACACGGAAACCACCTATTTCAGTGTTACTGAAAGCTCAAGGCAAGAGCCAAAGCAAACAAACAGGAGACACATATGGTTTTCCTGTCCCCACCTCTGAGGACCAAGCACCAAACCTGGGGAGACAGAGCCTTCTCCATAGCCGCCCCTCCCTCTGGGACTCACTCCCTACTTACATTCAGAACTGCTCTGACCCATCAACCTTTAAATCTCAATCAAAAACTCACCTTTTTAAGTTAGCTTTTAATCTGTGATTGCACTGTTGCTGCATTCTGTCTGAATTATTTAACTTGATTTATGTATTGCTTTTTAATTGTGAAGTGTCTTTGAGTCATGAAAAGTACTATATGAATAATTTATTTTATGAAGTGTTTGGGTGTGAAGTTCATGCTATTCACAGAGGCATGGCTAAAAAAAGCTAACACTTGGCACAAATGCCTCATTGAAGGGATTATACTTAAATTTTATTTGGATATTCTTACTGGACTTTTGGCACTTTCTATTTTTTGTGACTGTGAATTTACGTGTTGTTTGATTAATAAAGTACTATCTTATGTTATCTAAAATGATCTAATCAGGTAGGCTCATGTATTACATAAACAAGAAGAAGACTGTGGTAGTTGCTCCCCACCAAAAAATCGCGATCAAATTCAAAAATGGTAGGGTCTTGGAGTCTGTTTTAAATTTAATGAATACAGACAAGTTGGTTTTTCAAGCTAGGTGACATAAAGTTACATATTACATTAAATGTTGGGTCAGTAAAACAACATAAAAATGTTACTACAATGTTCAAGAGCCTTCAGGAATGAAGTTGTTAGAATTAAATATTAATTTCCGCAGCAATATGAGGAGTAAAACTCAGTTTAGGTTTCCCAGCATAACTTTTCATGCACTTTGAGCTCAATATTAAAATCAATCATGTAAAGAATTTCAAAGTATACCTTCAAATCATTATAGCCATTTATATTCTAATCAATTAAAATGTAGGGTTCATCTTTTCACTCTGAAAAATGAGCAGTAATTTTGCATTCTGTGGAGACACAGATTGTTGACTTGCCTTAATATTTGTGTTAATATTAATGAAATAAACAATCCTCATTCCCACTAATCACTGCTTTGGCTTGGAGTCCATCGTCAAATTATATTATATAAGTATTACACTGCAAAAAAAGGGAGTCTGAATATAAGATAGAAATACTGAATTTGATGTAAAAATATCTTAAAACTAGTGAAATTGTCCGTCCATGCAGCAAGATAATTTCACTTGACTAGAAATCTTGAAATAAGACTGATAAATCTAAAAAAAAAAAAAAGATGGCCTTGAGAAGTATTATCAGATCTTAAAACAAGAAGAAAATGCTCATTTTTGGATTCAAATGTTTGAAAACAAATTTCCTGAAGAAGAATTTTAAGTGAAATATACTGAATATGAGCAATAGAATCTAATTTCATGCTTCTTATATTCTTAATTTTAGCAAATGGAATGAAAAATATCACTTTTTTAAAAAGTCAAAACTACTTAGAATTAGAGAAGTATGATTAAGATAATTCTTGATTCAAGTGCTCTCATCTTGAAAAAAGCATAATCCATAGTAAAGGTTAAACCAGAATCTTAAAACCTGTCCTTGATTTAAGCTAAATAAAGGCTTAAAAAGATGATTTTTGTTGTGTTATTCTTAAATCAAGCAACTTGAGGTAGGGCTAAATCTTGAAACAAGTTTTATTGTTATGAATTTACATGTGAGATAACCAAAGTAACTTGTTTTAACAGTTATCCACTCATTTTAGGATTCTCAGACTAATTAAGACAAAATTGAACATTCATGCTTTCTTTTTAAATCTAACATAGTTTTAAATGCTAAAAATATATTTTTTAAAAACATTAAAACAAGATATTTTATTGAGCAGGTCTTAAAGTAAGATTTTAAATCTTGGCAAGTGCAAGATTATTTGCAGTGTATAGTTCACTCACAAGTTAGATTTATTAAATCACACATGTGCAGTTTCATTTTTTGAGTTACAGGAATATTTTCACCAATGAAACCATTAAGAATCTGAATCATATATTTTATAGTATTTTTGCAACAAAGTAGATTTTATCAGATACATTGAGTTTGCAAAGTTCAGTGGCTGAGTTGTATGATTTTATACTCACTGTTCTATCAAAGAAAGTTACCATATAAATAAAGACACATTCTGTGGGTACTGACACAAATCAATCATATTAAATAAACCATAGCCCCATAATAACGAGCAACTTTCCAGTGTTGTGAAGTGGCATACTTCTCCAAAACAAGCTTTGTGTTTGAATCTGTGTTTTATCAAAAAGCTCTTGTTCTTGGGTGGAGGTGATCGCAGCACTGTAATTGTTTCATCATTCTTCCTGCCTCTTGTCTCAATAAAATAAGTAAGGAATCCTTTATACTCCGTCTCAGAGAAAGCACAAAACTTCAGCCGCCTGCATGCATGCTGAGCTCCACGTACACATATTTGCAACACTCACAAATACACACATCGACACATGTGCGGGCGCTGCTGTCAGGCCTGGTTTCTCCACTGAAGTTGCAGACTGAATCTTTCATCATGGTAAAGCGAAAGTGTGTAGGGCACAGTGACAGTTTCACATGTGCAGCTGTTGAATCAAGCCCAATCCTGCCAGTATTTTTAGCTATTGGTATTTTTTTCTATCTTTCAAACAGAATTTGTCTGATATTTAGTTTGGGTGCTGCTGTTCTCGTACAGTCTTTAATCTCCTCTCTTTCTGTATGTGAGACTTAGTGTTCTTTCTACTGCACAGTGCTGCGTTGTTTTGTTCTTCTCCTGGTCTCATCTTGAGCACTTTGGTCCAGATTGTTTGTTTGTAATGTTCTATTCTGTTCTTCATTATTCAATTCTATTTTATTTCATGCCATGGCTGCTTAAAGGGGACATGTTTCACATACTGTATCAGATACACATACAGGAGGAATCAGCCTCCTCCACCTCTTCATTGGTATTTTTAACTCCTTGACAGATTCTCTAATAGAACTTTTTTTGACAGACTCTTGAGGTGAATTTTCTTCTTTTTTGTGGCACTTGTCTTCTGCCTTAATATTCCGTTCCTGTTTTTCTTTTTCTTTTTTCTTTTACTTGTCTGCTCTATTTTAATATTTTTCTACCTTTTTTTCGTGTTTCTGTTTTTCATTCCACCCTACTTTTCTATAACATGCTCTTTACTCTTGGTGTGCTGCAGCTGTATATCACTTGTCTGTTCTCTTTTATTCTGTTCTGCCCTTCCTGTTTTTCTCTACACTTTTAGTATGTTAGCATCAGGTGCAGTGGGTGACAGTTATTGGTCTAGTGTCAGTGGCTGAGGCGTTACCTCTCTTGAAGGCTGATCTCATTTCCTGCACACTTCCTCTACTGGGTTAACGGCTGGCAGGCTCAAACACATCCTGGCTGAGGTGCACAGTGGGGAAAAAAAAAAAAAAAAAAAAATAGAGCCACTGCTGTCATGGGAGCTAACAAGTGGAAGATAACACGTGTATTGGCATTTCACAGCATAATATCCAATTAAGCGTAAGTCCAATTAACTACAGAGATTGGAAGCAGGTGTCATACACTGCCATGCTGCCATGATGGCAATAATTCCTCCTTAATTGTCTCTTAAAATCCAACAGCTCTTCTTGCTCCCTCCTGCAATGCAAGCATCAGAGCCTTGTTTGAGTGAAAGAAGTGGAGGTAACATGAGGAGAGTTCTTATTTGACCTCGAAAAACGACACACCTAAGCCACAGAGTTTTTGAAACTTCAATAAATAAATTACTTAATTAATCAGATAACAGGAAAACTTGATTGCTCAAGTTGAATGCTGTCCAAGAGAATAAAAACATAAATGATCTTTTCTCTCTTTTAGTTTCAAGGAACATTCATGGACTTGATTGCAGCTTGCAGCCCAGATGGTGGTCAGAACTAAAGGAAGAGGTCTCAATGTTTAATGGACTATCTATGAGGCAGAGCAAGACTGATAGTATAACAAAGTGTTCAAGAGCATACTTAAAAATATGTTTAACTGACATGCTGATTCTAACCTTCCTGGAAAGTCAAATGAATCACACATTTATGCACAGTCTATTTGAAATAGTCCAGCTTCATAAACTGATAATGAAAAAAAAGCTACCACTTTGGTTTATTCCAAATTAATACGATGTGAAATCGAGGAAAATTCACTTACCAGAGTCTTTAAATTAAAGATAATTTCAGGGCCCCTTCCTGCTTTGTGTGTACTTGTGACTCTTTAAAGTCGTATATCATAAGCCTGCTGTGCCATGTAATATACCATTTGCACTGTAATGTTATGTCCCACAGTCTTTGATTTTCCTGTCTAGTAGACTGGCTGGGGGCCCCCGAGCAGTGGCAAAGGAAGTGTGATAAACCGTCCTCTCGAAAACACAGGGGGCCCATGTCTGAGTGCTGTCGCTAGGGTTAGTAACCCTAAGTAACCACACACATATATGGCACATTGGGAGTTAAGAAAAAACCTGTTGTGTGCTGATATTTTTGGTCATCTTATGATTATACATTTTCACACTTACATTTTTAAAGCTGTTAACAGCCACACCAATAGCAATATGTCTAAACAAACTGCCACTGTGGTCTACACTGAAATATCAAGAAGTATGCCATAGGTCATTTAATCTGTTCCTTAGCTGCACAGGATTTTTTTTTTCATGAAGTGTAAAGTTCCTTTAAGGACAGTCAAACTTCAGTATGGTTTATTACAATTCTTCAAAAATGACGTATGGATGAATGAACAAAAAAAGTTGGCCATTTTTAATAAATACATTTTATTTTGAAGAATGTTTCAAAAAGTGAAGTATGAGTGAATAAAGAAATGTATATAAACAACTTCCTAAATAAATTGGAAGATAACCCTATTGATACTGTTACAAGTTGTTTCTGTTGTTAAATGTCAATGTAGCACTATGAAGGATTAGGGCCACCCTAAATAGAAAAAAAAGAAGTCAACTTACAAGATTAAACTCATAAATTTACAGGAATTAAGGCAGAAACTTAAAAGAATTAAGTCAGAAACTAACAAGGATAAAGTCATATACTTACGAGAACAAAGTCATACACTTACAAGAATAAAGTTGTAAACTTACGAATACAAAGTTTTAACTTATAAGAATATTCCCGCGCACATGCGTCCACCACGCAGGCTGCCTGTCGTTGCCTCTGTTTGTTTTCCAACTTTTTTGTACTATATAACTTAATTTTTTTCATCCTTATTGCTCTACTGTGTTTGCTAGCTAGTCATAAAGCTCTGCCCTCTGAATCAAGCCCTTGGGGAGAGTTTTTGGACTTTTTTTACGCTATGCAGTCAAGAAGTTGTTACACCAATGTTGTTTCCAGTGAATATCAGCCATTTGCGCTGAAGCTGCCCAGCACAGCTTTGACAACAGTTGTTAACCCCAGCGTAGTTAAGGAACCTCTAAATGCACAAAAGATGCAGAGGAGAAAAGAAGCTGTGAAGGAAGAGAGTGGGGCCAAGACCACAACAACATTTGGAGAGGTCGTACGTTTGTGACTTTTATTGTCGTAAGTTAACTTTTTTCTTTCATTTAAGTGTTGGCCTTATCCTATGATGTAATGTTGCCAACAAATCAAGTATCTATTTTTTTCACACCGAAACTAATTTTCCGGAAAATTAGGTTTCTTTTCTTTCTGAAAGCAGATGTGTTGTGTGTCTTTAGACTTTATACTGTTTCTCTGAAATACCCATTGAAGCTTCACATGATTCATCACTATAAACATCCAGTTTTATCACATTGATGTTTTAGAAAACCATCATTTCAGCCTGTGTTTGAAGTGTCTTGTTTTTTCTTCGGTCTGTCAAGACACCCGGCTCCACAAACCTCCTTGCCTCCAACTAGAACTGGGCACTTTGGTGTTTGAGGCCCCTACCACCAACGTGCTGTGGACCAGCCGAGAATCTTGTTCAGATCTTGTTAAAACATCCGGAAAAATGTGTCCATCGTATTTTTATTGTTTTTTGTTTGTTTGTTTTTGGGTTGTTTTTTTTTTACAGAACAGACCAATCAAATCAGTTCATGGATAGATTCAGGGATTCCCACTACATATGAGTACAGCTATAAGATCTGCAAACATATAGTTGCAACACCCAGCACTTTTCTTCCATATTCATGTTCAAAATGAAGGGAAGAGGCAAAATAGTGGTAAAAGTTGCAGAGGTCACCAGTTTAATCGATCAAATGTGGTGTTTTTCATGTATGACTGAAACAAAAGTGCAAAAACACTTAGCGGCTTTACTTTAGTGGCCCGTTGATGTATCGTTTACATGTGGAAAAAATTGCAGAGTATGGCATGTATAAACAGTTTTGAGAAATGTATCTTTAGTAAATTCACAAGTGTTTCCTGCACAGTTTAGAAAACTCCATGGTCTCACTGCCCTCTCAAGAGCCTTGAAGGGCCATGGTTGGTTGAAGTAAGAAACTCCATGAAGCAACCTGCAAGACGCCTCTCAACCCTGAGCTTCTTAAAAAGATTTAGAGCTCAGGTATTTAAAAACTCTTTACCCTGAATCTTTCCCACGCTGCTTAGATGGTCTCCAATGACAAGCATAGTCCTTTGTTTTCATGAGTCTGTTGAGTAACCATTAATATTCTTTATTCATCAATGCATCTCCTTTATATTCACTGAACAGTACAGTATTCATTAATAATCCATGTTGTTACAATGTAAGTGAAACACTGTACATACATCGTCACATGAGAACACCACGGTGTGGGAATATTTCTCCAATGAGCTTTTCATTTTGTATGAGAACAAGTCCTTAATGTTGTCTTTGTTCCCCTGTGACCAGACTGTGATCACTGCATATACATGAAAATGTCGTTGTTCAAGTCATAAGGGTTGCTCTGTTGTAAAATCAGTTCACAGATACATGTTGTTCATGATTTCTTAAGCTTATATACAGTGTATAAAATGCATTAAGACCAAGCTATATCTCTACATGGAGAGCGTTTGCAGTGTGATGGGACCAAACACTTATAGCAACTAACCAACAACCTCTCATACGTTAGTGAACATGAATCAGAAAAGTGTTTTGCAAATATGTCATTAAACCCTGACTACTGTTTCAAAAACAACAGAACCAGTTCTAACTGCATCATATTGGTGCTGTTATAGTACTTCTGTCAAATACAAGCAAAACTCCACCAAGAGTCGTCACGATTCCCACCACATAACACATACGACATTATAGTGGGTTCTCTTTTTTTTTTTTTCAAAGACAGTGACACTGTGTGAAATTCAACACTTAAGAATCCTTGGTGATTCCAAAATAAATCTGTGAATCGAGCGGAAATAGAGCAGATGTTTTAATAAATTAGTAGTGAAACACTTGACGTTGATTTGATGTGAGAAAAGATAACAGCTTGGTTTAACTCAAAATTAGAATAAAAAAAAAGAAGTAGAAGTGTTTATTTTCTTTCAAGAAGCTCCTAAAACATGAATCGTTGCCTTTCATGTCTTGATAGATTTTTTTCCATTTCCTCATCATCTTCATTTCTGTGGGCAATTTCCAATCTCCTTGCAGATCTGCATGACACACACAAAGTAAGAGCAGAAGCAAAAATTAAACAAAAGCAATAACAAATAGCAAAACCTTTAAAGTACCAAATATTTTACATTAGAGGAATATAATGATGATAGAAACAACTTGAATCTGGAAAAATGTCAATAACCAGTTAAAAAATCTTTGCAGACGGTCTGTTAAAATTTTGGAGGATAACAGTTGAAAACAATCATTAAGTCTTTAAGACTTCAGCGAACCCTAGAGGTCTTTCAGCTCATTACTCTACATGGGGAAAACCTGAATACCCAACTTTAGCCCACTGCTCTAAGCCTGGACCTGTTTGTCAAATCTGCCCATAGGGGACATGTAGCATCAGGCATGCAAGTGTCCCTAAAGATGTCTGCACTGTTCAAATACCAGGTTTATGCTTTATTGCTTGCGTTTCTCAAATAACCTCAGCAACCATAGACCAGAGTTCAGAGAAACATAATGTCGTTTGCTATTCCAGGAAACTCAGCATGGGATAATTACTCAGCATGTTGGCGAGTGTAAGCTAAACCATGAGTCTGAATCTGAGTGTCTATGTGAAATGAAAAGGCCTCATAAATCATCACTCTCTAATACTATATCATTTAACAGGATCTGACATATAAATCACTCCAAGTATTATCCTCAGGGTCTGTGCGTGCTCTGCACTGTCAGGTTGTCTGTCTCCCAACACGTCAGCCTAGCAGACTTCACATCTGGAGCTCTGTTATTATGACAATCATCATATTCAGCAGGGGAGGGTACTTTAGGCACCATTAAACAATATCCAAAATTTAAAGTCTAGGGGGCTTAAATGTCTGTATGTTTTCGGAAACAACTGACACATCTTATGTATCACTAATAGTGCATGATTGTATGTTTCCTACAGGAAGCCCCATTGTCCTGATTTTGACAACTCACCTTCAGCTAACTTCAATCAATCCAAGTTCACTCTGAGTACGACTGTGATCGATCACTAAAATGTTCCTGCTTATTTATTTTTCCATAATGTATAATGCTTGAAACAAAGAATTTGAAAATAGCATTTTTTTCTGTCTGAGTACGATTCTCCACGATTGTTTCAGCTGTTGGGAAGGAAAACCAACTACACAGAGAGCAAAAGAGGCTGATCACTTCAGTGTTAAGGTGAATTCTGTGTGAATGAGGCTGATTTTTATTTATTTTGCTGAATATCAGCCCAATTGCTCAGTAATGCCATACAGTGCACATGGGAGTCACAACAGAAAATAATTACATCTGGATCAGCTGCTTCCAACAAGTGAAATGAATTTCTGGCATGTTAGAAATTTAGGCTGACTGTAAACTCTCAGACAGTGAAAGAGGGGCTTTCCCAACTTCAGGGCTCTTTATTGTTTAGATACACCCCGATCAGCTTAGAGACCATTTGCACAGTTTGAATTTGAAACTTGGGGGGTCTTCAAAACTAGAGGGAGTGTAGTGTGTACAACAGAGTCATTTAGCTTGCACTGAGAAAATGTGATCACAAACCAGAAACAGACATTCTGATGTTAGTTTTCCTTCTTAGCTGAGCCTTATAGGCAAGTATAGACCTTCCCATGACATCTTAAAAAGCATAGCATATGTTTATGTTCAAACATAGAACATTTCCCCCTTAATGATAGAGGGAACATCAAGGCTAAAAGAATCTGTACTAGTACATCTCTTTAAGGCTTGGTTACAGACAAAAAATTCTAGATTTCCTTTAGTCATGGATTTGATAAGGCAGTTTGGTTTCGCTTATCTATTCCCAACAGCAACAAACAGCTCACAGTATTAAACTCCAGGGGAGAATTCTGCAGACCACATCAAATTTTGCTTTTTGTCATTATTGTTGACATTATATCATGCAGAATGTCAACAAAGTCATAAAAAAGGATCATGTTGGACTGTTATAACTGGTCTAAATTTTTACTGAACTTCTTTAAAACATTTTAGACATCAAAAGGGAGTTAGCATCATGACATTAACTTCAGCAAAATGTGTAATTGAGGTCTCATCCCAGGTACAAAATACAGCTGACCTCACATTCATGAAGACAAACAAATCTACAAATATTCCTTATTGATTTGGTTTCTACAAGCAGTCAGTTTTCCAGATTGGGGAAATTTAAAGGGCAAGGACCAAAAAAAGAAGTCAACCAATAATCAGAAAAAAAAATCCTTTGGGAGTGCAAATAGGAACTTAAGTCTCATTTCAAATGTCATTCGTCTGAAATGTGTTGGGGAAAAAAAGGATATAAATTGAGGAAGCTCTGAGACCCAAATAGAGTCAGATATTATTGATTTATGCTGAGAACAGCAATTAGACTAAATTACCCTCCAGACTGTATCTCTCATATGTCAGACAGTCAGACACTCCAACTATATCAGTATGCCATCTCCCAGTGAGCATTCCAGTCCTGACTCACCATGAATGCTCACACACACACACACACACACACACACACGCACACAGAGGCACAAAGAGCAATTGTCTAATGTGCTAAAATGCATCAATAGCTTGTTTATTCTTGCACAGTTGTTGAAAACAAACCATTGTTCCACACATCATTGTAAAAGTCTTATCAAAGGAGCAATTCTCAGCTTTCTGGAAATGTTCATGTGACACAAATATGGTGGAAATGATTTTTTATTGTTCAGAATCTGGACGCATGGTCATCTGAGTACAAACTTTGTCATCCTCTTTGTGCTCACATGGAACAACAACAGCCTTAGAAAACATGAACACATGGCTTCTTACTCACATGAGTCTAAACAAGCAGAGACAAAAGCAGAGATCTATCAAAACAACAACCAAGTCTGCTTATACAAGGATGTTGTTGAAATGAAGCTGGGGGGGAAAGGAGGAGGAAGAAAGGATGTGTGGAGAGCAAAAACAAGAATCATAACAGGAAAAACCCCTGAATAAATCAATCTCTTTCCCAATTCTGCTTTTTCTGTTTCTCAATCTCTTTGTATACTTCTCTCTCAATTCACCTCCTCTCCTTCTCTCAACTCATTTTGCTGCCTCACTACTTCTCCTCCCCTCCTCCCTCCCCCTCCGTCCCATTCCTTCTGTCAGTCTGTGTCTCTCCCTGTATGAGCAGACAGGCAGAGACAGGGAGACTGTTGTTGTGCTTGCAGTCTGACACTATCAGCTCATAAATCCCTGTCAACAGCTTGCACGTCTCCTCTCCTCCTCCTCTTCTCTTTCCTTCCTCCCTTGTCCCCTCTCTCCCTCCCTCCACTGGCAGAGGAGTGAAGGAACCCAATGACCTGCCAGTAAGTCTTCGAGTGACGTAGCCACACAGATGACCATGAAGAAAGTAATGAAAGCAACTAAACAGATAGCTAGCTAAGTGCATATACAGCTAGATAGATAGAAAGGCAGATAGAATTTACAAACTTTTTTCCTTCCTCTCTTTTCCACACCATCTTTCTCCCTCAGGCGATATTTGTCAGCAGACAGTCGTCACTGACAAGTTCTTCCTGTGGTTGAGGGTAAACACCTGGGTAATGAGGCCATGCTGCATACCCTCCCCGACAAACAAAAAATAAATAGATAAATAAATATTTTTTAAAAAGCACACATCTAACTTCCCGAAAGTAAGGACATCTATTCTGTAGACACACAATCAGGTCATTCAGGCACATTGAGGAGGGTTCATGCATGCAGTTCTGCACCCCCACGCATGTAAACAAGTCCTGCAGAAAACACAGTTCATGCACAGAAACACACAAACATACACACAAACAGCATTCATGCAACATGTACATGCTTGACTCAGATACGTAATAAGCCAACCAACAACATGTAAGGCAGAACTCAATATTCAGACACACTGCTGTGTTAAAGTCACGCTGCAGTGAGCTGAAACGAGGGGGAACAAACCCAGTCAAGCTTATTTTATTCCACCTGTAATAGTTTAAAACGTCGGCTTCGAGTGCTGTCACTGAGAAATTCATTCACAGTTTGTCTGGTGCAAAGTTGCTTTGTGTTGTCGTGAGAGCGTTGAGCCAGTGAAGCTCGAGCTGTCAGTCAGACTGCAGGGTCAGTAACCCCGTTCGTCACTAGATACATTACTCTCAGACGAAGTGATGAGCCTTTAGATTTGGTCCAAGTCTTCCTGAAATGCTAGTGCGTTTTCACACCTAACCTCAAAAATGACCGCTTACTTGGTGGCCAGAGTCTTATGTGTAGGTAGTTGTACGGCACCACTTGGGTATGTGTGTGGCTCCACGGTCAAGTAAACAACAGTAAATATGCTGAGAGCAGTTAAAACTTCAAAATAAAGCTGCCAGGTGAGCAAGGAAGGAACAAAACTAGACTTTCACCAGATCACGTCCCTTTCTCGTTTCACATTGGCCCTTTGACTGTTTGTCCGCCCATCTGCCTTCCATGTTCATAAAATTTATCTGCTCCTCTTTTGCTTTCTCTCTCGCTCTGTCCCCTCACAGCACTACCAGAGGGAACTACTCTTAATCGTGATATTCATTGCCTTTGTGTCTTGGTTACAGCGTGTTAGCATATTACAGACAAGCTCTGAAATGCAGAGGTTTTGTAGAAGAACTCATATTGATGACAAAAGGAAAATATTGTATTGACCTGAAAATAAGACTAAGATTTTTTTTTCTTATAATCATTTCTTATAACACATGCTGAAAGTTGTTTAGGGTCACTACATTACTGCAACAACACAGGGTGCCAGCTGTTTGCAAAGTCAGTGACCTCACTGCGCAGTGACAGGAGAAAAATGGAAAAACAGAGAGGTGATTTTCCAAAGCAAAGAGGATCAAAAGTTGGGCGAGTTAACAGATGACTGAGGGGGGGCTGCTAATTTTAAGGGAACACAATGCAGCAGAGATGTCTAACAAGTGTCAGGCAGACAAGTTACATGAAGTTATAGAGTAAAATGTCTGAAGATGGGGTGTTAGACAGACCATTTGTTTTATAGCAATGTTGTGTTTCCATCAAACTGCTTGACAAATTCATTTCACTGTTTTGGTTAATGAATAACTAGTTTTAGATGTTTAAAGTAGTAGTAGTCTATGGTCAGTCATTCATTTATTTTCTTAGAAATTTTGATAAAAAGTAATTACACAAAGTCAATTTTTGTCTTCAGAGTCTTTTTTGAAGATTAGTCTTAAAAAAGGGAAGGTTTTCTTATAAACAGGGGCGTTGCACATTCAGTATGGTCAGGACAGTACTTGAAAAATGACTACTGTCATGAAGTATCCATGAAACACAAAAAGGTTGGCGTTTATGATAATTTAAAGTCAGGATTAGGTCGACAGATCACAAGAACATCTGACATATGGAATAGTCTCTACTGTATTTGAGATGTGGGGATGGTGCTTGAAATACAATCAACTCGCAAAATTGCTTTCAACTGCAATTAAAAAATATTTTGTGTTATGAATGTGTGTTGTTAGCAGTGTATAAAACTTTATGTGGTTTAAAATGATGGTCCTAGTTTTCTGTCTCTGTAAAATATTTCATTGACTGATTATGAGCCACAAACTAAGTAACATTGTGTACCCAATAGCTGATACATCCACACTACTTGTGAATGCATGCAATAGCAGTATCAGTTCATTCTCCAAACTCCCGCTCCATTCACACCTAACTCAATGTCCCATGGATCCAATTATAACTTGTTAACGGTAAGAAAGTGTCAAAAATGGAAATGATTTCAATCTTCACATATGAGTGTATGTGAGAATGGTTGCAAAACCCTCCATTATTTTTTCTTCTTTTTGTCTTGGAGAAAATGTCAAGGTGTTCTCTTCTCAGAGCTCAGATTGCAGGCTTTGGACATCTTGAGAGAACCATTTTGAGGCAGAATAGATTGGCAATTTACCCAACAACTGACACCAATATTGCATTTTCATGCCACACTTGTATGTGCAATGCCGTGTTATTCAAATTGAATTTGTCACAACAGACTTGCATCTTTCTGGTCCACTGCCTCAAAATGGTGTGTACATATCAAAGCTTCAAGACTGTTAGATGTCAGAAGCACTAGAGTGCAAGTGATTCACTCAAGAATCATCTTATTGTGTTATCTCTGGACAATACAGCGCAGCCAGCATCTCATGTGTCATCGAGACAACAGGGTAGCCTGTGGTGAATCATCAGCCTGCCAGAGTAACAGAAGAAAGCAAGGCCCTTGAGCACTTTAAGGTTAGCAGACGTTTTTATGTCTCAGGCCAGGTCTGTGCTATAAATGTTATTAACTTTGACAAAAAAAACACTTTGTGTGGTATATGTGCTTCTGGGTGCACTCATATGGCAGTATCTGTCTCTGCATGTGTGTGTGTGTGTGTGTGGCCCTCACATGTCTCTGAGTGCAAAGGAATAGCTGACGGTGAAAAATGTGACCAATTCTAATTTTAATTGCCATTGAAAAAAAGGGCCTCAATATTTATGGGTTCTGTCTGGATGAACAGAGGAGAGGGGTTTAGGCATGAAAGCGTATTCCTTATCACAATTAAATAGTGCTTGAACATGACTGCAACCCTTTGAAGTTAGATTAGCGGTAATATTGGACAGATCGGCCCTGGTTTCCAACAATGGAACCTGAATGGAAGGAAAAGAAATTATTAACAGAGCCAAAGGTAATGCTTCTCTTGCCTTGTCTGTTTTTTTATTTTAATTTTTTTTTTGCTTGAATTAGCCTCATGCTATTTTGATAGATTTTCTTGTGTGGAACCCGAATTATTTTCTTTCTTTTTAACGTGAAATTACTTCACATGTGCAGGAAGAAAACTAAGCTGGGAGTTCAACCTAGGGTCTTGATTGAAGAAACCGGAGAGAAAAAGAAAAAAGCTAATTTGACTGCACAGTTTGAGGTCCTTTTATCAGCATTTCAAACCTGGAGTGATCTCCAGTTGTTAGTAAGGAACAGCTGCTGCATTATTGTAGTCACTATAAGCTGTGAGTCCCTGGGTCTCGACTGTAAGGAGCTGAAATCACTTGGGATGTTTTTGAAACAAGCAGTCAGACTGCTTTGGCCACAATGCAAAACACAGTACACAGTATGTAGAAGAGAACAAAGTGTGGGGGTGCAAGAATGGCCTGGTAGTTGGGTTGTGCGTTCCATAAGGGAGAAAGGCCCAAGTCTAAACCCACCCTGGGACCTCTTTCCTAACAATTTTGACATTTAACATTTTATGTTTACAGTGAAGTAATGCAATGGCAACCATCGTAAATTTTGATACCCATTCCACAGGTAATTCTTCATTTCTGTAAAAAATGTTAAGGTCATATAAACGCGCTCCACTCACCAAATCAGAGTGTACTGTGGTACATACAGTATACTATAGGACAGGTTGGAAAGAGCCACCATACTACACTTAAAGCACTATGCAGAACAAATTGTATAAAACATTCGTATGAAATAGTTATAGTGTCTGTGTTACCGGCCACCTCATATTTCACAAAAAAGAAAAAGCGTAGACCTGTGAGCTAAAACTCCCATCTTTACAGAAAAGTGCTGTCCAGACAGTCTTTACATAAGGACACCCAAATCCATGGGAAGACACGGGCTTTCAACCAAAACTGTGTAATTAGAGAGAGTGAGAGAACGAGAAGAGACAGAAAGACAGAGAGAGCTTAACCCCAGGCTCAGAAACAGGAAGAGAGACAGAGAGAGATGAGAGGGGAGGGAGGGAGGAAGAGGTGACAAGGTTGAGAAAAATCCTCCTGTGTTAACCTGAAAGAGAAAAAAGAGGGGAACAAGGAGGGCAAAACAGCAAACAGGGAGCAGCTGCTGAGGATTTACATGCTGTAAATTATTCATGTAATCAGCTGTAGGAGCACAGAGACACAGAGAGATGAAGACAGACAAAAAAAAAGAGAAAAAACAGCTGGGGTAGAAGGAGAGAAGGAGAGAAAACAGAAAGAGGTGCACAGACAGACAGCCATTGTCCTGACATTGTATACCTTGATAAACAACAAAGGGAGACTGAAACACTTACCCTGACAGTCCTGTCTAGACCAGGTGAGCTTCCCCTCTGACTCTCAGTACACCACACCTAAAAGAAACAGAAACTGTGTTTACATGCGAGTGTTCTCCGATTACAAGCCTAGCTTCAGATTTCTCACAGGATAACCGTGACGATACACCTTCTTTGAACTGGTTGACTCTTTTTATGTCAGGTGTGTAAGTCATCTTAAAGGATTGTGTATGTCTACTTGCTTCATCTTACATGTGGAATAAAATTAAAAAAAGTCACTGTGCCTTCAAAGTGGATTACTAGACATGTTATGATACCAGTTTTACCATTCTGTCATACGTCTCTGTCGTCACACTTGGGTATCATGTAGAGCCACATGATGTTCAGCAAAAGCAGTAACAGATCAGATTTTTTTTCCTCTATGATATGCATGAGTGTTAAAAACTACTCACATTCACATCTGTAGGTGTGTTTCCATTACCCTTGGATATGCGCAAAATTTAAATAGCGCTATAAAAATCTGGTAATGGAAACACCTGAATTTCGAAAAAGCCCTAAAATATAGCTAAAAAGTTTTTTACGCTCTCATGAGGTGGTTTTTCAGACGTTTTGACATTCAAATATATCGCAGAAGCGCAATGGAAACACTTTTTCCGCAATTATACGTCACAGGACTAGACGTACCTGGTCACATGATCACTTCTCTGTGAGTAAACATGGCGCGCTATGTTTGGACAGAGGAGGAGACGGAGACTTTTCTCGCAATTATGTTCGAGAAAAACATAACAGCCATACTAGACAGCAATCAACAGAGGAATGCAGAGTGTTATAAGGAGATAGAAACTGAAATGAGGGAGAAAGGGTTCGACAAGCCTTCCAGCAGTGAAATCTTGCAGGATGATATTTGATTAGAGTTACAGCACTCCTGCCTAGAACAACCTTCAATGGAAACACGTTCAAAGCGTAAATACACTTTGTCGAAATTTTAGGAATATCACTTTTATTTTGCGAAAAACTGTAATGGAAACCCAGCTAGTGTAATAAGGTGCATAATTCATAACAAAAGTATTACATTTATACAGCACTTTTAAATACATGGGTTTACCCAAATGCTTTGACAGTCATGAAAATATACATAAGAGCAAAGCAAGAGCCCAGGACAATAGTACTTCACGAAAATCCAACATCAAAATCCCAAATTAAAAAAAGTAAAACAGGAAAAAAATGAAATAAATCTACAACTCTACAATTTAAAGACCATTCTGAAAAAAATGGCAAAATATTGGACAGCCATACTAAGCACATGCCCACAGTGCCAAAGCTTCTGCCAAATAGTTTGCTGAACATGATGTTGCTGTACTTGATTGGTTCGGCAGCTCATCTCACATGATAGCCATTGAGTTTCTGTGGGGTACTGTCACAAAGAAATGAGGAAATATCCAACCTTAAAATGCACCACTGTTTTATCAACCTGGACGTTAAAAAATACCCCAGCAGTGTATCAGGCTACATCATGGTTTAGGAGTCCAAACCAAGTGCTGAGAGTAAATACCAACTTCTCTGACGCACAGCATTCATGTATTGTAACTGTTGTTGTGGTTTTAATTAGATATATTTGAATAACTTGATATTCTGGAGTCCTGATTTTCACAAACAGAAAGCCTGTGTAGCGAAGGCAAAAGTAAAGTAAAAGATTTTGATTATAAAAAGAGATATTTGTAAAGTTATGTGAAGGTAGAGGTGTAAGCATGAGTATAATGTGTGATGACATTGACCTCACAAACTCCACCTGCCGTCAAATATCTGCAGGGCCACAGTGTTTCAGTTTCAGATAAGAATGATGCTCTCTTTCGCCACCAACAGTCCGCGTATCAGTGATTCACTCCCTGGTACTGGCAGGTAAATGTGCAGCTGTCCAAAGTACAAACTTCTACCAAAGTGCCTGGAGCACTGCATATTTCAAAAAGTAAAAGAAGTTCATAAGCTGTGTCTGACTCTCCTAATGAGCTATTCAATTTACTGAAGCTTCATATGTTGATTACAAATATAGCTGCAGGCGTTCTGGATATTATCAAAGGAGCTGTACTGATAGAGAGAGCAAACTTCAATTGCAAACATGTTACATAAGATGAAGCAATTATATAAAACTACTGCTCAATGTGTTAAAGTATTAAACTTTGACTTTAATTATTAAAGTTAGGGAAGGCAAGAGAAAGAATTGCTTTACATCGTGTTCCTCAGTTTTCTACCAGATCAATCTTGTGGCTATTTCATAACCTCTATTATTATTTCATCCTTATAAGATTAGAACAAATACTTTCAGGATTAGATGTGTTCTCTCTTTATATGATGCTATGTCAAGACAAGAATCAGATTAACTTGTAGATCTTCGTAGTTCAGAGAATCTCTGATGTAAGTCTGCTGAAGGGAAAGAAATTACTTGAGGCCAGTTTGGATGAAGTCTAAAGTTTGTTAGAAAAGCAGCATCCCACTGCTGCCTGTTGCCTTCAGCCCTAACAGTCACTTTGAATCTTCCACCCAGATATTATGTATCCCTGTTTACTTTTAAATAAATGTTGCTTTGGATTTAAGTGTAAACTGTACACATTTCTAAACTGTCCAGTATAAGTGAAAAACAGCAACGAAGACTTCATTCTATTTGAGGTGTTTACAAATGCAAACATGGACTGGTTTTTAAAAATACAAGTGCACAAAAAGCTACTCAATTATGAAATTACTTCCAGCTATTTTTGTTAGTACTTTTAAGAGCCTGTACTGTTTCCTCTGGGGTTGAACAACTGAGTGCCTTTTTTTTGTTTGTTTATTTTTTGTAATATTTGTACTTCTACTTCAGTAAAGTATTTCCAAAACATTCTTCAAAGGGTGTCTTCAAGAATCTGAATGTAAAACATGCAGACAAGACTTTTTCTCCCTCAGTCGGAGCTTGGAGTTCAGTGTCACTCTGTCTCTTAGATTATGTTGCCACTTGTGCAACATAACCCCCCACCCCTCCACTAGTCTATAAACTATCTTACACAGAACACATCAGAAATACTACATAAAAACAATGACCTCACTGCACTCTTTCTCTGCTCGGTTCTACTTTTTGACACCCAGCAGCTTTTTGAGAAGATGTTGATCCACAAATTCCCATGGGGTTTGGAGTGGACCAGAGCCAGTGGAAATTGCAAACAAACAGTGGGAGCTGCTGTGTCTGATGTGAGCACAACAACAACCTCAAAGGCCCTCTTTCTCACACGTCATGTCTGTGTGTGCGATTGTGCATGTGCTTACGGCTGCACGGGAGGGAAAGTGAGAAGAAGAGGGAGCGAAGTGAGAAAGAAATAGTGTGTGTGATTGCAAGGCCTAAGGCATTGCAAAGGCATTACAGAATGAGATTTATGAGGGTATTCACAGTACCACTGGCAATTAAACAAAGATCTCTGCTCCTGTCAAAAGTTCATACTAGGTCTGGTGTAGGAGGAAGAGAGAGGGAGAAGTAACATAGGGTAAGAAGGAGGTGTGACTCCTTGGAGATAGAGGAGAAAAGAGCTGAAAAACAGAAATGAAAGACTCAAAACAGGGGGAGAGAACCTTCGAGAAATGGCACAACCACAGATTTGAAGAGCAAGTAACAGTAGCCCTCCCCCCAAAGCATGTCTCTCCACCCCAGAGTTTAGCAGCCAAGCCCGCACTACATTATGGGTCCCTGGGTTTTTTATAATAGCAGGGTGTGTTCTGATTCTGTACTCAAGTCATCACCAGTTAAAGCCAATTCCCAATTAGTGGTGGGAACCAGAATGAAAAGGAGAACAAGCAGATCGGTTAAGAAACAATTAAACATCATTGACAGGAAAACAATATTTTCAAACTGTTTCTCATACGATGGTAGATGATACCAAAAAAATAAAAGAAGAAGAAAAAGAAAAGCACCACAAAAAGAAAAGAACTTAATGATTCTGTGGGTTCCAGATAATGACTGTATGAGAGCATTTTACAAATTGCATCTGTGCTCTTCTCGCTTCCTGTCATATTCACCGTCAATATCTTGCTTTAAAAACTCCAAAAGTGCCCCCCCCCTCCTCCGAAGGTAAAGGGGTGAACTGCCAGAGGTCATTCACTGTTTGCAAAAGGGAAAAAAAAAGAAATATTGCAGACAAGATGCTTATACTGTGCGTTTTATAGCTTGCTGACAGCAGATTTCCTTCAGGTCTGTTCCTAGTTCATCTCCACTCCATTGTAGTTTGGCCCAACACTTTCTTGTCCTCTTATACTTGCCACCAGGGTTTTAAACCAGTTTGGGGTACAAAAACCAGACACTCAAGCATAATAATCTATTTAGATTATCACAATGGAACTGAAGCAGGCACATTATGCACAAAATTAAACTTATGAAGTGATGCATCTTTGATAGCAGAGGGATATAATAAGTAAAGCAACTTATATAATGCCAGGGTTCAACATTATTACTGGTCCGCTGGCCCTGGTGTGCAACTGAAAGGCTCCAGGTCAGCTCACTGTGCATTCCACTGGCCTTCTCAGGCAAGTTAATATAATGCCTTCAAAGTAAACACATAATCATATCATTTTCATACGATAGTTTACTGTTTTGTCATTGATCAAAGTGAGATAGTGTTGTTATTGGCTGCTTCAGTGAAAGTTTCATGTCCGTCCCTCAATGTGCATTGCTCTAAAACCGTTAGATTAAACAAGTGAATGTACATTGCACTGCAGGCATTTTCTTGTTCATCCTAGTAGTAAAATATGCATGTCACATAACTTACACTGTTAGAAATATATCAGTTGAGGATCAAATATTTTCGGTTCTAACCATTTTAAGAACTTCAATTTGAGGTGGAACCCAAATATTGAGAATGTTAAATCCCTGTTAGTGTTCAGAAAAGAACATAATTTAACTTTTAAGTGCTATAAAAGTTTATTTTCTCTCTCTTGTTTTCAATTAATGAGTGAACCACTTCAAATAAATTCACTTATTCAAAACACTGAAAAACATCAATGTCTCAGTGATTTTTTTTTCTTCTGAGTGACTGTAACTTTGCAAAGTTTTCTGCAAACAGATGTGTGTGATGAGAGAAACTTTGAAGCCTAAAAGCTCCGATGTGTTGACAGCATGAAACATAATATAGTAATTAAACGGTGTCATGATGTATGTTAAGTGCATTCCTTGTAACTCCTGTCATTTGGTCTTTTTACTCAAATTTTATTTGTTCTAGTAAATCACAGTATGTGCCTTTGGCAAATGTCACAAACTCTGAAACATATGCTGTCTCTTACCTGTGCCTGTGGCTGATGCTAAGAATCTGAGGAATGGCTCAGTGAAGGTGTCAGGGATGATGTATAAAGTGTTAATTGCAGGTTTAGAGTCTGTCCGGTCTGTGATTAAAACATCTGTCGGTGGTGGCAAATTTCACTGAAAAATCTGGGCTGTGACTTTAGCCCTCATCTCCCAGAGCATTCTCAGAGATGTTGCTTTTGAGAGGGAACTTTTGGGGCACAATTCAAACACTTCAGTCATGTTTTTAGTGTGTGTCGGTTTTATTTCTGTTTCAATGAATGGAAAGCTGGACTCAAACACTGCATCCTTCTAGTAGCACTAAAGGGTTTTGCCTTGCACAGCTGAAAAAGAGGGTACATTTCCAGTGGAAAACAATATTAGCAAAAGTACTTTTTGAAATTTTTATTTAAAACACCACTTTTTCTTAATGCTGAGAAGCTTTTTTCCTCTTGCAAATACAATTCAGAGTCACATATTGCTGTTTGAAGAAACATTTAGTCTTATGACAGACATCTTCATGAGCTACAACTAAAGGGAATCACACACTTTTACACAGCAAAAAGGCTGAATATAGCATCACTGGGACACAACAGACTAGAAAATGGTCGCACTGGCTTTGGGATTCAAAGACTGCTGTTGTTTAATCGGGATCTTCTTTTTTCTACAGCAGCATGATATGGTATAACTGCACAGCTCTGCGCTTCCTTTTACAGCTGGGTTTCTCATTCCACATGTGCAAATGTTGCAACTGCCAGACGCAGAGAGCAGTGGATACTGTAAATCCCACAAGTCATATAATCATACCATGTGAGCTTGTGAAAGTATTAGATAAAAGACTTTAAGATGTGGCACAGTGATCCTGTGACCCATCATCAGTCAGTCTGCTGAGCTGTTTGTCTGTGTTGATTTATCTAAGCATGCTTTTAGCTTTTTTCAAATGACTGAGAGGCAGTTTCTCAACATAGACCACAGATTTTCCTTGAGTAAAATACTCCCATTTCTTGAAAAATAAACACTCTTTTTGTATAGTTCTCCCCACTTTAAAGAGATTTCCTTGTCATCACAGTTTTTCTCACTGTTATGTTGAAAGTCAAACACGCTGACTCGCAGCATGGCCATGATGTCAACACAGTGGAATGCCCCTACATCTCTGGAGGGGGCGGTGGGACGGGTTTGGAGTTGATTGACAGGTGGTGGGTCAGGCTTGTGAGTGTGAAATGTGTGCAGAAAGATGAGAGAGAGAGAGGTAGAGAGAAAGATTATGAGTGATTGACTGCACCTACTGAGCAATTAGAGTAAGATTAATTGGTTGGTTGTCACTTCATTGGATGGTTATTAGTCTGGCTGCTCCACTCTGGAAACCATTTAAATGTGAGCTAATTGACGTAATTGTTCTGTAGATGACAGAACTCCTGTGGTATTACAGAACACACTGCGCTTTTCCCGATGTGGGTTAACAATGAACTAAATGGTAATTGACAAAATGTTGCAGTTCAGAGAGAGCAGAATGAGATTTAAGACAGCAGGGGGGGATAAGGACAAAAAGAAAGAAAGGAAAAATAATATTATGTATGCTTGTGAGTGTGTGTATGAGTGTGTGTGTGTCTGTATGTACTGCGTATGCATATTTTTGAACAGCGTGAAGTTGAGGTCATGGAAACTTAACTGCCTGTGTGTTTTGGCGCATGGATTAGCCAGGACATGCCTCCACCCTGGCTGGAATGCATCTTTATCACACACACACACACACACACACACACACACACACACACACAGTAGGTCAGGCTGGGAAATGTGGTAGTGTTTGAAATGACCTTGTGAGGACACTTCCACAAACCAGTTAAAAGTGTAAAGAATCTCTAAAAGATCTATTCAGGGCTCAGATACATATCACATCATTTATTCCTGTAGCTGCAGCTCATCCTCTATTTATGCTCTCACTAACACTTTAAATGGTGATACAACCTTTAATATTTCAATATGTGGTAAATATTTGATTGACAATGCATAATAAATGCAACACTCATTGCACCATGGAAGTATGTTGGAATGTTGGAAACATGTTGGAAATTCTGAATTCAGTCCAGATTTGCTCAGGTTTAGATGTTTAGATGTGGTAAAGAGACAGGCCTTAGGTCTCTTTGCAAACAGTTTACATGTCGCCACCTATCTGTCAGGTCAGTAATGCCCTGAAAAGATTAAAACTTAAAAGTTTGAAAAATAACATCCCCATATCATGTTTCCAGATAGAAGGAGTAGTTACATTTTTGAATTGTTGCATTTGTGGTTTCTTTTTGCTGCAAACCATCTCTACTTTGAATCCCCAACACTTTCTGTCACTCTTCAGCTGTCCTGTCAAGAACCAACAACTTCAGCATTGAGACAACAGCTACAGTTTTGGGCTAAACTTGCACACAATTGTAAATCTAATCCATAAAAGTTTTTATTTCAGATTTGACGGCTTTGAGTCTTAGTTGCATAGACACAAATACACTTATATACATACACTTGACCTACATGCTAAATTTAAGTATCCTGGGGCAAAAAAAACCCGGCAAATATTTTGTTGCTTCTCTTACGCCAACCAACCATCCCACTGGCACAGTGACCTTTGGAGCAGCTGGATGGAACTGAAAATCTTTGGGATAATCACTTGTGTATTTCTGTTGAACTCTGGATGTAACCCCAACAATTACACACTTTATCATACACTTACAAAGACGCTTACACACACACACACACAAAACAATTTGACATCGAAACGCTACAAAGGCTTCATTCACAGAACATTCACAGATCAGATACTGAATTTCTCTGAAAGATGAGTGTGGTAAACCTTTAAAATTATGACCCCAATTGTGTCCAACATGATGCAGGACTGTCATCAAATATTTAAATAAATGCTATATAACTTCGGTATCATATGTGTTTTTCATTCCATCTAACTTTCAAGTACTTGCGGTAAAAAACAATAATGCCTTAGTATTTTCACTGGAGGTATTTCTTATTTAATAATGTGGCTCATATCACTTAACATATCTCAAACAACTCAAACCAGTGAAAACAAGATGTTCTTCAGCAGGTGAACTCCCTCTTAAGTACTGTACAGTTTGTCCTCGAGATGAGATAAAAATCTGCCCTTCACCTGGAAAGCATTACAGTGGGATACAGTTGGCCATTTCTTACCCTTGTTGAACAGGATGCGGCTTATTTCTCCTGAGTAGAGCCTGTCCCAGCGAGGGAAGTGGCTAACCACATGAAGCTGGTGTGATCCAGTCTGTTTACACACAGTAATTTGCACAGGTGAGAGAGGATGGGGTGGATGGGGTGGATACAGCGGAGCCTTGTTTGGCGCCAGACCACTGAAGGATGGAGGTCTTTAGGAAAATTCATGAATTCGTTTCATTCATCGATCCCAGACTAAGATTTGTTCAGGCTTAAAGTCACATATGTAAAACAAATACTCCCAAACAGTTTTATAAATAGATTTTAAAAGAAGAGCATTACATCAGCCTAAGGGCTTCAAAAACACTGTCTAAGATCAGTCTGTAATCTGAGTTGACCTTAATACTTCAGTTGTTCCTGAGTGATACAGTATGCACAATATGTTTTTTCCACACTTGTGCCTGTTTGAGCTTCCTTATTAAATTTTGTGACCAAGACATGAGGGCACCCAGTATTGATCAGATTTATAAATAAAGGGACTGTATTTCACTCTCAACCAGTCATTGTCATTGTAAATAAATTAATAATAAAAATAACAAAAGAAAAAAAAATACATGTAGCATCACATGCAGCTGATGGTTGTCAGTCTGATCATTTCTTCTGTTGTTGTTTTGTTTTGTTTTGTTTTTTTTTTTGGTGCAGGTTATGCTGAACAAAGCGTACTGTCCCTTTGTAGAGAATGACATCATTGGCACTTGGTCTAAGCTTTGCTGAGCACCCCTTTACCCAACAAAGCCTTTGGGATTAATTCACTGTGACATTTTAAATTTAATCCCTGCATCCTTAACATATAACACTGTTTACTCTGCCATCCTTATCTCATCATTTCTTATTCCTTTTACCAAGACCATTTTTTATACCTTTCCTTAAGTGATAGGCATCTATTCCCATTATTGGTGATTCTATGTTTGAGTTTCTGATAAATTTCAGGATTAAGTTTTCCATTGTTGTCTGAGAAAAGCTACTCCTTAAGCTAAATAAACTACTTAACCCCCCTCTTAGATTAGCTGTAAAACACATTGGCACTAAGCTGAAAACAAGGCTGTGTATCTAAGCTCATCTAGGGGAGTTGGATTTTTAGAGGCAGTAATGAGTTAAGAATATGATGCTTTCCTGTACATGATACTTCAGCAAAAACATTCAAAAGAAAATTATTTATGCCTCTTGTTGACATTTTACAAACATTTTGCTCATAGTACTGATTGGCTTCACATTAGGAGAGTTTTAAATTCAGGACTTTCACTTTTGCTTGGTTTCTCAGTTCTTCTGGCATGGCATTTCCATGTTTCCTTTGGAAAGGTTCTTCATACTTCAGACACTCAGTCAAACCACTGGCACCTCGTGTGCAGTAAGAGAAATAATAGAGGTGGCTCTGTGGTTAGCACTGTCCCTTCAAAGAAAAACTTTCCTGGATTTGATCCCGACCAGGGTCAACTGGGGCTTATTTTTGGGAGTTAGCTTGTTTTCAAATGTTTGTGTAGCTTTTGACCAGGTGTTCCAGTTTTCTGCAGTTCAAAGGCGTATCAGGTGAATTGGGCTGGAAAGGGACTTCCCTAGAGCATGCAAGGCTGGGCTCCAAATATATATTTTTCCCCTATATAAATCACAGTCACATTTCAGGGAAAACGGTGTGTTATTGCTAGGATGATTTGTCTTTTCAGCATTGGTTTGAAAAGGAGCTATTTCAATCCGCTGTCCAAATGCCTCACATTTGCCCTGGTCTGGTTTCTTTTCTTGGCTTTTCTGTGGTCAAGTGGGTTCACAGGTCTGGCTGTGTGTGGATTGCAAGTCTTGTGATGATGTTGTAGAGTTGGTGCTGGTGGGGATAAGAAACACAAAAGTGCCAGTCTGACCCCGTCACATGAGCCTTGCAGAGATACACAAACATTCAGATGAATACAAGAACCCACAGTCACACACAGACTGGGTACTAAATGAAATCCCATTCAGAGCTTCTAGAAGAAAAGGCAAGCTGGAACAGAATTTCAATGATCACATCTGAATGCTTGGGTCCTCGTAGGCTGATAATTAAAAAAAAAAGGGGACGTCACCAAAAAAGATGTATGTAAGTATGAACACGAATGATGCTTTGCACATGCACAAGCCAAGGTGTCAGTCATCCACAAACCATAATTCAAACACAGTAGAAAATTTATGATACTATTGGAAAACAACTATTTCTGGATGACACTTAGCCCGACAGTACTAAGGTCAGTTTTTGATTGAGGGTATCATTTTTTTCCCATTTGGTTAACTGTAAAAGTGACCTGATAAATGAGATAATCTTACCAAAATCACTTGCATCATTTTGTTCAGTCCATATTCAGTTTTTATCAGTTGGATATAACTAAAAGTAATGGTATTCAATATGCAAAGGGCTAAGAGAAGGAATCAAATAATGAATAAATCATGGAGGACATAAGAACCCTATGTTGTACTTATCCTTACTTTGCTCAAGTTTAGCGGAGACAAAGCGGCAGGCTGTGTCTTGGTTTGGCTATATATTTCTAAAGTGGGAGTTGTCTTGTGAAAGGAACTAAACCACTTAGACTCCAACAAATACTCAAAATCCCTGTCAATAACCTCTGTATGTCGACTTCAGTTGGACACACTCCCATAGACTTCAATTTCCAAATGCTCTAAAGTTAAACAAGCTAAAGGAGCGGCAAACATAGACTGACAAAGGAAAATGAACACCACTGTGGGACAAACACAATCGTCACTGCAATGAGGTGGAACTCCACCCTGAATACTGTAAGTCAAGAGGTGGTGACTCAGATTTTATGATCCATTCCTTACAGATATTTTACCAACCAAACATTAAGTGCATTATGATGTAACCTTAAACTGTCTCAGATGTTGAGCCCTGTTTCTAACATACTGATTTTAACAATGACTCCAATGTTGAATTATTTCGAAACTTTTTTGAGCGTGCTTAAGGGGTTGAAGCACTCTTGCATGAATTTTTTCTATGGCAAAAAAATAAAAAATACTGTTTGATTTCTTATCTTGTTTCATACTCCTGCCCTCTCCACGTCTTCAGCCATTACTGTAAACAGTTTTCACATTCAAAGACTTTGCTCAACAGTTCATGTTAACTTATAAACAAGTGATTTTAATCAAAGGACACGACGCAAGATATAATACTACATCATAGGATCTGCAAGACTTGATAGCAGAAATAATGAGCTCAAATATTATTGATTGCCGTCACGAGAAACCAGACCAGGTCTTAAATAGAACTGGGTTCAATTTCTATCCCCAGCTGTTGTGGGAGGACGTGTGTTGACTCTGTGCACAGGTGTTATCTGTCTGTTGCCTGATAAAAAATCATCCAAATTAAGTCCAACCCCATCCTCCCACAGCTCTAAAGGATTTTTAACTAATCAAAGAAACTGTTTAATGTATTTTCAATAATTGCCCTGTCAGCATTTGATAAAGACTGTTTTTACATGACATCATTTTTTCTTTCTTAAGCGTCTTTTAAAACTCCAAGGCTGATTTCCATCTACCCTATTTAGTTTACAACTCTTTTAATCTTGTTGCAAGCCTCCTTACTTTTTAATCATTGCTCCTCTATTCTGCCCCTGTGACCTCCATCCTTTCATTCTCTTTCATGATTCTCACAAAAAAAAGGTTGCTGAAGCCCGCTACTGTATCTCTGTCAATCTTTCACTTCTTTTCTTCTCAAGGTTACCTCACTTTTTTTTCGCCCTCTCTATAACCACCATCCATCCATCCACCCATCCATCCTTTCTGCTACAGATTTGCCTCAGTTATATGAGGTTATTCAGACTTGTTTACAACCTTCCTTCCCCCTCTTCTCCTCCAATCTTTCATTCATACATCATCGTCACTGATCATCCATCACTGATGCAGACGTTTCTCCATCTTTATCATCCGTCTTTTTGTAGCGGCTGTTTATGTCTGCTTGATATGCTGCCATGCTGTTTACTGACTGTCCTTGTTCTTTTTTTTTTTTTTTTAAGTGTTCTCCTTCAAGTCAACCACATGCCCTATGTATCACAACTTCTTTAATCGTTTTCCATCCATCCATCTTTCCAACTTTTTGAAGCCTGCTGCCTACACAAATCTCTTCATTTTCTTTACATCCCTCCATCCCTCTTTCACCTTTACTGAAAGTTTGGTTTTCTTTGCTGCTAAATCTTTCATCCTTCTCTTCCATTCCTCTATCCCACCTCTCTCTTTCTCAGGAAAGGTATTTGAGGTTTGTTTATCTAGCATTTCTCATCTCACCCCCCCTCATTCCCACCCAATCCCCTTCTCACTCTATTCCCTCTATCCATGCCTCTACCCTATGGTGTAAAATAAAAAGTTGTTTCGTTCGACCGACTGCTGCTCTCTTTTTTTCTGAGATCACATACAGACAAACGTTGTGGTCGATGCCTATTTCTCTCCTTAGATGAAAGGCTGGCAAAAAAAAAAAAAATCACAAATATCTGACCACAACAAACTGGGCCAGACAGTCAACACCAACCCACATAACGAGGCTGTGTATGTGTGTGTGTGTGTGTGTGTGTGTGTGCTGGGAAAGCATGAAACATACAGTTTGGAGAGGAGCTGAGAGTCCAACACACAAACACACACACTCAAAAATCTTGTCATATGTCCATCTCACACTTCAGAATTTATTATTTCTTTCTGCCTGATTTATGCAGCAATTCCCGGTCAAATCCAGCTCACACGTTCCTTTGACTGACCGGCTGCCCCCTTGTTTCTTTTCAACGTGTAATATTTCATAGACCTCAAGCAAAAATAGCAGAGCGGATGAAAGAGGGAGAGGGAGAGGAGAAGAAACACAGCTGAGGTAATAACCTGATTTCGCCTCAGTTGGTTTTGATTTAAGGAAGGAAGAGTGTGTCAGAAAAAACAGCAGGCGCTCTCCTGTCTCGATTTCTTGCCAGATTTTTTGAAAAGAAAAGCGAGCGAGGGATGGAGAATGAAAAGGAGAAACAGACTGAACAAAGAGAGGTAGAGACAGTGAATCACACCCCTGTGCCAATAAAAAGAAGTGAACTGACACAAAGAGACACAGATACCATTGAGAAAATGAGAAGAGGGAGACAGGGGAAGGGAGATGGAGAGTGGGAGGGTATTACCAACCAATGAATTTTTAATGGTATTGAGATCAGCCGTACCAGGAGCTCAAACAGAGATAAATACCTTTTCCTCCATAATTTAGATCTCTTTTTTATAAAAATGTAACAACCAGAGTGTTTGTGTTTTCTACCAGGATGATTCTTAATCAGTCAGCAAACATAACACCAGAGAGCAAGCCACAGACCCTGACAAAAAGACAGGCGGGGACAGAAAGGCTTATGGGTAAACACAGCTCCACACGCCACTCACACCCCAACTCACACAGACACACAGACACACACACACACAGCCAGTTGATTACCCCAGGTGTCTGTATTCACACATGAGGAGCGTTTGAATTTTAAACTCCTCCGAAAACATGTGTCAGCTCTCACCCATCTGTCTGTCACCCCGCAACGCCCCGACAAAAGCACGAGCGCAATTAATGTAAAGCTGTGCCGATGTGCCAATTTAGTCCCAATTTCCTGCTTACAGCATCAGACCTTTCTTTCACATGTGTATTTTTTTAGCATAATATATGAGGCGTGCCATTTCCATTGCCAAAAAAGCATCTCCATTTCAACAGGGATGGCCCAATTTGCCAAAATTTTGAAGCACATCCCAATTTAGTGCTTAAAAATGACAATTTTAGCACTTGTATTCAAATGTACATCTCCACATGAATAAAGGCTATTCTTGTCAAATGGATGGCCTATTCTACTCTTCCTCACTTTTGTTTCACCTAGAAATATTGGTCAATCTGACATACTGTCCGTTCTGAAGTTTTAATATTCATCTGTTTTGCAAAAGAACGGGTTTGGATGTTTTAGTTTGGGGACTTTATTGACTACATTGAACAAAGATGCAGGTTGAAAGAAAAAGAGGTGTGTTACATACTACAAACTGCAGTTGACTATTAACTATGCATATAACAGCTTTGATACATTGGTAAACCATTTAATGAAGACGCCTCATGAGAGCAGCACTCCTAAAGAACAGGCACTAATGGGTCGCCTTTGATTCTTCCAGATTGCAGTCTCTAGGTGCGCTTTCATTACCCTTGGATATGCGCAAAATTTAAATAGCGCTATAAAAAACTGGTAATGGAAACACCTGAATTTAAAAAAAGCACTTAAATATGGCTAAAAAGTTTTTGCACTTTCATGAGGTGGTTTTCCAGATGTTTTGACATTCAAATGTATCGCAAAAGAGCAATGGAAACACTTTTTCCGCAATTATACGTCACAGGACTAGATGTACCTGGTCACATAATCACGTCTCTAGGAGTAAACATGGCGCGCAACGTTTGGACAGAGGAGGAGACGGAGACTTTTCTCGCAATTATATTCGAGAAAAACATCACGGCCATGCTAGACAGCAAATAACAGAGGAACGCAGAGTGTTACAAGGAGATAGAAACTGATCTTCTAGCATCCATCTTCCAGCATTGAAATCTCGCGGGATGATATTTGACGAGAGTTACGGTGCTCCTGCCTAGAACAACCTTCAGTGGAAACACGTTCAAAGCGCAAATATCCTTTTCGAAATTTTAGGAATATCGCTTTTATTTTGCGAAAAACTGTAATGGAAACTCAGCTTCTGACTTTAGATTGATATAGTGTATCATAAGTAACATTTAATTTACCAGAACTTGCTTTATATCTCTTCATTCAATGCCAAATCCATCCTTCCCTCTTGTCTTTGGGCATGGTTATAATATCAGCCTGGTGTACAAAGCTTGTTCAGAAAGACCAGAATTCAAAAAAGAAAAAAAAGTAAAACAGCTTTTCAATGGCTCCTGGATAACTGCTTTATGTGTGGCTGAAAGCTGTCAACAAGGCAACTATCGGCATAACAAACCCCAAGCGATAATTACATAGATAATGAAGGCTTTAAGAGTTGGTAGGATGTCAAGAATGTGTTTAAACTGACATTAATGATTTCTTTGGGTTGTGTTTATTTGATTTCAGTACAGAGGAGGATGTAGTTTCTCTAAATAGAAGCAGTAACACAGTGGCTGCCTGTTTTACAAACAGGAGTATAGTTGCTGAGCCATACAACTTTTTTTTGATACAAAGAAAGTGAAATATTTGTTCCATAAGTTTTTGCATTCAAAGAGAGACAACTAGTTCATGATTCATAGTCTTCAAATTTGAACAAGGCACACTGTATTGTGAGAAAAATGATAAAATTCAAACAGCTCTTCTTGGAGATGAAATGAAATGTTTGCCATAAACAGTTTTTGAACATGAAGTTGTATTTTACAAGTATTTTAATCAAGAAGCCCATGTCAAAATGCTTTGGATGCAATAACCTTAAAACCATGTGACGCATCATTAAGCTAAAAGGTAATGTTGCTAGTTACACCATTTGATGATGAACACTTACCATTTGAAAGTTAACACACTTCCAAGGGATTTAATCCTCACTGATACGGACACAAACTCAACATTTTGCAAGCACTTAAAGGGATGTTTGTTTGTTTTTTTCATTTAACTTTATTTGATTTTCATGTTGAAGTGGGGTTGTATGAGGAATTAGTTATTACTGGGAAAGCTAGGCTAAGCTCGACACTGCTTTCCAAAAAAGACATTATTATGGAGCAAAAAAGACAAAGTCCGACTCAAACACTGATGCAGCTGACGATTTAAGTTTTGAGAAAATGATTTGAGCTTTACCTCTTGATGCAGAAAGACAAAGTGCAGATGGCCTAGTGGTTTGGGTCATGCTCTTTGAGGGTTGATGCAGAAAGACACTGTGTTTGCAGAGTTTTTCAGACAACGCACTCAAATTATTTACAGAAAAAGTTTTTGAGGACACATTATTGTATTGATCACCAAAACACATTTTGTGTAGCACTGCACCCTTTCACAGTTAAGAAAGTCACAAAAGTTTAGATTTTATTTGCATTCAGTATGAGGCTGTGCTAAAAGTAGGGTTAAAGACAACTCTAACTGTGTAGTGATGTCATTCTAATCAGAAAAGTAAGACTTTTATTTGTTGATTAACGTCTGGTTAGCTTTTAGAGAAGAGCCCTGGTGCCTGCTGTCTTTGTTCCCAGTGTTAGTAACTCAGTGGTCTTCCTCCAGATCTCTGCAGTGAAGTCCTCATATCACCTCCACCTCAAATAGATGATTAGCTGTGATTGGTCCAACCAAGGCTAAGTTGGCTAAAATTTATCTGGACCATCTGCCGGAGTGGAAAAAAGTATGAGCTCACAAATTCATCTGGACTCCAGGCTTAAGATACACAAGGCTTAAAAATAATCAATTTACATGTTCCTCTGGGTTGTTTAAGATGTGTTGGCTTTCCAATTTTGATTTTGAGGACAGGGATTGATTGAAATTCAAACTGGCAGTTTTCAGACAGTGATTCAGATTTTGAAGGGCAAGTTCAACAGGCTGGTTTTAATAAGTAAAGTGGATCAACAACTACTGAGGTTTCACGTTTGATTGTTTTCTCTTTCCCAGGGAGATCACAATGCACTGAGGTGACCTTGTGCATAATATGATTAATCCAACTTGATTTAATTAACATCCAATTCTTCTTGTTTTTAGTTTTTTTTGCTTTCATAGTTCTTCATGTGCTTTAACATAAAGGAGTAATCAGAACAGCTTTTGGGTTTATGGAGGCAGACAGAGAAGGACGGGAAAAGAATGACTCAGAGAAAATGCAGTGTTATTCTGTAAGCCTGTTTTTGTTTGTCCTTGTTTATGCTTAAATCCATGGTTTTATTGTTGCCTTTAGGAATGGTAAACAGCCCTCTCTTCCACTCCCTCCCTGTATCCAGTCATCCATCCATTCATCAAGCTTTCTTCACTTTGCTACAGTTCATTGGGCCAATCTCACTTTTTTTCTGCCTGCCTGTTGGCCCCTTTCCTTCCTTCCTTCCTTCCTTTCTTTCTTTCTTTCCATCTTGCCCTGAGCGGAAGCAAAAATCATTTACTGACAGACTGCTTCTGTAAATATGTATAGAAAAAAAAACATAAATGTAAATCTCCATTCATTATTAACATTTATAGTGAAAATAAACCCTGGCAGAGTAAGGAATACCAGCTTTGGAGTCAACATCAAGCCTGGTGCCTGATTGGTATTAAAGGAGCTCATCCACCATATTTGTCAGCAGCTGTTGTTTACCCAGTATGCAAAGAACTCAGCCTTAACTTGAAGCATAGGCTGAATAAAAAGTTAAAGGAGACGATAGCTCTTTACAATCAATGTTGAAACACTTGGGGCTTTTCCTTAAGTAAAAGTTCAAACCCTCCTCTTCCATGTTTATAGATAGGTTTGCCAATAAAATTACAATAAATCTCAAGTACTTTTCCCCTTTGACTTCAGTTACTTTTTATCCTGTTAATGTAGGTCCAAGGGGTCATTCATCTCATAACTTTCACCTCAATTAGTAATTTGACATTACAAAAAGATTATATTGTCATGATTGAAAGCCCTGTTGACAAATTTGTCCTCTGCGGAGCTATGTCCTTGCAAGAAGTGTGAATGAGGAAACAAGAGACATGATACATAACATTCACTACCTTAGGAGACAGATAACCTTCCATCATTGTTAGTTCCCACTTCAGATCTCCTCAAGAGGATGAGTCTACATTGAAAATCAGTGTATTGGTGATTCATATGTGAGTGTTGGTTACTGTAAGGATGACGGAACGATAAATCCACCAGTCAGTCCTATGGGATGTAATAAATAAGGATGTTTATGATTTTCAACTACCGAAATAAGTCTTTTTTTTTCTTTTTCAAATACAAGCCTTAAAGAATTTAAAATTTCATTTTTTTGATCAATTATACCCATAGGCTTTATACTACGGACTTAGTCGCCCTGACTTCACCCATCTGTTCCTAAACAGAGTATTGAAGTCAATTGTCAACGGAGGCCATTTGGGATTGTTGACTATTGAGGCGGAGTTTGAGCCTCCTTACTAAGGGCTTGGTCACACTGGCCAACCGTGCTGTGTTTGGGCACACTTCAGGCATAAAGTCCGGCTCATTTGGCCAGTGTGACCACAAGTAAGCTGTGCTAAGGTACTGCCTAGGTCCCTGTCTTAGGCATGTTTGAAAGAGGTGTGCCAAAGGGTGGGCCAATCACGCATGAGCATACGTGTACGGGCATAGTGCATACATTATGCATATTTCATGACGTATGATCGCCGCAAATGATTTGGATAGTGTCAGGATATACCTTATAAACATGGAACAGATGCCAACAGGGTACGGTAGTTACATCTAGCTGCTGGTCACCAGCTTTAGATGAAACATTATCTCTAAACCCTGAACTACTCAGAAAACAAAAAGTGAATGTAGCAGACTATTATTCCTAGGTGAGTGTGTGGTGGTGGTACTTATATCTAGGGTCAACATCAAAAGTCTATTGTAGTGACTTTTCTAGTCCTCTGAAGCTGCCTTATATGTTTCCCAGCCTTTACACACAAATACACGTGCAGTAACTTTGTGTGATCGTGACTGTGTGTGTGTGTGTCTGTGTGTGTGTGTCTGTGTGTGTGTGAGCAGAGCAGATTAAATGTACAGTAGTAACACATTTAATGATATCATATAGGGACAGTGGTATTCTTTACCACACCTATTCTTATAACCCAGGGCACTTACAATGACTCAAATTAAAAGTCCCATTAATCCGCCAGTGTAATCCTTCCATTGCATGGAGCGGCCTTTTCAGCCTGAGTGTGGATTAGAGAACACTGAGACCCTGTGTTGGTGGTCAGTCGTGTATAACACCTCATAAAGATAATATGCCGTGCGTGTTTGTGAGAGTGTGTGTTTCCCACCGTGCTGGTGGTCAGCGTTGTGAAGCACAGGCACGTTGTGCAAGCGTGTGTGTTTGAGGGTTTGTCGTACATGTGGATAATGTGCTTCTTTTCTCCTTTTATGCTTACCTGCTGAAGGGGAAAATCTCTGTAAGGTGGTCTTCCCGCAATGTGGACTACAGAGAAGGGGGGCCTGTAACAGAGGAAACAGTGAATTAATAAAATAAGCCCCCTGAGTAGAACACTATTTAGTCCGAGGGCTCAGAAATAGGAGAGTGGAGGGAGTTTTAATGGATAAAGCAAAGGAAGGAGCAGAGATAATGTGCTGAAATGTGCAAGTGTTAAACCCAAAGCCTTCAATTAAAAGGTTTGGTGCTCTGAATTCAGTGCAGCTTGATGCAAGCTGACCAAATTTCATTCCATTATCATTTAATGAATCAGACATTTTATTTCAAGTTTTGTCTGTTTGTTCCCCACTTAGTCACACAATTATACAGAGAGATTATTTAGGGTTATGACCCTGAATGTGGTTCCTTTCAATATGACTGTACAAAACAACCCTGATCCACAATCAGCTATTTTTCTTTCAAAGCAATTTGATTCAAGGACACTTTCTTATCACTCACTTGTGCTCCTCTGTCCCTCTCCAGTAACACAATCATGTAGGCCACACTGTGTCCTTTATTTGTGTACATAATATCTCCAAGTGTCTATAAAATCCTAATTCCAAGTCCCACAAAGAAGAAGAGAGGAAATGCATCTTTTGACCCTACTGCCTGCCATTCCCTCAGATCATTCGTTAAACGCAAATTGGAACTGGTGGGCAAAAAATGCAGATGGCAAATGGGAAAATGAAAGAGTAATAATAATAAACATCGATATCCCTCTGCTGCAATATGTGAAAATCTATACTGTAGAGCCTGCATACAATCAGAAAAATCTATTGGTCAGAGATGCACGGGTGAACAGCTCTCGCTGGAGTTTGGAATGAATGTATTCATCATGCACTGTTGTTGCTTCCCAAATGGGGACAATCTAAGAGGCGGTCCCAAACATAAAAACAGTTACATCTGAAACCATGATGAATACTGTGTTTGTGTGTGTGTGGGCAAGCCTCTAAGAGTTGACAGTATATTCCTGGCTGACGTTCATGGCTCTGAAAATGAAGCTTGCCGGTCTACAGATGCAAACAAGCAGCTATGATTTAATTTCTGCAGCTCTTTGAGCTTATAGCACGATAAAGCTTAATGTTTATGTTTTGTTTTACAGAATCTGAGAGGTCAACTTCATGTGCTCAGAACTATGGGGAATACTCATCTGTTTGTAGTTGTCTGACCAGGACACACAGCTGATGCAGTTTCTGATTAGCATCCTCTAATTCAGTTTTGCAGGTGCAGGTTGTCCACACTAATACAATTAGTGAGACAAAATTCTTACAGATATCTGGTAAAGACAATGTCTGACAGCACACAAAATGATTGTTTTTATCGCAACATGCTATCATAACTATTGTCTCAAAAAGAGCTTGGGTTATGGGAATGATGAAGTCAGATTTCTCATCATGTAAGCTTAGTAGGAGCATCAGTAATTCTGCCGTCCTTGTCTGTACACTATAAAACAGTCAGTTTGGAGAACAGTTTTGATGATGACCAGTCTTCATGAATGTAATCTTGGAACTCTTTGCAGTCTTTAATGTGAAAATATCCACATATTCCATGTATCATACGTGCGACTTACAATCTTCTTACGCACATTTCAATAGAAACCCTTTCCGTCTTGAAAGTTTCTTGGAAGAACGCGAACTGAAGAAAATGACCTTTTTCATTATTTATTTTCATTGGCATCGGCAGCAGTGTGTAAATGTGTGTAGGGGATTGGTTGACACTGGCAGGCACTTTACAAAGCATCCTCTAGCATACGTGAATGTGGTGTGAATGGATGAATGTGACATGTTGCACTCTGAGAGGCCAGACAATAGCTCATTGGTCCCAAGATTGGTCAAACTGTGGATAATGACCTGCACATGCAAAAGGTAGTTGGACTATAAACCCCAACATTTACTACTCCTCCAAGAGGCTTTATATTACCATCGGATAATGGCCAATGGGTTTTTAGATTGCTTGCAGAGTTGCACCAGTGTCTTTCCATTAAGTCAGCACTCCTCCTCATGAACCTTGTGTCACTCTCTGCTGCAGCTCTGTATCTATTTTTGCAGGAATGTTTCCCCTGCCCACCAAACCCAGCTATTTCCAGCAAGCCCTGCTGGATTAATGCAGGATAGATGTACCAGGGTAATATTGTAAAAAGCATGGGTGGGCACGCACAAAGTGTCAGGTACAGTGGAGAACAAAAATCTCCAATCCACCAACTCTTTGCTGTTCATTATTGTTCCACAGGGCAGTCATCCCAAATACATAAGGCCCCTACCCTGCTCTGCCTTGTCTGCCAAGCTCCAGCCCCGAGTTTGATGTTCCTCCAACATCCAACAGGCTATGATTATTTCATTCCTTTTTTAACATAACACATCAATTATTCAACCTGTGCTAGAGCAGATTTGATTTTTTTGATTTAACTAAAATGCGTGTGTATGTGAGTGCATCCGCCCATCTGAGGGGAGACTGAATTCAAAATGACCGCAAAGATAATACCTTGTTCCTTAGATGATTGATGGATGGTGAGGAGGAGGAGGAGAAAAAGGAAAACGTACTGTGAAATAAATGATGACTTCATTAGCATAGGATTGCAAATGCTGCTTTCACTCTACGATAAATTGCCTGCCATCCTCCAGGCAAACAGTCCACACAAGTGTGGTAGTGGATAGTGTATACCACACAGTGGCATAATCCATTTCCTCCAGGTTTTATAAAGCAGTGAAGTAACTTAAAATCCCAGTTGGGTAGCAATAGTAAACTTTTACTTTATTAATGTGATAAAGTCCTAAAAGTTATAACTCAGTCCCCAAAGCCTTTCATTGTTAAATTAATTAGCTTTCCACGCACAAGCATCTCATTAATTCTTACCTTTACGAAAATGATTCCTTTATCCTTTGGCCTCATTTCCTCCTTTCTCACTCTCTCTGTGTCTCTCCCCTGCCATTCCTCTCCTCTCCCTACATCCCCATCTCTGCTAATGAGCCCTCTTAAATCTCTGCCAAAACACAAACAGCAAAAAGAGAAGAAAAAGACAAAAAAAAAAAAAAAAAGGAAAAGTACAGTGCTTACTGGAAGCTCTGTTTGTTAAAGGATTCATCATGTGAGCTGTTTTCAATAAATAATAAATGCAAACGCTGACTTTTGTCTACAGACGAGACTTCAGGACATGAATTATGGATTGTTATTCCTGGATAGGGCAATACGGGGACAGGATGGCAGTGTGTGTTGTGTGTGCATGTGCACATGTGGTAAATCCCGAGTACACACGGAGAATAACAGCTTGTGGGGTTTACAATCAGTGCAGTTTTGTGGACACAACTCTCTGTGATTACAGCGTTTAAGATACTGATTTATGTGCACGAGTTAATACTGTCCAAAGCTCATTTGACTTAACTCAAAAGAATCAAAAAGTCCAACAGTCATTATATATAATTTGATTATTTTGTGACAACCAAGCCTGTTGACTTTCTATATTATTAGGCAAAAGGTGGTTTAGGGTAATTTTCCTGTTTCTCTTGTTAGGTATTAGTCCAGTTCATTTGTGTTCATGGTATTTTTCCATTTAATTTCAACTCTGCCCCTGTTCTCTCCTCTTTTCCTGCTGTTTCCTCCTCTGTAATCATTACAACAACAAGGAAGCTATGCCCCTGCTACACAGGGAAGGTTCCAGCTGCAGTGCTAAAATGTGAGTGGCTTTCTCTGCTTTTCGTCTGCTGTCGCCAGGGAGAGTGTGTGGAAAAACTTGATTGAAAATCAGGAAAAAAAGGGAATAATTACAATGCACTCATCTACTGCCTCAACAATCATCAGTGATCTTTGCTGTCATTTCAATCCATGGTAAATAATTCATCAAAAAGAAACAAAGGGGGAACAAATATGCAAAAAAACCCACCGAAAAGGCCAGTAACACCAACCTATACCGCCACATGGGAGGAATAGTAGTAGATTATAATCATTGCAGGTTATGACTGTAATGAATCTGAATTCCTCCTGTTTCATCTACCTTGACAGCACTGAAGTCGCACACACACACGGGGGGAAAAAACCTGGAGGGATTTGAGGTTTTGATTGAGGAGGGAGGGATGGATTAAGGACAAGGGGAATGGAAGGATTGAGGAAGGAGGGGGGGGGCAGGGAAGAGGGGTAGTCGACATTGGGGGGGGGGAGAAGAAAGAGATTTGGGAGGGGAAGGGAGGAAAAGGAGGGAGGGAAGCTTTTGAGGGTGTATTCGACAGTGCTGTGAAAGGTAGCCATCAAGGGCTTTGATGAAAAGTGCAGGCCTTCTAAAGCTTAGGAGTGACAGCATATGATTTGGTCAAAGCATGAAGCTTTTCAAAGGTAGACACTCGCACTCCCATTCATCTCTCCCTCGGCTTGAATATAACTTTTTTCGGCTGAGCTCCGGCAAAATTCCCCGAATTGGTTTGACAGATTGACTGCATGTGGTATTGTCCCTGTGACTTACAGACAGTAGGCTGGCTGGAAATGTAGACATCCTGAAATGAAGGGGAATTACATGCAGTGTTTCAACAAAACCATCCTTGATCAGCAGCTGTGCAGAAGGCCACATTTTAATGGAGGAAGTGACATAAGATGTGTAATTATAGGCTTAAAAGAAACCTCATTATAGTTGCCCTTGGTTCTTTTAGAGGTAGTAATGTAAAAGTGCTTAAAAGTATGAGCTATGCATGGAGTCATTCATGTGTGTTTGATTGACACAGTCAAAAACTATGCCTGTAAAAACACTCAGCTGCACGGATTTGAAGCAAAAAATTGAAATTTTATACATTTTACACACCCTCAAACGAGCTTTTTCCATCCTTCCTGCTACACATGTAACCCGTATGGATTTTATATGTCTCTCTATAATGGATAACACCCCAACACATGGCCACAGACTTTCCAACAGGCTCATAGTTTTCTTGGTGTGCTGCTTGAGGCTTATTAGCAGTTTGGCTCAGTAACAGCAATATGGACAGACCCTCTGAGCCAACAGTCGTTAAAACTGGAGGTTGAGGTTTACAGTTCCCGGTCAGGTCTGAGGGGCAGCTAGCCTGTCAGATGATCCAACAGTATCATCATCACCATCATCATCATCATCACACACAGACACACATACACGATACATTATGTTTGAAAAAGCATGCAATTTGCCTCCCACACACATCAGCGGACAAACACACTCATGATTTTGCCCTTTACATGTAAAAGCATGCATGTGCAGAAAATTGCACACACATGGCTGTGGGGCCCTTGTCTGATAATGGTGTCTGGTTTGCGCCCTCTCTCTCTCTCTCTCTCTCTCTCTCTCTCTCTCTGTTAACACACACATGCACACACGAACAGATAATAGTGTCTAATTTAGGCCCTCATATCTGTAGAGTTCTCTAGAGGACTAAACCTCATCAGGAATATATTGGTGACCTACATACTACAGTAGAAACACACACACTCACACACTAACTGAACACATCAGCATAACAGCACATGCTTCTACACCAGAGCTCAGACATCTACAGTAGGCATCAGCCGTGGATGCACGCATGCAGACACAGGCACAGAGACATGCCTGTGCAGCCTGGGAATAACTGAGCCCACACAATCAGGACCATACAGAGACAGACATGCAGGCGTGTAAACATGTCTATAAGCTGTGTATGTGTCTGTGTCCGCCCACCACACTAAACATACACAGACTTAATGCATGCAAAGAACAGATGTACTCCTACATATTCTCCAAAAGGTCAGAAAGTCCTTCCAAAGTTGCCATGAAAAATAAAGTAAAAGTGAAACATATTTATAATTTATGTTGAAAATTGTGCAATGGATGTCAAAGTTTAATACATTCTTAAACTGGTGAGGAAGAGGTCAAAAGTGCACTACCACAGCCACTTCCACTGGTCGTGCTGCATTGCTCTCTTCAGGGCAGATCTGTCATTAACATCATAGCAACAGCATGTGTCTAGTGTGAAGGACTGAAATCGCTGAATCAATGCTCCATTATGCATTCTGTTGGCACCAGACAGACCTCTAGTCATCATTCATCATTCATGGGCATCGTCTGTCAGTGTCACTGTCTACTAAATGACCTGACAGGAAGTGAGAGAAGGAGGGAATGAGAAAAGCTTCAAAAAAACATACCAGAAGGCCTGAGTCATAGAGTTATCACCATTGCAAACACCTCAACAGAGTCAGTCACAGACAGTGATTGAGATGTATGTGGTGACTGACATGTGCCAACGCACTGCAGCAATCCAAATGCTTCCATTAAGAGTTATGGACTACAATTTCAGAAATGATGCAGATTAATAAGGGATGAAGGGTGGAGATGTTTTCTTTTGATCCGACAGCAGCAACCAACAATGTGATGCCCCTGGTAATAATAATAATAATAAACTATATTTGTTTAGCACCTTTCACAGAAAAGCTCATGAAGTGCTTTACAGGATCAAAAACAGGAGATATTGTTGCATACAAACAAGCAAACTGTTCACACATGAGCAACACATTTTCATAAAAATCACATCATTATAAAAAAGGACATTATCCGCAGGTAAGGTGACAGGGTCAACAGAACGCCTGCCTAAACAAGTAGGTTTTAGGGCGCTTTCTAAAAAAGATGACAGACATAGCAGCTCTCAGGGTCAGGAGGAGGGCGCTCCATAATCTCAGCTCTACTGAATCGAAGGCTCGGGCCCCACAAGTCTTATGTCTAGTGCAGGGAACTGTTAATAGGTTGTGACCAGCACACCTGAGTATCATGTCAGGAGTTAACACCTGGAGCGGCTCAGACAAATACTCAGGTGCCTGACCCTGTAGGGCTCTGAATATTAAAACAAGCACTTTAAACTAGATTCTCTACCTTAACAGAAGCCAGTGTAGGGATGCCAGGATAGAAGTAATGTGATAATGTTTTGTTGTTTTAGGTGGGAATCTAGCAGCGGCATAATGCACAATTTGGAGCAGCAACTATGTGATTTGCGTTGAGGATCATCCCATGTCTTGATGGACAGCCAATCAGATCCTTCAGCTTGTTTCAGTTCACCAATATCTAACAGTGTTAACAGTGCTTAATGTAAATTCGTGCATTTTTTCAACTGGTCTCAAAGTTTTGACATGGACTGTAATGCCTGTTTTTATATCTATCTTCATCCATTTTACTGGGTTTTCGAACTAAGCATGCTTACCTGACTAATGCCAGAAGTTTAGTGAAGTGGATCAGACTAAGACCCTGTTTACACAACAACTATTTTCAGGTGAAACGCAAAAGTACCGTTGCTTTTCAGCCTCCTGTTTACGCGGAGATGGCGTTTTCGCCAACCAAAAACGCAAACTTTTGAAAACGCAATTCGGAGTGGAACATTTCTAAAACGCCGTTTTCATCTTCTCCGTGTAAACACTAGCCGGGGAAATCTTGGATACGCTGACGTTACGTTCAGCTCTGCACGTGCGCAATAAGCCTCCACTGTGCCATGCACAAACAGAACAACAACAACAACAGCGACCTACAGTCTCGTTCTTCTGCTGCCGGATCTACTGCCTGCCTTCTACCAAAACATGCATTTATTGTACTATTTCTGCAAGTAGAGAAGAAGTTTTCAATATAAACTCCAGATCATCAGCTCACTTCTTCTTCAGCCTATATGCTGTTTTCATGTACGGCAATAAAAGGCAATAAAAACGAGCCTAGTCTTATTCTCAAAGGGTCAAAACTGCAGATTATTTCTCTTTTCAGTAAAAATGGAAACTCCATGATGATTGCTTAGGTCTTCAGTTTTTCATGAATCCTCTTTGAAATGAATGAACTTAAACAGATGATATGAAAACACAGATTAGTTCAGTTTTAGAGCAGGTGTATCATCATAAGATGCTAGTTAACCTCCCTGTAGGTTTGTGTGGGTTTGTACTGACTGCTTTCACAGTTATATCGCAATCTACAGGCCTGACATGCGTGCAACAGTGTTTTCAGTCTCTCAGATGCAGATTTTTTTCATTGACTTTTTATGCGATTCAGAGTGAAACGATGTGAAACGTTGTCATGATAACGGGGCCTTAATGTGCATAGAGATCTCATCATTGAGGCAGAAAGGCAAAGACACCTTGAGGACACATATAGCTAGTAGTCCTCTATTTTGAAAAAAAATCATCCAGTGCTGTACACTAATTGTTTTTTTTAATAAACTGTTTCTGTTTAGGACTTTCTCTATTACACAATTTCTGTATTTCGACAATTTGCACATCCGCGCAGCCATTTCATTGGTGTTTAGGCTATTTGGCTAGTATCTTTTCAATACATCTATTTTTGCGATGACAGCTGCCCAGGTGACTTAAAAGATTTGTCTTTTTTTCTTTCCCAGCCCAATAAATATTATCTCTAAAAAGAATGTTGGGGAGGATCATGATTTGTTTAATGCAGGGCATGTATGATTGACTTTTAGTTTCTTCTTTTGGTTTTTACATTATTTATTTAATTATTTATTTTCTATTTGTATTGCACTGAATTCAAGCCCATTTCTCTGATCATGAAGATTTTGCAATGTGTTTGCACTTGTCAGCCACCATAGATGGAAGATCCTATTAAAATGGTAGAACATTATTATTCATCTATAAAACACACTTTAATAACCCAGCGTGATGATTACAGCCTAAGTTCAGAGAGGCTTCAAGCCTGTGTCATAAGATATCTGCCAAAGGGTGGAGACATTCAGAGACATTTATAGTTGACTGTCTGCTCGGTTTGAAAGAGGCTCAATGGACCTGACTCACACACAGTTGTGGTGGCTACACATAAAGAAGAAGGAACTGAGGTTGGACCACAACTGGGGCAGAAATAGGCTTTTGAACCAGCATGGAAACACATTAAGTATTTTCAAGTTTATAGGTGGTGAGAGGGACTCGGCTCAGTGGAGAAGAAGACCTGACTCATGTAGACTGGTGTCTTCATTTTGCTATAAATGAGAAGCTGATGGAAAACAGTGAAAGAGAATAAATGAGTCTCCACAACTTGACAGATAAAGTGTGTTTGCATTATTTTCAATCAATAAGGGTTATCTTAGGATAAAATGACAGCTACGTGACAGACGCAGAGATATAATTTGATGTTTTGGAACAGATCTGATAAACCACTTCATCTGACTCATTGCATATAACACCACCCAGAACTGTTTCCCAAAACTTCTGTTTTCTTCTTTCATGTTTCATGAAGCCAGGGACACACAAAAAGTTGATCCTCCTTCAGTCAAAGAAAGAGCCTGGAAGGCAGCGTCAGTCACTGATTGTGTAATTATCTGCTGCCTTAGTAAATCAGACACTAATTACAGACAGATTGCGTTCCCAAATTGAATGAAATTTAAGTGTTGCTTTCATGTACAGAAATCTGGCCCTTAGAGGCAGGGGAGAAGAAAGTTTGAGCTCAGTAAGTTGTTTAAGATGATCATTAAATGTCTGAGTACCAGACTGACTGACACAAGGGACACACCAGCTATCCTCAAGGAGAACACAATTAATATCTGCACACTAATTGTAGACGAAACATACTGGTAAGTCGACTTGAAGCAGCATGTGGCCTCAACTCATGCATACAGGATATAAAAAGATGAAACCGCAGTCTGCAGGTTCTAGATTTGCCATGATACTGCAGGTCGGTGGGAAACATACAGTCATCCAATGCACAGTCACAGAACAATGAGAATAAAATATGACCAGAGTTGTGAAGAAGTTCCTGCAGGCTCTCATGACCTCACAAGAAAATGAAAAGCTGCTTTTTCTGTTGAGGGAATTCAGAAGTATAGCAGGGATGTATCTGCTGCCTCTAGGCGAGACAGAGAGAAGACAGATCATCCATGAATCTGCACTTTTTTGTCTTACCACAGAATAAATTTATAAGTTGGGATGGTATAGAGGAAGGCACGACAAATCTGGGACAATGTTTACAAAGCCACTGAAAATAAAGAGTTTCTATAGTAACACTGCCATGGAGTTCACCTCCTATGTAGTATAAAGCTCTGTTTGCTGCCTCCTCTTGAGAGAAACAAGCTTTTTTTTTTTTTTTTGCGTTACAACAGTCAACTTAAAGCTTTCTAGTGGCTCCATTGTTAGCTCAGTCTTAATCACTTATCATACTCTTATGTTGCTTTAGTTATAAATCATACATATTTTATGTTTTCTTTCCATTTTAATGCGTATGAATGAATAAAATGAAACCTAGTGAATAACTTACTTGCCATCAGCAGGTGAGCCTGAGGTGAGTGGGTAAATATAGGATTGTTGTAACACCAAAATCTTGAACTTAAATACTATCCCAGTGAAAACAAACATTGTCTATACCCACTTTGATACCACAGAAAAAGGAAAAGGACTCCCGTTAAACCAAAACGGTCAATTTTTTTTTTGTTTTTGTTTATATTTCCAACCTACATATTCTGTTGGTAAATAGTGTATATTGTGCTATTTGAAAGGATACAATACAGAATTTGAAATCTTGTACAGAACACTTTTAGGGGGCAGAAGACAAGAACAGTGCCAAAGACAATTTGTCACCTACTACTGCCAAAGTTTCCATTCCCATTCCCATTTCAACCAATTTGAAATGCAGCATAACTGTTTATCCATCCTGCTTTCCATGAATTTGTTCCATCTTTGGCCAGGGAGGTTCATCCAGTTCACTGGGATGTGGAAGTGTATTTACTTTAAACTATCAACCATTTTCTGACCATTACTCTGTTTTGTATTGCCCACTTCTAACCCTCATACTCATATTTCCCTCTGTTGAGGCTTTGGCAACACAAATGTAAACTGTCATGCCAACAAAGCTTGTTGAAATTGAATAAATGCAACCAGGAGATGTGGAATGATGTCTCGATTGCATGATGTTATTGTCACAAAATTAGACAGAAAGCAAGGAACTGGCAAATTTTAGGGACATAAAATGTACTGGCGACAGACACAGATAGTGGAGGGCGAGCAGAACAGACAGCATTTCATAATCATGCATTCACTGTGTGCTATCAGAAGGAAAGAGCTGAGGCACTGTTACATAAACCAGAATGAAACATTCATGAACAATCCATCGTCTCACTCTGAGCCCATAGGGACGGCACATGAATGACCCATATGGTGGGTTGGCCACTATCTAAAACTCATCTACAGCAAACAGGAATACTTGAAAGGTTCAATATGCAGGGCAGTCATCAAACCCAGAGAGTGGCAGATGTGTGTATATGTCTGTGTTGGGAGGTAGGGGGGGTGCAGAGAGGAGGACGACCTTTATTGGCATGAAAGGAAAGGATCATATATCGCTGGAGCAACTGAGGTTATATTCAAACCTTAAGGAGAAAAAGCTGGAGAAGGGCGATGAGGGCGAGGAAAGAAGATGAAGGGCTGAAGGGAGGAGGGAGGGCTTGAGGATGAGAGGGGGTACATAAGGAGGGAAAGAAGAACGAGAAGAGAAGCAGGGATTAGGCAATAAAAAGACAGATGAGATCAAGAGACGACTCTGACACGCTCAGGCGGCGTATGCTTTCTGTGAGCCTGGGAGCAGCTGAGCTAACCACACACACACACACGCACTCACAAACGCACTAATGCTGTGATGTGGTTAGCTGGGACTTTGTCTCTGCCTGGGTGTATATATGAGATGTTTAGAAAGGGGCTGTACTGTAGGAAGTTGTGCCAGATCCCCAACACCACACCCCTCCATCATAAGGAGAAGGGGACTTATTGGGCTTTGAGCCTCTGTTGTGGTTTCTTTAATTCTCTCCGTCTCTTCTTTCTTTTTTCTTTCTCTGGCTCTCACTCTATCTCTGTCTTTGCTGTCCGTCTGTTTTTCGGTCCAATGCTCCGTTTCCCTTTGGCTTTTTCTTCAGATTTCTTCCCTTTACATCCATCGATCTTTCTCAGAAGCTGAACCTATCCATCTCACTCTTTCCTAGAAGTATTTCACATCTATTATGGACTTTTTGAGTGAACTAAGGACATGGTATCTGTATGGAGCAAATAAGAACACACAGTACAGACACCAACCAGAGACATTTTGGAGTGTGGGTTTAAATAAGTTGATGCCACACATGATTAGAAAACATAATCTGTAAAGCACATGTGGGCTCGACTCATCATGACTGTAATAAGTAAAGGAACCTCCTGGTAGATAAACCACACAACTTTGTGTGATCACGAGGTGGTGGGCTCTAGTGAAGTTTGAGGCTTCTCTTGTGGTCACCTTGTACTCCTTTTTTCCAAAGATTATCACAACGGTCACTCAGCGTTTCTTCATCAATCAACCGATATCTGTCTCCCCCTCACAACCTTTCTCCTTCTTTTTCTGCACTGTTGTGTGACTTCAGTATCCTCTCATGACTTGAACGTGGTATGTACAATAACCACAGCTACATTGTGCCCTTTGATTTCCTCAGATATTTATAGATAGTCCCACCCCTCCTCCTCCTCATCCCTCTTCCTCTGTTCTTATATAACCCTTTCAGATGGAAAAAAGCAGGTTATACTTATTTCAAACATAAAAGACACTTTAACCTACATTATGTGTCGCAGGGCAACAGAGTTCAAGAAAACCAAGAGTAATCCCATACTGGCATGTACATTATGTCCACCCACACACTGACGCACATATATGTAACAAAACACACACATCCACTCACATAACCACACACACACACACATACACACACACACACAGGAGTTCTAGTGCATTTACACACATGAAATGAACCCGTCAGATTTTCAGTTTATATAAACACACACCATCCACCCACACACCCTTTCCTCCCCCTGTTTCCTAAACCTCAAACACCCACACTCTGCCTCTTGATTCAATTAAACAACAGTCAAGACCGAAGGATATACCCCACAGAACAGCGTGGGAGATGTGATTTTATGTTCATGTGTGTGTGTGTGTGTGTGTGTGTGGTGTTTTACATTATCAGAAACTTAATGACATCTTTGCCATAAGCCTTGCTCATCATAGTTGCACAGGACGAGGTCGCATCAAGTTCAACCCTCTTGAGGTTGCATCAGATCAGAAGCAGAGCAAATTTTCACCCTGGTAGATCTGTTGGCTGAATAAAAGTTGTTGTTTCTTTGCTCATTACATTACTTAACTTGCACTCAGTCAGTTTCAGCTGAGAAGATAATGATCCTGGAGATTCTCAGTTTCAGTGTTAAGTCACTGGTCAACTTGTGAGACATGATCTTTTCAGTGTAACTGTTACAGGTGTACTACTGGCATCAAGTCCTCTCACTGCTGCTTTGGCATTGTTCTGGAAACTGTAGGAATCTTCTTTCTTATAAAAAAAAAAAATCCTGTTTATAGGAATTTTTTAGCTCCTGTTCCAGAGTAGGTACTTCCCCCATCTGAGTGATGTAAATATGCTTTTCAACCACATGCCCTGATATCAATCTACGAACTAACATACAAACATATTCAGCTCAAAGCTGCCAGTTTACAAGATCCCTTTTTAAACTATAGCAACTATATAAATACTACATTCAGCTTGAAGGCCCTGCTTCCCAAAGTTCCTGAACCTCTGAAAAGTACTTACCCCACACAGGGCCATTTCAAGGAGTTAATCAACTTCGCCGAAACCTAACTAAGACCCCAACTCTTGTGGTCATATAGAAGATGTCTCTTTGAGCAAGTTATTGAGCTGGACATTCACCTTGCAAAATGATTGGTGAGTGTCTATGATTGCTGGAGCACAAGAGCAATTTAAGTACCACAAACCACCTTATTAAGAAATCCCACTTTCAAAGTTTGTAAAATAACAGTTGAATGCGATGAGCAAAACACTCTTAAATTAGTTACCATTGGTGAAGGGCACCAAAAATGGACCAATACCGACGCCAAGGCTTCAAATGGTATTTTTAAATGTATGCTAAAAATGCAACAACCACAGTGGATCTGACAGAAAAACTAGAGAGTGGTATGCAACACTGGGCATTTTGTTCTGCCAAAGACTGGCTTTAGCCAATAAGTGTCACTACTGTTGTGACAGTCAAACCAGCCTTCAACAATTCAGGGTCAATATCAGTCATCACCATGGCAGTGATAATGCAGGCAAAAAAAAATTTCCCATGGTTTGCAGTTCTTGTGAAACCTAATAGCTGGTAGGTCCACATCGAAGAGTCCAAAGAATTGTTAAGTCAGAGAAAACCTCATGTGAGCTCCCACTGTGTGTTAACTTCACTTGTGTTGTAATGTAAAGTGAAATCACCCAGTGGAAAGCCTTTACACCACAGCTGGAGGATCAATATAAAAGAGAAAAAAGTGTGATGACAGCGCACCTTTCTTGTAGACCTGCATTACAAAGTAAGACATAAAGAGGCTTCACTCTGGATTAATCGTTTGGTGTGAAGCCCAAAGAGTAAAAGATTGATTAGGATTTGATTGCAGTGAAAGTGCCAAAAGTTTGCTAAAATAGGAACATCAAGATGTAGTTTTTAAAAGGATAAATGGGTGTTTTGTCTGCAGTAAGAAACAAGAACACACCTTAAAAAATGCTTTTGTGTGGCTTGTTCTGAAACACTTTTATGCATCTACTGTCTTTTTTCCTCTGCTAACCCTTTCTTTTCCCTTCATTACTGTCAGTCTGTCTCACTGTCTCACTCTGAGTGTCTCTATCCTAATGAGACAGGGACCATCCTCCCTGTTGGCAGAGGTCAGTGCCCCTTACACACACACACACACACACACACACACACACACACACACACACACACACACACACACACACACACAAAATGCAGATACAGACTGCACACTTGAATACACATGCCAACATGTAGACGTCCATGCAGATGAAAATGACAAACCCCCACTACTATCGCCACACACACACAAATCATACACACACATACACACATTGACCCAGAAATCCCATCTCTATTATGCAGAACATCAGATAGCTGATGGTGGAGCTGATTATGCAGCTACCCTTCGCTAGCCCACAACTCCCTGTTGGATATCTGCCTTTAAAACCCCAATCCCAAATGTCTTTTTAGCATATCAATAGAGGATTATATATTCCTAAACAGTAGGACTTGCATACATATAGCATTTCACAACTTTTTCATCTAGCAGTGTAACAGTATGAGCCTTTTTCAAAAAGACAATTTTAGACCAACATTTTACACCAAAAGCATCAGAAAGACACATTCAGGTATCACACTGGTGTACAGATTAAAGAGGCTCCTTGTCATGACTTGTTTCTCCATCTTTTAATAATGTAAGCTATAAATAGTGGATATGAAAGTGACCGTACTTTATATTCAGGGTGAAAATAGATTTCCCCATTTGAAAATGAACTTTCTCACAATGGTCAACTTGTCCATCAAGTGACTTAAAAAGATCCTTTCTGGCTCTTTATTAGCGGCAGAAAGACTATTGTTATCATTGCAGCAGTGGTTGTAGTTCAAAACACTGTATGGTTAGAATTTGTTAATTATCTCATCCCACATACATTGCAGGAGTTTGAAGTCATGAGTGATTCAGTTAGAAAAAAATCAAAACAAACAAACAAAATCAACCTGATTGAAATATAAAGCCATGGTAACATAAAACATGTCCCCAACTTGTTGCAGTCTGACACTGGTTTATCTGTCAACACATATAAGTGTCCTTGGACTAAATATAAACTAATCCATTGCAGCTATCTGTTACTCACTGAAAGATGAATAAACAAAGATGCACCTGAGTGTTGTGAGACAACAGTTCACTGACATGGCAAAAATGTCATGGTAAAGCTCAAGGAATAAGGTATTGCTTAATAAAGTTTGATCTACTTCTCTTGTTTTGTACTTGATTGTATCCTGTGTTATTGTTTTTGGGATGAATTGTATAAAATAAACTTGTAATTTGTGGTATTGTATCATCCCATAGTATTGCTGTGTGCTACTGAATTGTATTTTATTGTGTGGTTGGGTCTTCTGTCATTACTCCTTGTACTCTGTCTTATCATGTTGAGTTGTAGTGCTTCATATCCATCCCATCAAAAGGTACAGTTTTACAGCTAAGGTGCAATAAGGAATAAATATATAACATAGGTTTGTTACACTTACAATCAATTATTGTGGGGTTTTTTTTGCATCCTAGTTGAGTTAAAAACCAGAGAAGGGTTTTTAAATTGCATCTGAACTGCAAGTTAAGGACATTTTCAGTCATCCTTTGCTTGAATTGCCCTCTTTTTTGGTCCCAGAGGTAAAATTTTAACTTCTAAGAGGATAATTTTCTTCATGTGAATATTTCCTGATGCCCTGTCTCACTGATCAGCATGACTGCTGAAGAGATATGATTATAAAATGAAGGGAAAATAACCTGGAGTCAGATGAATGAGACAAAAAGAACCTGACAGACACTCAGTCATCTTCTGCCAGCTCTGCATTCATATGAAATCTGAAATCTCTAGTAGTGAACTAGTCAGCAGCAGCATAGAAACCAACTTCAGATCACTCTTGAAATACCCGGGCCTGACAGGGTCTCAGGAGGCCGGCTTTATAGATTGTTGCAGTGCAGAGGTGAGGACGGGTGACCCCAGCAAAGATTGCTTGCTAAGCAAATAAGCAAAGTAATCTGTCTGTGACTGTGTAGTTGTGTGTGCATGTGTGTGCGCGCATACATGTCTTTGTACATTCGAGCAAGTGTTTGCACACACACACACACACACACACACACACACACACACACACAGTGCATATGAATGTGTCTACAAATGTGTGTGTTTTTGCTGAGAATATGAACCTTTTGCATGTTCATTGATAATGTCATGCATTGCTACTCTGCATGCTTTAGCTTGGTAATTGAAAGGCCATCTGTGGTCTACTGGGGAGGTTTAGTAAAGGGTAAACTACTAGGCTCATTATTTTAGTGGGAGAAAGCCCTCTGAGGCCAAAACAAATTAGTTAGTGTCCAGTTTAACCTTCAGGAAGCTCAATTACAGTAGGTGAGGCATATGCATGTGTAGCATGCAGCTATGTTCTTTTGCAATGTGTGCATACTTAAAAACATTTTTCAAAACAGCAGTAATAAAACAAAGTCAAGATGACCTGTAGTTCTAGGAAGACAAAACAAGCAACTACTTTGTCAAACTGAAAATGTTTTCCGAGGCAAAACTTTGTCCAACTGTGCACAGAACAAAGAAAGTTGATTACACACACTGAGTGTGTCTGCCTTTGCATGTCTGCTGGGTCCATAAACATGGAAACAGGCCTGACCTGCATGTCTCAGCAGTTTCCTGTGTAAGCTGAGCTCTGACTATGTGTGTGTCCCCATGGTTCTCCTGTCACTCCTCGCCCTGCAGAGCAACGTGCTCCACTCTATTAGTGTGTCTCTGTGTCTGCGCAGCGGCTCGTGTGTCTGCCTTTACATGTGAGTGTGTGTTTCCATCTGTCTCCTGTCACCAGCAGTCCTCGCCGCACCATTAGGACCTGTAAAGATCAAGGGTCATTTCTGCTGGGGTCAAAGGTCACCCTTCAAAAGGTGAAAAGTCAGCAAGGTCAGGTCTGGTGTGAGGTGACATTGAACAAGTACACAGCTGAAGGCTCGACCACTCGCACCTTTGGGAGCCTTTGAGAACATCCCACGTGGGCGGACAGAGCGGTCGATATAAAGACATAAGATACTTGTCTTTCAGAGGAAATGTGACACAGCCATGATGAATATTTAAGAAAAGTTTGATGTGAAATGATCTGTAGTATGGGATCAAAATAAATATATCCGACCCATCCACCCCACTCAAACATGAAAGTGTCATTCAAAGATCTTTCTAAATTACATTTCATCTACCCAGTGTAATAAACTGCTAGATTCTAGCTTTTTTTGTGCTGAAGCTGCTTGACTTGCTGCAAACTGTAAAGGAAGAATATAAAAAAAAAAACGTCAGAGGAAGAACTGCCAGAAAGATGACTCATTTAGAAATGTCTTTCATCAGTCTGTGTTTGTGAGAAGACTTGAAAGTAGCGGAAGTCCAAGTTCACCCTGGAATTAAGAATAGGGGCTGTTTGGCTTATATACACAGACATCCGTTAACATCCACACAAAAACAGACTCGCAGCCGCACTGTAACACACAAACATGCACACCCACACACGAACACACACACACGCATACTGTCCAATCAAGTGTCTCAACCAAGCACTAAGTCAACCCATTCACCCGGCTTGAGCAGTTAAAAACAAAGTTTTCCCCTGCAGCCTGACCATAATTGAGACACAGTGCTTTCAAGTTATTTTATTGAATTCCACTTCACTTCTAGAGTTCATTGTTTTTGTTTTTGATACATCTACCCCTTATTTTTACAGTGTGCATTTTTATTGTCGACAGGATTGCAGATAAGTCTGATCCATTTTTCATCATATGCTTTTTACCTTCACAGTTTTGCACCAAAGCTATTAATGTACCCGTTGTTGTGCCATTATCCCTGTGCTCATAATTGAATAAGTTTTCGACGAGTTTGCAAAAATCCTTGCTAAAACCTACCTCAGACATGAACCCTGCACTTCAGGAGCTCCACCCACTACATTATTGATCTTTTAAATTTGAGAGCTGCTATTGTGAAGTTTCCCAGACAGATGTTGCATGTTTCACAAAATATTCATAGTATAATGTGATCTCATCTTGTATCATCTTATACAGAGTTTGACTCCAAGCCTCAATTATTTGCTGCATGTCTTCCCCCACTCCCTACTCCCCTCATTTCCTCTTTTTCTGTAGCTGTGATCAATAAAGGCAAAAAATAAACCACATAAAAAATGCATCTACAGTAAAAGGAACTCACAAATGACAAATTGGAAGCACTGTATGCGATTTCCTGCCCAGTATGCATGGATGCACAAACAAACACATGCAGCTCAGACAAGCATAATGAGGGCTAATAGCAGGCTCTTAGTAGATTTTATCACAGGAGAACAAAGTGATGTTATCCAGCAGGGAAAGAGCCTAAAGCTGGACTGCTGCTTTTCTTTTGCTTGATTGTATTGGCAGGAAAGAACCCTTTGTTGCCAAGTTGATACTTAAAAGTATTTGAGGTCATTTAATTGAATGGAAGAAAGCCCAGCACACGCAGTAATCAATACAGAGTAATGTCATTGGCAGGAGAGTGTTCAATGATAGGTTTCTTTGTGCTCCATTATTTAAGAGAAAGTATCATTTCGACTCTGTAACTTTTGCACCATGACAGCTTTATTGATAAAGATGCAGAAAGAAGATGTATGCAGGTACACAGGGAATAACTTTATCAGACTCTCAGCTTCTTTAACCTCAGGTGTTGAAGTATCTGTAAGATACGTTTGATCAATTCTGAGGGCATTCCCTCATCGTGCACTTCTCTAAACTACTCATAAGAAAGAATTTGCTGACCTCTGGGTCTACTACTTGCAGCCCACACGAACACTTCAACCCTGTATTGTGTGTGTGAGAGAGAGAGAGAGAGAGAGAGAGAGTATGTGAGGGTGAGCATAGGAATGAATGTGTGTCCATCTTCTCTGCAGTTGAACAGGATGTGGGAGGTCAAAGCAAGGGGTCAAAGGTCAAAGCCTGACTAAATAATTACCAGATACTCTCTGGCACACACACACACACACACACACACAGAAAGAGAGAGAGAGAGAGAATCAAAGCCACAGCTCTACAAGTATTCGGGTTGTTATTTTTGAAATGTCTGGACAGTGTCTTCCTCTTTGACCCCCTCAGTTTATGCACACACCCTCACCTATACACAAACACACACTTGAACATGCTCTCATCCCCCTCCCTGTCTCACAGGCACCCACCTCCCTCACTCACCCATAATGCCCTACCCCGAGAGCTTGTCCCACTGACAGGCTATCTGTCAGGAAACAGAGGGGAGAAAAAGAGTCAGGAGCAACACTAGAGAGGGAGGCTGGGTGGCTAGATTTAGCCTGTCAGTCAGGAAAGGTTAAAGGTCGTGCCGAAACCCCCCTGACATGTATGCGCACACTCATGAACACACACGTCACACACACATAGAGCAGGGTTCATGAAAACAAGGTCAGAAGTGGAGGGCAGACAGCTGGCTAGGTTTACACAGAAAGAGAGAGAGCAGACAGCTGGGTACTTTTACTAGCGTCTGCCCTTTAAATAGAGACTGGAAGAAAGTTTAAAGAGGGCACAAGTGGATGTTTACAACAGGGCAAAAAGGTGCAGGCACTTATTTCAATTGTTCTGAATGAACTCAATAAGAGTTACATGCTGTCAAGAATTCATGAGCACACAGAAAGGCAATAATTTGATCAGTGAAAAGAGGTACAGCATAATGCAATTGGATCAGATTCAATAAAAAAAGTTTTTGTCTTGATATTTTGCTTCAGGAGCTGAACAGCTCAGCTCTTTTCTTGGCATGCTTTGTAAATCATTACAACAGAGTGAGGAAGCAGGTATAACAAAAACAAAGCCAGTGTCAGAAACTTTGTTTTCGCTGTGACACAACTTTGATCAATCAGATCTGTCTAGACCAGGATACTACAATTCACCTCAGGCCTAAAATCTGAGGTCATTTAAGCTCATGTCCAGAGAACTTGAAACCAGAATGAGGAGGCACACAAAGAGTCAAAAAGTGGATTTATCTGCACTCTTAAACTGCACGTTCACAAACAAACAATGTTTAGTTTTCAGACAGGTAAGGTTATGCACACAAACATACACTTCCTCCACAACCTCAGCCACCATATGGCCTGTTGGTCAGGTACTTCTGCTGACAGGCTTTGGCCGAGACAAATCAGACATTTATTGACTCTGATTACTGGAGAGTGTGGCTGTGAGGGGAATAAAAAGAGCTGGGATCAAGTGGAGGAAGAAGCTGTTGGATTTTCTAGTCTCTAAATGTGATGAATGTGCTACTGCTTAACTGACAGGATAGTTTTCTGAACTTATTAGGATCGAATTAGGAAATCAATATTGTTTACCCAACACACTTGTGGTTTCGGAATGGTTTGGCTCTGCTGTTTGTCAATCAGAAGGAAAGAACTGGTTGTGAATGTTCTCAGGACCGTGAGTTGCGCATCATTTACTATCGCCATGCACCTGCCTCCTCTGAAGAACAAATTCCCATTACGTAAACATATACACACACATCCATTAATTATTTCAGCTCAGTTGGCTCTTATTAATTGCCTTCTTTCAGGAAAAGCTGGCATCTTAGCAACGAAAAACTTGAAACCACACTTAAGGAAAAAGTGCGTGATTAAATGCTGAGGTTAGGCCACAGAAAGTTAACCATTGCAAAATGATGCTTAACAAAATCTATTAAATAATTTACAGATAATTTGGGCACTCTTACAAATAAAAGCAGACTTATTTCTATGTTTTAGCAGTAAAGTTGCAGGCATTTCAGTAATAACACAAATAGTCTAACTCTGGCTGTCTTCACATATGCACTTAACTCCTAAATCTCCCATTTCCAATGTTAACTGCAGGAGTTATCGTGAACATCTGGAACCATAACTCTGGCTTTACCTGATGGTAAATTGTTTGAGTTAAGATATGTTAAAGGAAATTATGCAAGCTCGCAAGCAGATTGACAGCAATGAAAACACTCACAACAGGTGTAAACCTGAAAAAAGTACATGTAACATAATGAGAAAAAAACATCTGTTGTTGAAAAAGGAGAAAGAGAACAGCCGTGCATTCATCAATATCTTTGCTCTTGGCGTTGATACGAATGCAAAACTATCACCACATAGCTTCATTAGTCATTAAGTTGTGATTCAACATCATAGCTAGCTCAGAGGTGTTCTGGTTTCATGTCCTGACTCTGATGACTCATCACCCTTTGCACAATCAGACTTTGTGGCAGTGAGAGACATGTTTCATCTAGTTTCTTGAATTTTCTTGTGAACTGTTGGGATGAGGATAACTTGATCTGGATATCTCTGGGCATTAGCCTATTTTGAATAAACCACAAATGCATTGTTTGATCTGGCACAGTTTGGGTTGTACTTGACTCTGGCGGTTTCTTTTTGTCTTTTTTGGTGGCCACTACAGCTTAACATCTGGTATTTTTTTGTTAGTTTAATCAGTATTCTTGCCCTCTATTTTCATTTCTATCTTGGGCTGGAAGTCTGTAGGTGGTGCTCAGTGCATTCTTTACTCACTTATTCTCCCTCATGTAGCTGTATGATACTTGCTGAATGTTGTGGGAATCATCCAAACTGTTCATAAACGGGAACTGGCTGCGGCACAATTGACTGCAGCAAATTTCAAATGATAGTTGCAATAAAATATTTGCATGAAAATGTCTTGTAAACCACTTTGCATTGGATTTTATTTCCCAGTCGGACTACAATTTATGAAGCACCACTTTCCCCTTGCAGGTGCCCCCCACTGGGCCCCATGAGGGCTCGCTGCAGGTGAAACCCCAAGGAAGAAAAAGCTGGGAATAATGTAACCATTCAAAGGAACACACAAAGGCAGGCCAGACAGAACAACATGGGTGGTCAAGGTAGAGCGGCCAGGTGGAGTCAAGAGGAGGACCGAAGGCAAAGCAGGATGGAGTGGAGCATGTGGTCAACACAGCGGGAAACCCTGTGGTCATTTCACCCATGGACACACACATACACACACCAATTGATAGACTTACTGATAACATGAAAGATGCATGGTTAACCAAACATGGAGACAAACAGGGAGATAGGCCGAAAGCCAGATGAACGGATAGGGATGCATGCAAGGCTATAGTCAAACACAGACACACAAAGACACACACACACACACACACAAACTGGTCAACCTCGCCAGACAGGCTGGAGCTGCTTCCCCCTGTGGGGTTGATCAAGGGTAAGGCAGGATACAAAGTGATTCGTCTTGTTAATGTTCTCTGTCTAGGTCATAAAATCTCCTTCTTTCACACAACTCATGTAAGAGTAATGCTTTCCTTGTGGATTTTTTTTATTATCATCTTATCTCCTATCCAACCATTGGTCATCTGAGTCCAGGAAGGTGAATAATTAGAGAGGGCTTGTGTGTTTAAAATTTCAGAAAAATATTATGCTGTCCAAGGGTCCACATGTTTAATGCAGTACAGGTAAAGCAAAAGGATGCAGGTAATATAAAGCAATGCTAGGGTTAATATTTCATTTGTAGGATCACTTATATCTTTTAGAGGGCTGTGTCAAGGAAAGCACACAAACCATCCATCTCCCAGGTAATTTCATCTCATATTCAGCCTTCACTTCTGTATGGGACTGTTTTCAGTGCCATACCTGCTCACAGAACTGTTTCCAATAAAACTCAAACCTATCCCTCAGGACAAGAAAGACACATATGGATGTTTTTAATCTAAAGAAATGCAAATGCAGGTACTCAGGTGTTGACTGAGTAACCCCTAGATGACTTATTAGATTCTGTTTAAACTGAAAAGGTACTTTCGATCATCTCATGGAATCATCATGAGACTCAAAACTGATACAACTGCAGTGTTACACACAATTTCTTCATGTTTTTTAAGTATTACAGACAAAGCACATTTTACATAGCCAGGAGGTATAGATCTGCTGTTTCTGTCACTTGTGTTAATTAAGGTCAATTTATCCACTCTACCTAAGTAGTTAGGACAATTTGGCTCATTAGTGATATTTTAAAATTGGCATTGACCCTTTTGCACTCCACTTGTTCCTGTAAAACCACAGACTGAGGCTCCTGGTGCAGTTGTTTTTGTAATATGGCAATAAAAAGAAAACTAAAATTGTATTATTCTTGAACACTGAGTTCCACAAATACTAGTCAGATTGGTCTTTTATTTATTTATTTTTATCGCAAATGCAAACCACGTGAAGATGTTCTTGTAACCCGACTGTGAAAAAGCAGTGATGTGTGAAAAATGGATATTGTCTCAGTGGCTTCACCCATTGATTAATAAAAAGACATAATGTAGCCTAAAGATTCTGTGCCATTTTTGAATGCTGACATAAAGCTACAGACTCAACTCAAACACTAAACTGTTACCAGCTTTGCCAAATGTTGGCTTGTCGTCTGAAAAACAGCTACAGTGAATCCACCTATTAGCCAAATCAGCAAAGCCTCGAGTTGACACCACAGGATAGACAGTCACTGGCTTCCATTTTCAACACCACTTTGTTTCAAAGCTAAACACTGTGATTGTGCAGTTTTACCATTGGGGCAATGTGAGATTTGGCAATTTTTATAACACTGAAACCTGAACCTATAGCAATGAATGGAGAATATATGGAGTCAGAAATCATTGCTCTTATTTGCCTTCATTTAGCCACCTGAATGGAAGCTCAGATGAATAGGTGCAGGATGAATGGATGATTGAAACGTATTGTACAGTATATTGGTATTTTGGGACTAAGGAGGAACATCCTGTGAATATAGGGATCATGACTAACTGGCATCATTCATATTGTTATTGCACTATTAATTAATGTTATTGCACATTACATTGTTTTCTCAAATCCCCCTTTCCATTGTCACCCAAGTACATCTTGTGCAGGTTCACTTTGTTTCAGCCTGTAGCAAAAAGTCAAAATTCTTGCATGGCTTTTAAACTTGCTTTGCAAACACACAGCAGTAATTCAGTTTAATATCTATTTGTATGAGAACTTAGCATAGTCTTTTGCTAAATAATAATGTTCATGCAGGAACAACCCCAAACACAAACTATGGGTATACACATACTCACTGCTGAAGTCTGTGTACGGTTGGTGTTTTGGGCTAATAAACACTATGGTCCTGCCCTTAAAATCATCTGGTAATCTGCACATGCACTTACTGTTTGTCAGACATGTTTTATGGAAAACGTTTAACTATGCATTTATGCACAGTTAACACATGCAGCTATTATCAAATTCTATCTAAACATCCATAATAGCTACCAGATTACCGTTATCCTGCATGTTTGCAACAGTCACTTTCAGGATTTGACATGTATTGGACTTTTCATAGACTCTCTGCTCCAGCCCTACACAAACTCTTAGTAAACAAACTGCTCGACTGTTTTAAGATTGATGCAGGAAGCAAAGAACTGCACAGTGGCTTCGAGCTGGAGCAGTGTTATCTATGTGTCCCTGATCATCTAAGCCAGACTATAATAGTGCATTATTACGCTGTGGTGTGACAATCCAATCTGATGGCAGTAAAAACTCCACCCAACCACATTGGGAGTGGAAAGATTTTATGCAAACGCCTTCTCTCTTTGCTAAATCAGGCAAAGGGGGAAACATTGCATTGCACAATGGCTCTGTTGTATTATTAGCCCCTCAGAGGAAGCTGCAATTGTCGGATCAGGCTCCAAAAAAAAGGGTAAAGTAAGTCTGGGAAAATATCAGCTTCCTGCCCATGACTTCAGGGTTTATCCTGAGTAAGTGTCTGTGTCTGCCTTTCTCCCTCTCTCACTGCTTCACACACTTTCTGACCCTGTTTCCCCTCCTCCCCTCACACCACCCCCTCACTACCTCCTTCCCTCCCTCCCTCCATCCACAGTTATTTGGCCAGCTCCTTGTTTACCCAGATCAAACTTGTCAGGGTAAGCCGAGTGAGTTTAAACAAACACGCAGACGTACACACGCACATACTCATGCACTTACGGACGCACACCAATCAAAATTAGCTGGCATGGAGCTAACACAAACCTAAAGACATCACTACTTGAAAAACCATCTGCACTGGTATCTGATTCTCATCTGCTACACCAGAGATTATTGCTGTAATTTATGCTGACATAAATAAATCATTGGAATCTGCGTCTCAGTGTGTGTGTGTGGTGTGTAGTGTGTGTGTGCATATGCCTGTGCACACACGGGAGATGAGCTGCAGAGCGAAGCAGGGAGGCTGAGAAGGAGTGATAGTGAAATGAGAGACAGACAGTATTTCATTTATTATTATTATGGGCTCTAATGGTCAGATTCGGTTTCCCAGGAGCTTTTCTTAGCCTCCAACGCTCAGTGGGAGCAAGAAGCTCTCAGTTAGAGAGGGGAGCAAAGGGAGGGATGGAGAGAGAGAGAGAGAGAAAGAGAGAGGGAATACCAGGACATCTACTTCTAACTTATCTGCTTGGTAGCCAGTCTGTATCTCCCCAGGGCTGCACACACTGTCTGTCTGACCTCGACTGAACTCAGCTGTAACAGTAGTACCACTGCTGATGATGTGGAGCTGAAAGAGGGAGGTTTGAAGAGATCTACAGAGAGAAACAGGAGAGGAGGAGAAAAAAAAACCTCTCTACATCATTTGTAGCGATGAGGCAAAACCCAAGACAACCTTTGCACTCAATTACTGTAAAGAGTCGGAGTAAGATGAGGACAACTAAAAGAAACGAACTCTGAAAACAAGAAAATCAATTGAAATGAAATTACATAAAGTGAATGTCATCAATGGCAGTACGACTTAAGTTATTGTAATCTCATCATCTAATAAAATGAGTATAAACAGAAACTCTTGAGGGTTGATTAAGTACATACAGAACCTCTTTGCTCTGAGTTTGATGGGGAAATATAATAATTTATGAAACAGAATGATACTGGTTCTCACAAGGGCTGATTTATAATGTGATATGAAAAAAGAACTTCGATAATATTTTTGAACAGCAGAGGGCGCTACATGTTGACTGCTCATGTTATACAGGATGTCCATAAAGTCTTGTTACAATTAAAAAAAATCATAACATAGGCAGTTGATAAGATATCTTAGACTTTTTTACTATTGTAATAAGTGTTTATCAAAGTTTGTAATCACATCGAAATTGTGTATTTCAGGTATCCTATTGGTGAAATAGGTGCTGCTAATTGAAACCCTAAGAAATGGCTATCCCTCAAGAGAAGGCACAATGTGTATCATGGTTTATCAAGACAAAATCTGATGTGCAGACTCAGCAAAACAACAGAACTAAGTAAGAGATCCACCATCCTGCCCTTCAGTTCGTGCATGGCAAAGCAAAAGATTTCTGATGCCATTGCTTCCATTGATAAGGCTTTGCTATAGCAAACATGGCAAGAAATCGTACCATCTCAAAGTGCTTCGTGCAACTAATGGTGGTGTAGAGATGCATTAAATGAGGTAAAAAATAAATAAATAAATAAAAATAAAAACTTTAACAACCACTGATTACGATCAAATTAATCTGGTTACATAGATACATCTGCCTTTGTAAAAAGATTTTCATATTGTAGAGACTTTATGGACACCCTGTTTTATATTTTCAGCTGAGTTGAGCAGTACAGATATGGTGTTTGCTGATAAAGATTTCTGGGCTCAGGAAGTGAGTTTGCCACAAAATGGTAATTAAATGACCCAAAATGCCCCCCTACTCAAGAGTACTTCTTAGCAAAAGACTTTCTGAGGCTGAATCTATTTTTGATGAAGAAAAAAGGAAGTCTGCAATAAAGACAAAACAAACAATAGACTGTAGCCTTTATGCGTTACCACTAGAGCCACCGAACCGACTGGTTGGCCCTGCACCTTTTTGAAAAAATCCTTTTAGATTTTCTCCTTCCATGGAACATCGAGGGGATGATTTCTGTCTACTGCTTGGGATGTATCTATGAGTAACGAAGGGAAAGAGAAATGTAGCAGAACTTTTGACAACATTGATTGTCCTTCAGGCTGTTTTCATTCATTGTTTCTCCAGCTCCATGGGTCTTTTAGGTTTGCAACCAAAAGCGGTCTTTACCTGACTCATTGTGTTAAACTCAAAACTGTGTATTTCAGTCTTTTCCTGTGTCATTATTAATGGGGCCACATAAGGATTCCTGTGTGCATCCCCGCCCATGTATTCATTTATTTATGTGTTGTTTCTGAAGAAGTCCTAGTTGCTGTTTGCTGTTGCTGTGACTGTATGCACGGTGAGGTGACTGTTTGAACTGTATTTCCCTGTGGGGTTATTTCGGATTATTCAATCTAAACTCAGACAAATTGTAAGCACATTGGTCATCAAAAACAGTTAATTAAGCAACATAAGTGTCAGGTGGATTAAGACTGAGAATTAACTGTTTTTTACAATAATTAGAATTTAAAAAAGAGGAAAACCCTTTTTTGATCACAGCAACTAGAATCATATCAGTTCACGAGATGAGTGTATTATTACCTATTCAGCCGAATGCGACTGTAAACAATGGCAAATGCTGGTCTGTAATACTACACTGTGCTTAGCTCACCCAGTAACCTTTGTTCACTATAACTGGCTGTGGTTTCCTATTTTAGTGTTCAGACATAAGAGCTGGATCAGTTTTTTCATCAAGCTACAAATATGCAAAAGAGCATATTTAATAACATTTCAAGCTCTTAAAAGATAACCATATTTTGTACAATTATAATTAAGGTGTTTTGCTAATGCTTTTATATGTCAAAGAGGGTATTACTATTAATGAATCCCTATCTACAAAAGTCAAGCTGCTTGAAAACAAGATTCTTCCTAATGAGTCCAAAATGTCCTTCATGAAATAAAAAAAAAGAAATCTGACTTTGAATTTCAATGAGACAGACAAACAAAGGCTGAAGGGGCCATGTGAGTGAAACGAAGGAGGAAAATAAATATTTAGTTAAGAAGAAAGAGTTGAGAACCACATTTGTGGAATGGAAAGCAAGGGAATGTTGTGATTGGAGGGCAAAGAGAGAAAAGGAGGATCAGGAGAAAAGATATGAGAAGGAGAGAAACTGCAGCGGAGGAAAAGCAGAGTGGGCGTTCATGAGCTTAAGACATAGTGAGGAGAAAGATGGAGTTGGCACCAGGGAGCAAAGGTAAGAGAAGGCGAGTGATGAGTTTGTAGGAAGAGTTCAGCAAAGGCCTTGGATCCAATCAAAAGACTGTTTTTGATTCTGTTTTTCCATTTCACCCAAAATAATGTTTCAACAGTCACTTGCTCATAGCTTAGCACCAACCTTGGTCTTTGAATGGGTACTCGTTTGGAGGAAAGCACTTCTCTGTGGCCTTAGATGAACTGTGCAAACGCTCAATGCAGCTGCAGCTCTGGGAGCCCTGCATGGAGGGATTAGCTAACCTTGTTTCACTCCAGCAACTCAAGAAGAATTATTCAGACTTATGTGATTTGGAGCTACATACCTTGTTGATTCTTCAGATGTTTGACCTCAAAAATTACTGAACAGAACCAGTTTGTCCCAAGCATGATGTAGGGTTAAGTTCTTATCTTAAAGGAGAGTATTGTGGTATATTGGAACACTTCATTCTGAATACACATAAAATCCAGCTCAGACCATGATGGTTCTCATGAGAAATAAAATATTGATTAGGGTCGATAAACATAGTCTGAGTAGTACAAAAAGAAGAAAACAGTGTGTTCAAAAACTGTGTGCGGTCTCAGTGGTAGTTGTGTTTACAAGAAGTGAGGCAGAAAAACATGCAAAAACACACTGCATGGACACAGAACTGTATGGTCACGCTTCATTACAAGCACATGCACCAGTGTCCCACATGTGATCAGGGTCACAGGACAAAGTGAAACAAGTGATTCCTTGGGGATGAAGTTATTTTTCAGAGACGGGGCTAAAAACACCTGACTGTAACTTAGCGTGCAAAACTGATAAACTCACTCACAGCTGTAACTCACAGACTCAAAACACAAATGTGAAGTTTCTCCAAACCACAGAATCATAAATTCACATGAAACCTTTAACAAATGCATAACACACAAAAACCTTGCATGTACCAGGCTCCACACAGACTCATACATAAATGCATAAAGGTTCTTACATGCACACACGTGCAGCACGGCTGTCTGCCTCCCACATGCAGTGTCTGTGACGCAGAGGAAAAGTCATTAGACCCGCACTTCCTCTCCAAACAGAACAGAAAAAAAAGAAAAAGAGCGTCTGACTTGAAACACACAGGAAATGTGTGGGTGACTGCATGCATGTGAGTCTGTGTATGTGTATCAGTATGTACATCAATGGTCTGGTGACTGATGCCTTATCAAAGTTTGCCTTTGATTGCTCTTATTGAAAAGGCTACAGCTAAAGTTACAGCGACTCAGACCTCCGGCAAAGATTCAGCTCACTTAGCAGATAGAGATGACCTCAATTTTCCGGTATTTTACTCATATTATATAAGGACCCACTTTAGATATTATAAGTCAATATCTTTTTCAAAATGATAATTATTTTAGACGAGTGCAGCAAAGCCACAAGGAAACAGTCAAATTATTCTGGGCTGAACAAAACTGACATCTACAGTACATCACTAGAGACACAGCTTAAATTCACCTTCAGCAAACTATGCTGGGCAGCTTCAAATCTGGATGATCAGTCAAAATGAGTGTGTCAATTACAGGAGGCAACATGTTGACTAAAAAAACAGATCACATTTCTGAGTTTCATTTCTCTCTACACCAAGGTAAAAACGGTTAGAACTTCTGTTTTTTTAGGCTGCACATAATTCTAATTGTGTAACTAATTACTTAAAATACAGGGTGGTGTGTAAGTGTGTGTGTATGTTTCATTCTACCCATGAGCTTTAATTTTGCATAACCACCTTGCATCTGTGTGTGGGAGCATATCTGCAGCCTCAGTGCTGTGTGTCTGTCTCCTCAAGACTACAGTCCATAGGGTTTTTGAGTAGGTGTGTATTTATATGAAAATGTGTGTGTGTGTGTGTGTGTGTGTGTGTGTGTGTGTGTGTGTGTGTGTTTGTGTGTGTGTGTGTGTGTGTGTGTTTGTGTGTGTGTGTGCCATTTTAAATGACTTATCTAGTGCAGCTAGTCAAAATGGGTGAGAAAAGAGTCTAAAAGATCACAAATGAGAAACAGGAGCTATGGGGGGGGGTGGGGGTAGAGTGAATGACGGAGGTAGAGGGTGAATCCTGTGGTTCGAGCATCTGTTGAAGCTTCAGGAAACTCAATCATTTCAGGGCTGAAGGTGGAAGTCTTACCTGTCTGCAGTGAATCACGCCAACATATGGCAGCCACACACAGAACCGTTACAACACGTACACAGTGTCAGGAAGTTAACACAGACAGGTGAAGGACAGCTTTTCTGACTTCCACACAAACACACACATGAGTTAATTTGGACTCTGCTTCTCATCTCTCTACTCTGTCATGAACATCTGTCACCTCAGCAGGATCCAAACAGATAATAAACACACAAACACTTGTTCACTCACACATGCTCGCACTCGCTCACACTCATACTCCTTCCCCTCGCTTGCTTCATCGCATATGCACACCTCCTTCAGTCAAAATAGAGGGCTAAATTTGGCCCAGTCTGCATGTGTTACTGGTTCAGTATTTAATCACTCCTGCGCCACGCAACTCCTCATTTCTGGTTTGTTTACCTGCTTTTTCCTTCTTGTTTCGCCTATGGGATACAGACTTTCTATGTTTACACTATATACTGATCCAGTAATAAGCTGTAAAATGTTTGAGCTAAGACACCTGTTTCCCCTCAGTCTGCCCCGGGGTCAAACTTTCTTCCCCGATACCAGCTAATAGTCAGTCAGTTGCTATTTTTTGGCACTTGAGAGCAGAAAAGGGAAAAAGGTTTCTCCGTGCAAATTTCACCTGTAAATACTGGAAATCCCCAACACAGCAGACTCTCCAGCATGCAGGTGCTCACTGTAATATGTAACTGTTTAGCTTGAGGGTGAACTCTTCACATTGCACGCTTCAACAGGGACAGTGTAGCTTTGGAGAAGTCTGTGCCTTTTTGGTATCACACTGCTCATTACAAGCTTTTGCATTCTTTTTATTCAGCTCTCAAAAAAGTCTTTAAATTCTCAAAACTTTAAATACCCCGAAAATACAGGACACCTCTCTACAGCGCTATCCTAAAAGCATTGCAGCTTAGACCTGGTGTACTTTCTTTTTCAAGAGGATACTGTGGTGAGATCAAATGAGGTAAAGGGTCATGGTGCATAGTGTTATACATCAAAGCAGGGTGATTAAATGTCACCACAGCTGCATTGAAAGCAACTAGGTAAACTCCTAGTTAAAGGTGCTTACAGACATTTTATGATTGTTTTGAAAAATTAAAAAGAATATGTGTGATTTGCCAGATCAGGTTGATCTCAAATTGTGCTGAAAAGTTTTTTCTTCTTCACTTTCACAGTTGGACTCAGTTCTGCAAGTTTATGACATTTCAACATTGTGCATGACATTTCCTGTTTCTGACAGTAAACAAACCAACATGAGACAAGTGTTGTAACAATTTTGCTTTGAATTTGAAAAAAAAAAACTGCTAAAATGTCAACTGTGGGAACCAGACATACTTGTATGCACTATGTAGAATGAGGAGATTGCACCAGATAGGCACCAAGGTTGCAGTAGTTTTACTTTTGACTTCCTGCAATGTTTTATGCATTGACTTTTGTGGCCTCTTATGCTCAAGATGAAAATAAAGAATGTGCTTGCAATGAATAAAACCAATGTTGTTCGTTTTCCAGCATTGCCTTAAAACTCGGCTAAATTATGTGTATATTTGTAATTCTTGTATGTTTTTATGCATTCAATATTACCATTTAATTACATCATAAATTCAGGAAACACAGTAGCTGTAATTTAAAAGGTTGTTAGCGTATATTGCCAGTAAAAAACACATTAGCTTGGTGCCTCACCTTGGCAATCCAATTCCCCAGCACATTCCCTACGTAGAGGTCTGGAGCCGGTGAGGATTCCTCCAGTGTTAATTAAACCGTCTGTCTTGGAGAGAATTAAGGTCGTGATCTCCCAGACCTCACCACTCCCACACTCCCTGAGAAGAAAAGAGAGAAGAAAAGAGACTTAATGAAGGAATAAAAGGATGAAATGACTTAATGAAGCGCCTAACGAGGCCTGCGGACGTTTAATAAGGGCTTATTAAAGCTTAATTAGAGCAATAATCCAGCTTGTTTGGAGTCACTCACTGTTGACTTGTGGCTGATTGTGTTTTTATGGCAACCAGATAAACAGGGAAGCATTGCCATTCCACAGGAAGGAAGACGAGCTCAACAGTTTGTGTCCATGTGTACGGTAATGTTTGAGTGTGTTACTTCAGATATTCTGAGATGATACAGTGAGAGCCACAGGTGACCCTGTCACCACACAAAGGCCCTGAACTCATCATCTGGTTGCATGCTGAAGTTTAATTTAGATTCATCATCAGACACTCTCTCTTATTCCATATCCACCTGAACATTCACACAACTAAAGCCAAAGCAGACCTCAAGAAAAATATGACAGTTATGATTATCATCTTTCTCTGTGGATGTCAAAGTAGCCCCATTTGGTAATACTTGATGGTCAGCTTTTCAAAAGTAATGAACTACGTCTGTGATACATTGCTTCATCACAGAGGCAATATACTTCTGAAATTACCCAGGTGGGCTGCATGTGATAACACAAATGTCTGACTCCTATTAGACAGCCTTAGCAGAGAACTTTTTCTTCTGATAGCCTCTCATGATGAACTTTGCATGATATCTGAGCAGGTCAGTGTTTTAAAGCAGCAAATCATCCCAAGGGCCATTCACAACAAGCAAATGGGTGTTGTTTATGATGTATAACGAACATTTCCACTCAATTGTCTCAACTTTGTATTGGATTGTTGCCTTTGAAACATGAAAACACCCTTTAAACACCTTCCAAGTCAGAACTCAGGAGCAGGCACCATTATGAAAGACCTTTCCTGTTTCTTCCTGGTATCCTCTGCGTAATCTAACCTAGACCCTGAGAGAGAGCACAAGTCTGCACATTTCTAGTGCTGGTTACATCAGCAGTTTACAAGTTTTGGCTTAGTTTGTACTTTAAGGACAGAGGTTACAGTGTTAAGACTACCATGTGTTTCTTTGCTGTTTGTTGATAAATGTTCTTGAATGTTAGGGCATTCAGAAACTAATAGGCACAACAGGGACCTCTCTGTATCCACTTCCTTTCATCATTTCTTCTTAGGATCCCACCATATATACTGCCTAACTCTGAGACTATAGCATCCTACTGTGAGATATTATTGGCTCTGATACAGGGAAGTCCCTTTAGGGGCCTCGACACATGAGTCAAGTGGTTGGTATAACCCTCATGATTCAGCTGCCAGACTTCTTCCCTCTTTGGTTAAAGCAAAATCCTTCCTCTACAGACACGGGAGTGACTCACGTGAGTCACAGAACAAGTCACGTTCAAAGTGTATGGTATACAGAGCACAGGGGGGGCTTCTGATTTTTTATTATTCAGACAGTGATGCCATCACCCCACAGAGGGCTGAGTCAAACTCTCAGCCTGTTGTAGATCTGTATGTGGGAGCCATACTGCTCTCATTACAAAGACTTTGCTCTGTCTCATTGAGTCATTCATTTTAATTCAGTGATTCAGACTGTTAAAGCCCACAGGCCCATAAATGGGGGAAGGAATACTTAGTGGTCTCAGCAATGACAGGAGTTACTCAGCCTCTTTCCTGGTCATGTGGGACCTAACTGGATGACCCACCTCCTGAGCGTACGTTCATAAATGCTGTTTGACATCCGCAAGCATGTGCGTGACCACTCTATATCAAGACACAACATGCTTCAAGCTGTCTTTCACAAACAGGAATCTCTGAACCCATAAGCTCTAGTCTTGCTATGATATAGCCCCCAGGAGTCCATTTTCAGAGTTTCCTGTTAAACCTTGCAGCATTCAGATAATGAAGTAATGAAAACAAATATTTTTACACCAAGAAATCTGATTTCATCTTTTGGACAGCATTTTGTAGTTTGACAAGTATCTTGTGGATTTGTTGATTAGCTGATTCATAACAATATCTATGATCTGCTTAATAGATGTGGAATATTGAGATGTGCAAGATCAGATTAATACAGACTTATCAATGATAAATTCATAAAAATAAAGAGGTTAGGATCTTCTGAATCTGCTTGCCCAAACAATCTGGAAATTAATGTAATTGATTATTTTACAAGTATTTCGTAGTTTATGTTTTTTTTTGTTTTGTTTTTTTTTTTGCATTCAGCACAAGCCCTCTTAAAAGTCAGTGGGACATGTCTTGGACCAGCTTTGGAAACCAGAACCTTACAGTAGCCCATAATATCTCTGCATGTTCATGCAAAACATGTTTACAATGGTTTTTCAGCAAAAAGCTTAGAAACCAAATGACATTAGTCACTGAATAAGACATTTTGCTCTGACCTTGGACTGTCAATTTATGATTTCTATCAGAGGGTCTTGTTGTTCCCTGTTGCAGATTTTCTCTGCAAAGTAACCTCAAAAGCTGACAGGTGAGATGAACTTTTTTTTAATGTGATAAATTATTTTAGGACTGATAAAATTATTAAATGTGTTATAGGCTTATAAAATAATGAAAAAGTGTGTCCTTGTGAGAGTGTCAGCCTATCAGCACAGTCAGAAGTGATAAGCTGGAGCTCCTTTTTCGATCAAACTCTCATTCACACCTCCCTTTAAGCCCTAATACCACTCTGATATAACTCATTTCAAATCTCCTGCAAGACAAATACTGAGAGAAAAAACAAGACTTATGTGATGTCTTGTGTAAAAACTTAATTTGATTTTTTTTTTCCCTCAAGACAGACATGGAGGAACTCTCTCAGCTTCTTTAATACATGAGGATTATTCATGTAGTCAGCCTCTAGTGGTCATCTGAGGAACTGCAGATGACAGAAGCAAAGAAAGGGAAACAAAACCAGTGCAGTGTTTATTATTATTAATGAACAAAAACAAAATTATGCTGGGTTTTTTTTAATACAATGTTTGTTGTGTTTTCAGATTTTAAACTACTTCCATAAAGCTTATAAAAGCTGCAGATAGAGACACACACTGTGATGGCAGTGTGCATATGTAAACACACTCCCACCTTGCACTCCCACATAAAATGCTGCAGCTCGATTTGAGCAAGATGACATCAGCTCTCTGTCAGCTCTCTGTGAAAACACACCACTTTGCAATTGCTGAGTGTGTGTGTGTGTGAGTGTGTGTGTGTGTGTGTGTGCGTGTGTGTGTGTGTGTGTGTGTGTGTGTGTGTGTGTGTGTGTTTGGCATTTTGAGCATTTGGCTTCTTTTCTGTGGAACATCCTTGACCACAAATACACAAACACACACTCTCTCTTTGCTTAGGAAACCGCTGACAGCTGACAAACACACACCTTTCTCGCGCTGTGGTCATCATTTCCCATCGTGCTGTCACTTTTAGGTTGGCTAATCCACCAGAGAAATGCTGCACAAAACTATTTCAATCAGTTAGTGTTTCTCTAGTCTGCAAGATTTAATCCATTTTGCCTTCAGCACTCTTGGTTTTACTTTAACACAGATGACTGATTTCCCTCAAGCACGTATGGCAGATGAATCCTTGCTTCTAAGTTTCTCTAATTTACGTTCCAGAATCAAAACCATTTGGAGGGTGGAGGAGTATCTGTGTTTGGAGTCTCAGGGTTTTCAACCTTGAGCTCGCCAATGTGGTTCTGGTTTTTAGAATACTTTTAGTCCTCTCGTTTCCTCGATTTTATATCAGTTTCGAGTTTTACACCATGCTCCCAGTGTCTGGGAATTATATCATTTAGCCCGAGGGTGGACTGAAGTCACACTCCAGAGGGTTATTAACCAGTCTTAGACATTACGGTGCAGATAGATTTGGAACACAGTGCATAGAGTGTGTGACAGCGTTTCATGAGGAGGGTTTGAACCCGCACGTTCACAGTTCATGGGCTGTGTCTCTGGCAATAGTCCCGCTCTGCTAAAACACTTCAATCCCCTCTGTTTCCAGAACGCCAAACAGCTGATGATTCCTGCAGAAGGGCCAAACCATTTCCATTGTTGTCATATATTTCTCCTCTGCCAGACATATGTCAATTTTATGTCAGTGGATTAGGGACGCCAGCGATTGTTCTGCAGCATGAGAATGATGTTGACTTTCCTAAAGGCTCCTTTTTTCTATGAGATGTAGACAGCAAGGCAGCTGACAATTCCTGCAGAGATGCCAACACATCACATCATCTACACAACGACTTCCCTGCTCTACGGCTCTGTCAGTCGAACCCCAGAGAGTTATAAGGGAGGAAAAAAGAATGATGTCATCTTTCCAGCAGGCCCTTAAATCTCTGAGTTAATATGCAAGTGTGCAGAGCTCTGGAGGATGATGATGATGATGATGGTGGTGGTTAGAAATGCGGTGATGATGGTGCTGGTCAGCACAGTGGTCATGGTGGTGATGAAAGCAATGATGTAATAGTCCCTCCAGCCTTTTTCCCTTTTAGTTGAGCAGCATTAGTAGTTTCTGCTTCTCTTTTGGTTCTGCTGCGGGGGACAAAGCAGAGCTAAAACGACTTTGGCTGATTTACCTCTTTTAATTACAAAAACCATGTGGGGTAGAAGAGGCACTGCTGCTCATAATGTCCTCAGTAATGTGTCCATTAATATTAAAATCATTAATGTACCATAAATTGGAGGGGAAATTAAGTTTACTTTGAAATATACCATGACATGCTGGTTGGACAATGTTTACCAGAAGATCATATCAAATCTCTAATAGTTTCAAACACACCATTGAGAGCAGTGTTTGCACAACCAAGCAGCAAACTCAAAATATAAAGCATATAAAACATGAAGACTGTACAGAAGTGGTAAAAACTGCAGTTCATTAAGCATCCACTTGAGGCTAGCTGCAGAAGCATTAGAGAACACATTCACCAGAGCATGTGAGAACGCAGAGCAGGAAATCCTTTTTCAAAAATGGGGAATAGGAGCCCAGTGTCACTCCATTACTGCTCATGTTACAAATCTAGAGTATGCCCAAATCTACCCCAGAATCAGCATCAGAACATAATTTTTTGGAGTGAGAGAGTGGTATGAAATCTCAGTTGAGCATTGAGTGGTAATAGGGGGAGTGGCAAGGTGACTGTATTAGTGGGATTAACCGAGGTGGACACCTTTGGGAGTGAGGAGCAGGAATTCTTGCCACTCTGCTCACATGCTCTTACTGGCACACACTAGGGGTGTTTTTTTTTTCTTTCTTTTTTTTCAAACTTACTTTAGATGCTATTAAACTTTTGGTTTTTGCCAATTTAAAAGGATGACTGATTTAACTGACAGGTGGTCATCCCGTAGAGGGGGAAAATGGCCCACTTCTTCACTTCATTCAATCTCAATCAAAGTCAGGCTAAGACAATAATTGGCAACAGAAGCAACTGGGTGAAATCTTGGAGACATGTTTTACAGAGCCTATGATCACAAAAAAGCAAAGCTAGCATAGTTGCCATGGTTGCAAGTAAACCATGCGCAGGCACACTTCCCTGCTTTAGAAGGGGAGAGGTGTACTTCGGCATGGTTAACTTTATGCACAAGCACAAGTACATGAACGCAGCGCTTGCATGATGGACAATCCATGATGTATGATCACCGCTCCTCTCAACAATAATTTTAATCAATAGCGGGGGTGTTGGAGGGCTGTGTCAGTCCAAAACGACTCAATGGAAGCCAAAAAAGTAACTAAAGGTGCGACAATGTCCTCTGTGTTCTCCATTGTACTGACTATGATGAGACACTTCATGACAGTCATTAATGTGTCGGTAATCATGCCTAATTCAGGTTCATATTGGAGTAACATGACCGAAGGCCATATTGTGCTTGTGTACAGCGCAGTCAGAATGACCAGTGTGACCGCACCCTATGTCAATGATAAGCACCAGCAGACAAAACACCAGTACAACCAGCGTCAGAATCAGTATTGTGAGATTTAATGACAGGGTTCTTTCTCACTCTCATAGGTGGTTTGGCTTCAAAAAGACGAATACCACTCAAAGATGCCAATCTGCAGACCGCCTTAACTGCAGTGACTAATGCCTGCCAATGCTCTGATTCAGATTGTACTGTTCCCCAAAATGTTTCATGGTGGTAAGGTTTCAGAAAAATCATCATGTGACCCTGTGTTTTTGTCCTGCAGGTGTCTCAGAAGATTCACAGGATAAAAAAGGCACCGAATCATCTTTTTGAATTCCTGTTATTCCTGAAAAGTGCCTACCTCATTCTCATGAGTAGGCAGACATGTAGACTGCAAAGCATGAGCTCAGTCCAACCTCTCTTGTTTTACTCAGCACTGATGAGACTGTGCTTGCTGTTTATACTCTCGTCAAAAGCAATTACTTCAACATGCTTAACTTTCAAACGTGAATGAATAACTGCATGTCATCATGAACCCTCACTCTAGACAAACTGCAGACGCTCCATTGTTTCCATTGTTGTCAGTCTCTCTTAGTTTCCCCTTATTTCCAAAGATTCTCTGCTATTTTTCCAGTTCCACCCATCAGCGTTCACTCTAAACTATAAATTATGTCACTCTGCCACTGGGCAGATGCTCATTATGGCTAAACTGATAACACATGCAGAGAAGCTGTAACTGTTAAAACATTTCGACACTAAACAGCTGACTAGGCTGGAGCTTTTAAAGGGCTAGTGCACACAAAAAATCAATTTGGGGTTTAAAAATCAATTTCTTTAGCCATGTTGTTGTAAAACACATCAATAAAGGCTAGAATGAGGACATCACATTCAAACCAGAAAGGATGCCTATGGTTCAGGCCTGTTAGGTTCAAAGCTCTTACTGGGAATCAAATCAGGAACACATTTGTATCCTGCAATTGGAATTATCACCCAGACTTGGATCTCTAACTGATGAAACTCGTGTACTCGGGAGCAGAGCTGAAACTTAAAGTGAGGGGGCGTCTTTATCTGGGTTTGTTTCCTCTGTTTTCAGCTGTTTTCAACACTGTCCTCCATTTCCTTTGCTTTCCCAGATCCACCCCTGTGTGTTAAAGTATAACTAGGTTTTCACAGGCCATGATGTCATGCTGCCTGTGGGGCTTTCCCACATTCATGGCTCAGCTGATAACACATGTGGTGGAGACCTGTTAAAACACATGGGTGTGTTACAGTTTTTAAACTCCTAACCCGCATCAACCTTCCCTGAGAAACAAAGTGAGGAGGGTTTTTTGGCAGATAAAATAGGCCCCCTTTTCCTCCTGACCAGCAACCAGCAGCTTTAAAGCTCATCTAGATTCTTTGATTACTTTGGCTGAGCACAGTATCCCAACCCATGTTGTTACAGGCAGGCTACAGCTGTGCTTCACTCTGAAAAAAAAACCCCTCTTAATCAAACTTTTTACCTTGCTGATTTACAAAATCACAGGCCATACTTGAATCAATCTGCAGATGAAGTTGAGCTGCTGAATTCCCCATGCTATGGTGCCTGAGAGATGTAACTTGTGGTTGCTCACTTGATTCACACTGTTGTGCAAACCAAAAGCTACTTCACCAGCAACCCAGTGAAAAGTCAGGCGCTTTCACTCAGTTAATCCCTGCTGTGAGTCAGGGTAACTAAAGTGGACTCTTCATACATGCAGGGATGATTTCTGGATAACATCTGACTCACCAAACAGGTCTTTTGTGGTCATGCAGCACACAGGGAGTCTGTTCTTCCTCAGTGCCAAACACTATCGAACGAAACAAAGTCTGGTACAGAGTTAAAAGCTAATTTAGTTTCATGCAGCTGTGTAAATTTAATAAAATCTGATACTAAGTTTAGCACAGGGGGGAGCGAAGGACACTGAAAAAAAACTCCCACTGGAGCACTTACAGGATAAGCTCAGCTGATAGGGACCCATGGGAGGAAACGGGACTTGTTTATGAAGGAAATGACATCGTCAGGCTGAGATCAGACAATGACCTCATGCTGACAAGATAAAGTCTGGGAGAGAAAGGGAAAGAGAGAGAGAGAGAGAGAGAGAGAGAGAGAGAGAGAGAGCAGTTCAGTTTGCATGATGAGAGGTGAAAGAGTGCAGTTTTATTTAAAACCTTTGATAAATATGTTTCAGGGCTGCTAAACAACATTTGCTGACTTTCATCTCTCAGCACTGTCAGAAACATGGACTGTCTCTATATTTGCAAGTTATTAAAAAATATCCACTGTTCAAAGGAGGCCAAACTGTCTCATACAGGAGAAATGAGAGGAACTGCATTGACCAGTTGCCTTGAGTATTCTTTTTAGCTCTGTGTAGTCCCAAATGGATGTTAAAAAAACAAAACAATAATAAGTCTTCCAATAGCAACATCTTTGTGACAGCTGGTAGAGATTTATTGGCACTGTTTGGTACTTTTCATCCTATGTGTGGCAAAGCTTCAGGTCGCAGCCGTTGCGGGATGATTTAATCAAGATAATAAGCATGAGCAATGGTAGGATGGAACTTCCTTAATTCCAAACTCAGAGCTTGAATAAGATCTGGTGAGGAATTTCAATGAATGAATAATGCATAACATTTAATTTTCTTGGACAACCTCAACTCCCGAGAGATTTGGACGAACAATATTTTCCGGAAAGCAAAAATGACTGAAAGATAAGCAGGCTATTTCTGTGTCTGTATTGTACAAGACTTTTAATGTTTCAGTTTGGAGTCTATTCTCCCACACGAGGGACCATCACAACTTTTCCAAAACAACATTCTGCTGCTCTGCACTTTCTATAAACTGCTCTGTGACGACCTCTGATTGTCCCAGGGATTGGGACAGCGTGATTGAAAGTAAAAATCCTTCACGCCAAAAAAATGACTGGAAGGGGTTTTGGAGGAGCTGTTGGACCTCCCAAGAGTAGAGCTGGACTAAAGCCCAAAAACAAAGCTTGCTGCTGGGTTAAGGATCTTAGAATATGCCCTGGATTATGAAGCCAGAGAGCCAGAACATGCCCGGGGACAGTGGTGGAAAACTAATACTGATTTTGGCCAAAGAAGCCTGCTGGGTTGTGTGAAAGACAGTGTTGTTCAGTGTTGTTGGGATAATGACAGTATTCAGGGGATAAAAATAAAAGATTTTAACAAGGCAAGTTTGCTGTAAGCCAATGGTAAGTTTATAGTGCAGACAGCTGTTTTCCCTGCAGTTATCCATGAATGGTCAGCTAACATAATAAGAAATGATCACCACAGCTAAATATAAAAAAAAAGAAAAAGAAAACATGTAATATGGTCAATTTTCTGCTTGAATAGAGAGTGCATTTGACTAATCACCAATTCAAATGTGTGGCACAGCTACTCGCGTGGTGATCAAAAGTTAAATTAAGTGCAGATGATGTGAAAAAAGGGGAATGTTTTGCAGAACATTTACTGGAAATGAATGCAGGCCTGTTATTCCCATTAGCAGCTCAATGATAGCTATGGTTTCTGCACCAAAAGTGGACTGTAAGGTTCATGTTTTGATACGATCACCAAAACCTGATTTCTCATTAAATGGACCAGAGAACTTGACAAAAAGCGTGAGCATCATTACATCATCATACCAGCCCTATAACCAGCTGCTACTGGTTTATATAGAGACTCTCACCACCATAACAATGAGGGTGTGCGAGCAAATCACTCATCCAGACTGGATTGTTAGCATGTAGCAGGAGAGAGAGAAAAACTGCAAACATATAGACACCCAGCTCTCTACCTGTGGCTCACAAGCTTCAGCAAGAAGTGGAGCCTGTGTGTAGAGAGTGTATAAAACAGTTTCCAAGAAATGCTGGTCACTGTCAGGAAACAACCTAGCCCAGAATCTCTTTTTGTCAACATTATGAGGAAATTAAATTGAAGTATCTGGCCAACCTCAAACTGAATCTGAGTCCATGATGTTTACTGACATAGTGCTGGTTAAATTGTTGACATGATGTTTTTCTCTGCACATTGTGGGTAGAGTTTGTTGACATTGTGGTTTCTGATTTAATGAAGACAATTTTGAAGGACTTTGGTTGGGGACATACTGACATTTGAACAAAACCACTTCTTATGTAATCAAGGCTCATTTGTTGCTCAAATTAAAAAAGAATCCAAAGTCTTGAACCCAGAAGTGTACCTGTCCCTGTTTTCAAATTGCAGAGCTTTATAAGCTTATTTGTATGATGGTACTGTTAATGTAGTGATGAACCAAGAATAACATCTATCTTGACTCTGGTTTGTGGATTTTCACCACGTTCATGACAGAGTGTCGGCCAGAACACCACAAATAAAGAGAGTTTTTCAGTTTTTGTCTCTTTGTTTCTTTTATCCACTGTTAGCTATAACTTTATCAACACAAAGGGATTAGGCATGAATTAATATTATTAATACATATTGATATTGATATACTTACAACATCAATTCCACAGATCCAACCTCATCCAATAATTCTGCCCCTTGCTGCCCCCCTTCATCTGTCTCTACTTAGACTGAACTCTACAGCAAAACATCACCCACACACACCAGGCAAGGCCCCTTCCATGCCAAAAGACCATGAAACAAAACATTCATACACAAATCTATGAACCTTGCCTTTGAGTCTGGGACCTTTCCTACAGCTAAAGAGCTTACTTAAAACTCCTTTGATGGACCAAACCCGACTCTGCTTGTCTTGTTTTTGGTGCCCCCTGTGTACAGAGTTGTGCCTCTTACATCTTGACCCCCAATGTCCTGCATGTGAAAAAAAAAAAATCTTGCTTTCTTGGCAGAGTAAATCAAAAGTGTTCTACGGTGTGTTGTTGATTACCTGGTCCAGCCTCTCGCTGTGATTACAGACATCAACAATGACTTTTTAAAAACAGTCAGTTTTGCTTCTGGTGGTCTTATTTGTTTTGCAGATGACAAAAAGGCACCACTGTTGATTTCAGTTTGTTTCATAACCAGCCAAAATCTCCTCACAGGAGCTTTAAAGTAATGATCACTCAGGGACAAAGCATAAACATAGTGTCCTGTTTCAGCACGCACAAGCAGGTGACAGGACAGATGAGCCTGGTTCGGTGTAATGGAACTGAAGTTTGAAAATACACTGACCTTTTTTTATGTTGCACACTTCATCATGGATACGTCTGATACATTTCTTCAAATTTAGTGTAATCCTAATAAAAACACCTCAAAGGACTGCCATGTATAATCTTCAGGTCTGACAACGAAGAGGTAGAGAGAGTTGATTTACACAAACAGAACGGTCCCATCTGGCCTGATTAACATACTTCATTGCTAATGCTAACTTTTAATGGTGTGATCATCTCACATGCTCATTTTCGCTGAATTCTTAATGTTGAATTAGCATATTAGAACAACATATTGTCTCTCACTCGCCTGGGGGCTTGATGCAAGGTGGTGTCAGATCTAATTTTTATCTGAAGCTACACTTTGAACAGTAAACAGAAGTGTTCATTTAGGCACGTATAAAGAACATTGTGTAAAAGCACATGTCCTTGGACGATAGTGTAATTTGATTTGAACTGATTTGTCAAAGTCAATAAAACCACTGATGCATTGCAGCATTTTTTATCTTCAGTATAATCACAACAGCTGTCATTAATGTGCATCCAGGTGAGTTTATCTAATTCCCTTGCTGTTCTGTTAAACAGGTCCATATGTATTTGAATAAATCAAAACTCCATCAATTTTGTTCGGCCAAGCATTATTTCAAATCTGCAGAGCCATTAAAATGTTCTCTCAAAAGCACAAAACTTTCCAGGAAAAATGTTATGCAGGGACTGAAATCTTATCATTGAAATTCATGCAGCACAGACTGCAGTCTCACTGATCCGCCCACTACACACTCACCCGCCCCTTTACACATGCCAAAAAAACTGCCCTCTGCAGAATCTGTCGCACTAATAAGTCACAGCATCTCTTCATGCAAGGAAGAGGAAACATAAAATAAAAATGCAAACGCCGGCAACAGCCTTTTAATGTTGCCATAAATCACCAAGGGCCATCAAAGGTAGCTGGTAGCTGTACTGGAATAACTCCCTCTGTTAGCACAGACACACATTCACACACAGATAGACACATACACAGAGAGACACACGTGCAAACACATGGAGAGGTATGAGACTTTTAAGTTAGAACAAAAATGCTGTGGTGGAGAGGAGAAAAAGGCAACCTTTTGCTTGTGTTCTCAGTTTGAATCCCAAGATCAAGTCATTTAAAATCTGAAATGAGCTGGCACAGGCAGGACACGGTGCTCCTCAATGTAAAGGAAAAAGATTTTCAAATGTGTATCTTCCTTGGAACACTTCCAGTGCCTTAGTTTGACGATCAACTAACACCAAGAACATATTGGGTATAAGACTTCAAAAGAGCCAGCTATACATTTTTTCATTACTTGACTAAGAGACTATCAAACCTAAAAGTTTCTTGTACTTGTCCATTGACTATCACTACTTTCTGAAAAACGACTTGGATCAATACATAACTCCAGGAAAAACAAGGATTCTGAGTTGAAAGAATTTGACATATTTCTCTTACTTGCATCCACTTAAGTGCATTTGAGAAATATTGATTTTTAACCTTACTCAGTATTTTGCCTGCTTTTGACTCCTTGATAAGTTACTTCTTCATTCTATTATTAATTTATTATTTATTGTGAGAGAATGAAATCATTTGGCTCCAGTTCAAAGCTATGAGAAAGAAAAGCAGTTTGTCAGTTTGTGTGAAAATTTTGTCAACAAGCAGCAGTGCATGTAAAAGCAACATTAACTGGAGATAGTCTTCACTTATACTGATACCATGTGTTTGCAAGAACTTTTATGGCCCATCAGATTGCTGTTGTTTGCTTTTGTCACGTATTGAATGATCAAAACCATAATAAAGTGATAAGCTACGAGTGGCAGCTGTAGTATGCCCTGTCTTACATTAACAATTTTTAATCAATACTGATACCAACATTGGTATCGATACATAGATATTTCAGATTGATCCACCCACCACTACATGGAACTTCTGATCAAAAAGCTCCTGATATTGATTACAGTTCCTTTAACATTGGATAAAATGATCACCCGTAAATGGCTACAGGCAGACTTACCCACAATACAAAATTGGATAGAAATTATGAAAGAAATTCATGAAATGTAAAAAAAAATGACTTTTTTATTAAGATTAAGAAGAGATTTGTATATTTCAAGATGGGGGAAAATGGATACTTTATTTTTTGGAATAGTTGATGTGGAGGGTGTCTGCTCCTCAACCCAACTGGTGAATACAGTACCACTTAACATTTCATTAAAACATGATTTAATGAAAATACTGTACAAAACCTATAACTGTAAAACTCCTCAGCAACTGTTAACATTTCAGATCTGGCAATGTTTTGATGTTTTTTGTCTTGTAGTTGTTTTTTTTGTTTGTTTTTTCATTATTCATGTTAGTTTTCTTTCCTGTCTTTGCTGTTCTTAAATGAAAAAATGGAAATAAACTCTAAGTGTTTAAAAAAACATTGTATAAAACAGAATCACTGAAGCAGGATCACTGCACCCTTGCCACCACTACTACTATGTTTTACTTCATTACAGATGATTAAAAATATTAATCTAGTATTTAACCTTTTATTCACTGGGTCTCAAAATTAACCTCATATATGATGTAGATCAGAGTTCTGATGAGTGTTTTTGCCCTCAGTCACACAGGCACACACACCTCAGGCCAATATTGGAGCTGATAATAACTCTGGCTATCAGAGACAGGCCTCTTTTATGAAGGAAGCAAGGGGGAGAAAAAGATAGCAAAACAGAGGACAGGTGGAAAGGGGGAGAGGAGGAGGGGGAGGAGGAGGAGAGGGGCAACATATTTCACCTCCATTCACCTGCTGACACGGCCTCTCAAAGCAGCCTTTCATTAGACCTTCAGAACAGTCGGCTTAGTCTGTCCAATGCAGTCAATTTAGCCGTCATATTACACCGGCTCAATTTCTGCTCTTTCATCTGGGATTTTTCATCTCATGATTTTCATATAGGAGGAATGGTAAAAAGAGGCACACGTGGGGGAGAGCCCCAGAAGTCAGGTCATCTAACACAACAGTTAAGTGTTTTAGGTTTTGCATGGTTAACCTACCCACACTTGTCGAAAAAGTGCTCTAAGAACACTTTGAAATAGAGTCTCCCTGCACTTCATAACTAAAAGAGGGTTTCCTTTGCATCACTCAAGATTTATCACCCAGGCAGATTTGATCTGGTATAATCTGCTTCTCTTGGCAAAACAGCCTAAAACACCTCTGCAGTCAGACAGTGTTTCCATTACTGTGTTCCCAGGCTGAAAATGGGCCATGACCCATATTTTATTCACATAATCTTGGCACTTTGGAGCAATTTTTTTTTGGTTTGGATTGACAAAGAGCTGAAAAGCAAGGGTTCATTACAGTTTTAAACAGACGTTTTGTCTCATTTGGGTTGGGTGAGTTGAGCTGTAGTGCAGATCTGTGTGTGTTGCTTTATGTATGTGATCTCAATGGTTTCTTTCAGGAGGTGATCATTTAGACTGCCAACACCTCTTCTAAATCATTAACTTAAAGGAAAGTTAGCCAGGCTGGCTTATTTTTTCACATAGTTTTGCAGTTCGAGGAATTCTGAAAGCATAAACAGATGCAGAGGGAGGGAGAGAGGAAGAGAGAGACTCTGAGAGCCTTCACCTTAAAATAGAGCACATCAATAACATGCTGATGTTGATGTAAGACTTGAGAGGATTGGCTGGCCTTACTTTCCACAGAACAAGCTCGAGCTGCCCTCCCATCTCTCAGTGAAGTGTTTCAGGCCACCCACAGATCATATAGAGGCTCTCTATATGCTCCACAGCCAAAGAGTGGAGTCAGCAAGTTCTCATTGCGTCTTGTTGCCTCTCTCTTTTTCTCTCTCATCTTGTCTGGTAAAACTCTCTTATAAACCTTCAACAACTTTTACTTATGTAAAAAAGAAAAAAACAACATAATCATTTGTTAACACTCTAAACAAAACCATCAACTCTCAAGTCTCAGGGTCTGCAACATTGCTATTAGCAACATTCATAATTTAACTTCTTTTTCATCTTAAGCTTTCATGCAGGCCTGTGTTTTCAAAAGCCTGCACACCTGTGACCAACTTCAACTCAGAATAATTGAACAAAGAGAGCATAAAATAAAATAAACCTGGGAGACAGTGGGACAAGGCTAACAGTCTGCAAACTCTAATGGGATAAAAGTTGTTAAAGTTCTGAGGGAATGGTTCTACTTTTTCTTTTTCTTTTTTTGTAATGTGTCACTTTTAACACTTGACTGCTGCCAGGCTCAACAAAATAGAGGAAGTTTCATTGTTGTTGGTATTTATCTGCTTCGTGTGTTAAAGCAGAAAGAAGAAGCTTGCCAAGATAGCACCAAAATCTAGTTGTATACTCTGCTGTGGCAGTAAACATGACATAGAGTCAAACGATTTCTGTATTCTTTGCTTAAAGATATATTTGAGTCTTTTAAACAGCAACCCCAACTGTGATAATCAGAATTGCTACAGCTCTGTTCTCACAATCCCACACAGCCACACTCAGGAGAGCTTTACATAACAGACCACTGGCCAAGCTTCAGCACAGGTACCCACACAGTAGCGCTCTCAGAGGGCCATAAATGTGCTTCCACTCAGTCAGAGCTCCTCCAGACTGTCTGTTCTCCCAGTAGAGGAATAAAGACTCTGACAGCAGCTTCTCATGGCTGGTTAGACTGGTATGACTACAATATCTCTGCTTCACTATCCATGCTACACTGAGCCGTGATCTATGAAATGCCCCCTGAACCTCCACCTCACATACTACACAGACTCAGGCTGCAATTCAAGGGAAACATTTTCAGCATAATTTGATGGTGTAGTTGCTTATTTAGTTGGCTTTGGTATCTAAAAGACAATATGTCACAGTACTTGGTACGAGAAACAGGAGGGAGCGATGTTTTCATTTAAAAGAAGAAGAGATTGTAACAACCACACTGTTTTCAAACTGTGCAGAACTGACAGTGCAGAGCCAGAGTAAAACTGTGAGGTCGATAATGAGCTCTGGTTTACACAAATATCAAATGGTACAACAACTGGAATACTTCCATGAAGTGCTGCTCAGATCCAACAGGGAGGGGAAGTAACAGCAAACCAATAATAAAATATCACTTTAACAGGGGAACATATTCAATTCTAGACTCCCAATAAAAGAAATTAGTTTTAGAGTGCGTTCAAAGTCTGTTCATGAGGGTGCTGAATAAAACCTCATGAATTGAATTCTACAATGTTAAAGATGACTGTGTGCCTGAAAACTGCAAGCAGTTTTTGTCTGAAAGGAAGTCACAGTGGAAGTATGTGGTGCATGGACTTTAACTCACTTAAGTCCATTTCTAGCTTCTAGTTTCTGTCCGCTCAAAGTCACATTCATCCACTCACACTGCATTCACACAATGCCTATCATTTCATCAGGAGCAACGTAGGGCCTGCTCAAGGACACTTTGGCATGTGATATGGGATCAAACACTTAACACATGTATTGTAATGGTGCCAAGACTGAAAGAAGAACCGTGCAGTATTGGCTTAAGGTGGGCACACTTCATAGGGTTATTTGCTGATTTTTGTCCTGATCTCCCCCTAAGTAATTGTCGGATGTTTGCAAATGACATTGTATCCAATTTTGTGGTGTGGGGTGTGTTAAGAGTGATTTTGTCTGGTTGGTTCTGCTCGGGAGGCCTCGGTAGGAGAGACCGAAGATAATGCGCATGTTTAATATTTGCAACTAGAAGTCCCGCAGTACGTGGGGTGCTCCGAGAAGAGCCGAGCAAGCGCAGCGTGTAATTTCGTGTATCCGAGAACAAGAGCCAATCAAGAGGCGAGCTGACTCAACTGATAGACAAAAACATGGCGGAACAGGAATGGAAAATAAACAAAACACATGGGGCTGGTTAAAATAAAAGTTTCGTTGACTTCTAAAATGGAAAATGGGTGATAGTTTCTGGCAACAGCATGAATGTTTATATTACACTTTGTCCAAAACTTGACATAACAGGAATTGTCATCTCTAAATGTTATAATGGTTTGTTTAAAAATCTGTCTTATTGCCTACTTTTATCACACACTTTTGTCACTCTTTTTTACACCAGAGTCGTGTTTTATCATGCAAGATATTGAATGTTGAGCGAGACAAACCTCATTCTCTGCATAAGAATCGGTCGTTGTGTGGTGTGCCCCCAAGTGCACACCACACACTATAGAATCAGAAGAGGAAGACTCGGCGCAATCTGTCTTTTGTCATCATCAAGTGTGTGGTCTATAATGTGTGCCAGCCTTTAGCAAACACATGGAGGCCAAAAGACTGCCCTAACTCTGCCTCTTTACCTCTGGTTAGCTCAACCCTGAGTCAAGTTGAGTCAGTATTTACAATACAGTGAGTGCTACAGTTTGGCTACAGAGCTCAGATTCATAAACCAAAGTAAAACGTCAGTGGAACTACATCCATATTTTGTACAGTCTATGGTTGGCTGCTGTATGTAGAAGGAAAGAAAAACCCTCTGTTATGAACAATAAAAGGCAGAAGGATGCTAATCTCTGGTTGGAATTAAGAATGAGTTGCAGGTCTCCATTTCAACTGGTACAGATCAAAGACGCAGTGTTTCAACAAAGTCACATTGATTCAATCAATCTGACTTATTCATGAGACCGTGTTGTTGAGTAGTTTAACACAGTGAGGGGTTATATGGTCCTGCCCTCTGCCTGCAGTGATGGTGCTCTGTAGCTAAACTTGACCTTTGACCCCAATAAAAGTAGAATATGAATATGGGGATCAATATTAACTGTTAAAATACTATCATATATAAAACTACTTTACAATGAGCCTTGAAGACCCATGATCATGATGCAATGATGTGAATAGCAGCCTGTTGATTTTATCCATTCCTTCTTGAAACTATGCAACATTAAAATTTATATAACTCAGTAATGTGTTTTCTATTGCATCCCCACCCATGACTTGATTCCATCCCATTCAAAGATGCTTTTTCTCTCTGTGATTTTCTTTTTGGCTGTTCCACTGCACATGCTGTATCAGCAGTGTATTTTCCTGCCAAACACACCTACACTTCTTGGCAGAACAGAGGGACAAACCAGTAAGGATACTCACATTTCAGGCAACAGGAAATATCCTTCAGTGATGTCATTTTTATCTGTTTAGACAAACAAAATCAAATCATCTGATCCTCTGAGGTGAAACAAACGCAATCAGGGCCATGAAAGGTCACAGTGTGGCCACAAAGTCTACACACACTTTCAGACATTTATCCATAAAGATTCAGCAAGAACTGACATTCAGGCACACATGCAGACAGACAGACACACACAAACACACAGCTTGGCCACCCAAGCTGAGGTAGAGAGAGATGGAAACTTTAACTGTGTTTATAACCTAACTCTGGATTATAGGGTAGACTGAGAGGGAGAGAGGCGTTTCAGTTGCTCAGCTGTAAATAATTAAACGCAGCCCTCCCCTGTTCGTTCCTCTCTCTCTCCTCCTCACTCTGCACACAAATGCACAGTAAGCTCTATAATCTTTATTATAACTCCCCTTCCTGATATATGTTAGTTGTCGATTTTACAGAGAACTGGCACAGCAGGCTTATCTTGTTAAAACACAAGGTGTGTGTTTGAGTGCACGTCTGTGGTTGACAAGCTGTGTCAGGTAGAAAGGAATTTCTCCCATGGTAGCTTCAACCACTGCTGATAAACACAAATGCACTCACACACTTCCGTTCTAACAGTTAGTCATAGAGTTTGGAAATACTTTGAATCGGAAGCAGCTCCACCACTAAAAGCAGCCTTGCCAGTTAATAATTTAAGGATCAGGTTTTGAAAGTGAAGGAAATCCATATGATTACATTATTATTGGAGTGTCTTTTAAAAACTCATTTTACCACGCTATTGCCTTTTAGAAGTATCTGCTTGTCCTGATTAAAAACCTTTGAGTTACCCTTAAATATAAACATATGATCAAAGTTACCACCAGTAAAGCTAAACAGACACAGACCTTTAAAGGTCAGCAACCTTTCCCCACAAAATCAGTTTTGGCTGAAACAAATAGTATTTAAAAATTTTGAAAGCCACTGTGCGAAAAAGTCAGCTGCAAACCATTTAGCATTGAGGTGCAGACTAGCTGCCAAGTCTTAAACAGCATGTCCTATTGGCAGAGTGAACATGCAGCTGAAAGCCTTATAGATGAAAGACTTATGCTGTACAAAGCCTGGGGCTCATAAAAACATTTATAGTGTGAACAAGGCTGCAAAGATTACTTTGGGAATGTAATCTATTACATAACTGATTACCTTGGAAAAACTCTCTGACCCCAACAGGGGTCACAAAAGATAGGCTGTTTTGTTTTCTTACGGTTTTCTTGAGGGTAAACTCAAGCATGACCCTACTCAATTGATCCTCCACATGACAAACAGACATTTTTTTATGAACTTGAAGGCCAGGATAAGAGAAACAGAAGCACAGCAGATGTGCAATGACTGCAATGGAAAGACAGAGACTAAATGTGTATTTTTTGGCACAGATGTACTCTTCTACTTTCTTGTACAAACTGCAGAGATGTAGCACACTCTGTTTTTTCAAGTGTATATGCAAATGAAGTAACAAGCTGCAGAATAGTTTGAATGTTGATGCATCCTTCTAAACACTGTTATTGTGGCCCTGCTTAACGTTGCTTCTTTTGGATGGTATTTCCAAAATATTGAAGCCAAAAGTCCATCTCAAACTGAACCAACACAAACAGCACACACCTAGCTATTACACACACACACACACACACACACACACACACACATATACACACACACCCACACACCATTGCCATTTCCTGAGAAGCCTGCCAAGCATCGCAGTTCCTGAGCCAAGGATTTACACTGCAAGGGGTTATGGGTTCAGTGCATGTCAGATGTGCATTTCACTAGACACATTAAAATACACACAGGAAAACTCACGCTCAAGAGCATCTAATTCAGCAGCGCGTGACATGTTGACCCCAAAAGGGCCGAGCTGCCACGACCTTTCATAGAAACTTTAAATGCTTGAACATTGTGGTCTCTAACATAGGAAAAAAAGAATCATTTATATCCATCTGTTAGAGAAGCTAACCTTTGTCCCTTTTCTCTCCACTGTTTCACTGCAATCTTTCCCTCCACAATGTAAATCTTTCTGTCAAATCCATTTTGAGTGAAACACCCCTTTTATGGATGAGGACAAAGTTCTCGTGATGAAAATACATCTGTAGTCCACTCCACAGATTTTAATGTTAGCATTTCTGTCCTTTTTGAGCTATCCTCCTTGAATTTTTTTGTTGTTGACACATCTCTATACATAAATGAGCTGTTCGTTACAACTCTAAAGATGATCACAGTTATCACTACCACTCATAGTTCATGGTACTTTGGTGCCATCAGCTGTGCCCGGATTACAGAACAGAATTGTGCTCCCCTTTATCAAACTGAGAGGTCAGTAGCGCCTCAGCAGTGATCTCACATGTGCCCAAAAACTGCTATTACCTATATCCAACTCTCAAGACCATCTTGGGATATGGGATTGTGTTTTTGCCACAGTGTCAACAAGTAGAGATGAACTGTGCTTGGCTCCAAAATGGAAATTTATTGGACATGGCTTTCAGTCAGAATGTTTTTGGTATCACTTGTGCAGTTTGAACCTTATCAAATTTGTCTTAAGGTTTTGGCCAATCAGCTGAGTACCCAGCTGAGTAAAGCCTGGTTTATACTTGACTTGCAAAGTCCGTGTGGCTTCGTGCCACATGGACTTTGCAGACGTGTCATTTTAGCAGCCTTGCCCCATCACGTGGTTCTTTTTACACTCAAAACGTCCACATTGTCTACATCCTCCTTTGAAAATTTGTAACTGCCAGACAGAGACGTGCAGACTTGCAGACTTGCAGACTTCTTCTACTCTAGTTTAGTGCCCAGGTAGACATGTTTGCAATACACTGCCTCCCTGTGGGGTGAAAAAAAGTATAAAAGCCACATGCGTCCTCTCGTGCTGATTTTGGGCGTCTTTTTTCCTTGTGTCACGTTAATGTGGAAAGCATAACCCAGCCCTCAGAAAAATCAAGAAACAGTGGTGTCACCAGTGACAAGACCGGGCCTCTAGGAGGTCAATAGGTGGTAGTGCTGGTCCCAAGCTTGGATAAATGGATTTGGGCTGTGTTGAAAAAGGTATCCAATATAAAACTAAGGTAAATCCCAAACCATTAAAATGTGTTTTTTTAAGCAACTCTTAAAGGGAAAAAGTCAAAAAATAAAAGTTTAATATAATAGATGGGATACCTAGACTTGTGAAATGTGAAATAGGATAGATTTTTTTTTGCAGTCAGGCTATACTAGGTTTGAAGTCGATAATGCTATTGTGACATTGTGACAACCTGTGAAAACTTTGAAAATGTTCCAAAAAAGCTGTTGGACCCTTTGGCAAAGCAAATGAGAAAAGATTTAAGATTTGTGATTCTTCAACATTGTGTTTTTAGTGGAGGATCTTTCTCATCATCACTCAGACTTGATCTCAACACTTGGTCTGAACGTAGGATTAGATGATCCCTTATCATTTTAGAAGACAAACAACTGTGGTAAACACAGAAGTCGGTGAAAAAAAGTGGTACAGTTATTAAATGTGTATCTTGTTTTGCATATAAACATGTACTAAACACTTTACTCTTTATCTCGTTGGAAGTTTGAAGTTCGTCAAATGTTAACACTGTTTTCCAAACATTCACAAACTCGTCAAAGCAATCTGTTTAGAAAAACAGGGTGTATTTATAACTATGCATTAGTCACTGGATAATCTTACTCCTTTCAAGAGAAAAGCTTGTGAAATTTCAGGTCAACATGTTGTTCTTTTTTGGAGTTGTTTTGTTTTACAGAAAAGATTCAAGGAGTATGAGTAGGGTGCAGTCAGAGGACAGGAGGTAAGGAGGTCAGGATGAAAGGAGGGGGAGAGTATTAGAGGAGAGGCATATTGCCAGATCTCCATCTTAGTAACTGTTAATCTGCATGAAGAGAGAGTCAGAGAGAGAGAGAGAGAGGTCAGGGTTGGCATGAGGCAGCCAACTGTGTCAAATGAATGACCTTCCTGGGACCTCTCAGATCAACCTGGCTGGGTTTGTCTTCCAGCCAGCTCACTCTCTTTCTATCTCTGATCTTCCACTTCCCTCCCTCAGCCCTCCTCCCTCCATTTCCTTTCCCATCTCTCTATCATCTCCTCCCCCTCCACCTTCCTTCATCCCATCCATCTATCTGCATCCACACCCCCTTCTTTCCCTTCACTCACTCCTGCCATAAGTCTAACCTTTGCAATGTCAAGTCCTTACTTTTTCATTAAGCTCACACAATAGACCTGCACCTATTTCAGTCTTTGTCAGGCACAACAGTAATGATTGCAATCTCAATCTTCTAAATGTTCTCATGCAGGAAATACTCCATTTCATTTATAACCTTTAATTTCGTTCTCAATCGCCATAACCCTTTATTCTGTCCACAACAAAAGGACTGTTATGTTCCTCCTGGCATGACAAGGATTTATAATGGGCCTTATCGTCACAAATAATGGAAATGCTTTGCTCTGCCTTTTTATTGCATTTTATTTCAAATGATAATAATTATGATTAAAAACAGTTTTGATAACTAGGTTATTCAACATAATGACAAGTGGTAGATTTAACTTTGGTTTATGGCTACATTTAGTGAAGGGACAGTTGATTACATGTCTTTAACCCTGACAGGAGTGTGCAAGGCATAACACATTTAAGCCTATATCCAAGAATGAAATTTATTTAGTGGAGTAATTTGAGCTGTCTTAAATCACATTGAATCAATACAAATCCATCCACACCTTGTGCCTTCAACAGAAAAAGGAACTCAACTGAAATTGCCATCTTATATGCTTTTTGTGTGCACTGCAGCTGGCTCTTGTTTGTCTCTATATCACAGCAATGACCAAAGGAAACCTGTGTTATTACAAAAAGACCACAAAATCATGACCCTTTTTGAGTATATCTCTGCCATTCTCACATTAAGATCCCACTTTAATGTTGAAATAAAGCTCTTGATTACTCTCTCTTACTGTAACACACCATGGTACAACGCGGGTGTCCCAGTGTCTTACTTTACATTTCATTACAGCATAACAAAAGCACAGCATGTATGATCTACAAATAGCATGGGGTTCACATACACTCAAATGCAAATGCTGTGCTGTTTTTCTCTTGCCAGTGACTACTCCATCATGTAAAATGACAACATTTCTTTGTAACCATCTTCAACGCTGGATCAGTAGTAAGACTGGCGTAACAGTCCTTAAAAAAGGGAAAGGTAAAGGGGGCCAGAGACAGGGCATTAACATAGACAAAACCTCTACTTGTGATACAAAAGTAGATGCCTTTAACTCAGTCTCTAAAATTGCCAAAAGGGGCAATTGGTTGCTTCAATGACACTGAATGAAACCATCAAAAATCGCTCATCCAGAGACGAAACGTACAGTGATGTCTCCAGCCAAACCAATCCTTCATACATCTGGCTGGTGCTTCCTGCACCTGCATCTCTTTTCAGGACATCCAGGTATGCTAATGTGGGACGTCCTTGTGGTTGACATGTGTTCCAGCTCCCTCTGTACCAGTTTACTGGCTGGTGTCTCTGGCAAATACTGGTCAACCTACCAGGTGTGACTTTTGCTTCATCTCCCCAGTCAGCTTGTAACCTGCAAAGATCTTTTCCCTCTGAGTTTTACTTGTCTGTTAGTGTTGTTAATGTCAGCATGATTTTATTATTATTGTTAATATTATTATTAGTGATAATGGCACTTTTAGGGTCAATTCCACAACAAAAAAGTCATGTCTTGGGGTGTAGCTACCTGTTAGGCACTCATTGCTCCATTGCTGACCTGTACAGCTCTATATAGTGAATCTGATCCAGAAATGGTCACAGTAATGATATCTCTTAAATAAAGTAAGGCTGAGAGGCCCAATATGCAAGTCCCAAGGCCAATGGTTGACTCCACAGTCTGTATGTTCACTTCCTTAATATAGTTCTTGCTAGGAAGTTGGCTGTGTGGAAATTATGCTGAATATACTTTAAATTCTTGGATGCATCAAATAAGCAGCGTTGGGCAGTAAAGTCACTACAAATACCAACGTTAGTGGTTTAACTTAATTTTTCAGTGACAGCAAAACCATCCCAAATTACCAAAATACCGAAATTCTGTGTAATACTGCAATGGCTCATATCAGCTACATTTATATCAACTGTAGCTCTTCATGTACTAAGTTGTTGGCTGTGTGAATGTGTGAATGTTCATCTCATGCTTTATCTTAGAGCACTGAGAGAAAAAAATGTTTAATAATAAACAAGCTAAAATTTTCTTGTTTCCCTTTAATTGACAATTTCATTAGTACCTAAAATTTATTGTGAATTCAGTCGCTTAGGTATGGAGAAAATAAGAAGCTTGAATCAAGCTACTTTGGTCATACTGCCGTAGATTTGCTGCTCTTCTCTGGGTCACAGTTTCAGAGAAGTGAAGCTTTATTTAACACAGGGCAACTGGTAGCTTCACTCACCACATTTTCCAAGTAGCTTGCCCAACACTGCAAGTAAGCAACAGAACAACAACTACAATTTGCTAACAGCTCATTTTCATGAGAAATTGTGTGAAAGGTGCCAATAAATCTGTAAAGCATCATTTGGTTTTAGATTTTGTTTGATAAAATCAGAGTCCTTGTGTCCGGTTCTGTATTTTGGACTGTTCCTCTTGGTCACAAATACTTACCCTTAAACAAAAGCTCCCTGGGCTGACATGTGAAGTGTGTTTCAGTGCTCTTTCTCAGTGGGAGGTGTTTAAAGTGTGATCAAATGAATCATTATAACTGTCTGCTCTCTCTCTCACCGTGTCTGGTCAAAACAAAGCCTCTTTCTGCGTGGCCCCTTATCTCTGCTATGGCCTCCTTATCTCACCAATGGGCCCAGACCAGATACACAATCATTATATACATCAGTGGCACCAAGGTGGACAAACACACACAATGCACACGTATTACACACATTAATGGCACTGGACTTGATCCGTTTCTCTATTTGTGGTGAAAGACACAACACTTTTTTTTTTTTTTTTTTTTTTTTTTGAGGGGGGGAGACCCTCTTTCCCCCATGAAATGAAAGGCTCATGTTGCAGCAATCTGTCAAAGCAAGCAAAGGTTCAACGGTGGGTCAGACTAGTGGGGGATTTTTTTCTCCATGTTCCCTCTCAAATTACACAGTAGAACAGAGGATATAAGGAGGAGAAGGATAGGTATGAGACAGCTGAGGTATGAAAGAAAGAAGGATATATTCAGAGAGAGAGACAAAGACAGTTTCATATTCATGAGGCTCTCTGTGCACCTTTTTGTTCTGCAAAAAAATGTGACTTTCACCAAATTTTAAGATAATTAGGTAACATTTTGAAACACTAATTGGTTCTGGTGAGTTCGTGTTCTAAAACAGCTCAGTGAGACAGGCAGAAAAGAGGCAGAGAGGAAGAAAGAGATAGCAGGTAGATTTAGGGTCACAAGGCCAGCATCAACATCAAGGCAATATCTTGCAGTACAATTCTCTCTCTCTTCCTCTGTTGCATCTTCCTCACCCTTCCTGGCTCTACTTACGCCCCTCTCTCATCCTGCCCCCCTCCATCCCCTCGTCCTCTTCACTGGATCTTGCCCTCTTTCCCACTTCTCCTGTTTCAAACGCGCACACGAGATTACTGAGTCGGTTCAATCACCAACTGGAAATGACCGCAGGCACTGGGGGAGAAGAGAAAGGCATTGTGTGACTGTTTGAAGGTGGCTACAGAGAGGTAATGAGACAGAGAAAGAGAGTTAAGGGGGGTCCACATGGATGATAGACACAGGGGACGGCGAATGAGAAGAGAAGACAGACATCGAGGGGGGCGCCCTCATCCAATTGAAGTTGGGGTTAAAAAGTCGAAGGCATCATAAGCGTCAAAGGCAGACTATAGGGGCTATTCTTTGAGCTGTCTGTCCTCTCTTTTCAAATACAAGGCTATACTGTGAGACTGAAATATGGTCCATTTCCATGCAGTAAGGATGTTTCCATTATATGCGTTTAGTAATGGAGGACTGCTGCAAAGAAATAGCACTTCCAAAGCCTCTTAAGGAAATCAGAATTTGCAAAACCTCTTTAATACGCATCCATGCAAAAATGGGGCCTAAAATATGTAGCTATTATAGGCTGTAATGAATATTCTGTTGACATTCTAGGGAGACTAATCCCCCTCTGTGTTTCCTACATACATCCTTATGAGAGGTATAGCTGTAAGACTGCTTTTTTGTGACATTGACTAGAACTGACAACCACACAAACTATTGAAAGTTTATTTCTGCTAGCAAAATGAGACTTAGGCTTACAGAAAAAAAAAGATTCTGGAGACAAAATATAATATGCATAGAAAAATAAAAAGTCAAATTTTGGGCTTAAAAGTAAAACAAATTGTGCAATTAAGATTCTCAATTAAATTAAATGAGGCTGGCTTAAGCCTCCACATTAACAGGTTTTGGGTGCCCAACTGTCAATCACATGAGCTGTGTCTCTGATTGGGTGAATTAGTATTCTCAATATCTTCTAAAGAGGTTATTGTTTGGTGAAAAAATGTAATAACTATGAGATTAAAGGATGATTTATGAGAGGGAGTCCTAATTTTAAGAGCAAAACTTGCAAGTATGGGTATTGAAAAGATCAAAAGTCTAATTTGTTGAGATGAAAGACAAAACAAGGGGAAAAGGCAGTCAAAGTTACTGGACAGTAAGTCAAGATAAAAAATAAAAGACAAACTTATGTGACAAAATTCACAGTTATGAGAAAGTAAGTTGTAGTTACATGAAATAAAGGGACTGTGAGGACTTTCTGAGTGACCTCTCATTTCTGGATATATGCCTTATCATAATCCACAACTTAAAATGATATTATCATCGCTGTATTGGTTATTTCTAAATGATATTTCTTCATCTCCAATCGTGAAGGACAGGATTGATATTTAGCACGTCAAAGGCAAAACAACACCACAGAGATCTGTGTTTTGCTGAAAATGGTTTTATGGATTTACTTTGTAGCAATGGTGGACACTGTACCTGGACAACATGGGCCAATCTGTTTGTGTTAATGTTCATTTTGAGCCACATGCAGTGATCTCTTCAAACTTGAGAGTCTGTTACTAAAATGAAGAGCCAGGTTACATTTGCTCTGCTTGGTAGATGAGCACTGGTAGGACATAACCAGGATTCACTAATGTTACAGATGAGCCAAAGAGCGTATTTCCCAAGTGGTAGAAATATACCCCCACAACAGCACACACATTTCTTACAGATTTAAATGAACATACTAAACTAAAAGTTATCACTAACATGCTGATAAGCAACCACTACTTGTTCAAAAAATATTCAAGGTTTTTGCTTGGCGAGGCACAAAATCATTTCATTCTGAATTATTGAAAAGACTGTTGTGAACAGTTGTCTGTTGTTATTGCACCAATACTGAAATTATTTTATTCAAGCAAAGGGCCATACAAGGTTGTGCTACACAATTTTCAGAGCGGCTAAGAGTCATTGTTATGGCTGGATAACCAATAAAATCCTTATGAAGTTTTCTATACAAAAAAACAAATTGCCTCTCCCAGAATATGAAATCCAAGAGCACTTCAGCGTGACAGTACTGCTCATATGAGAAAAGTAAAAGATGTGTAACCACAGCTTTAAAACATTACCATGGGAGAATATAGAGGAAAGCATTCCCCCATTTTACCTATCACTTCTTACCATATAACATCTGACACTGCTGAAGTGCCATAAAAAAATAATCTAGAGGGAAATAAAAGATAAGTGAGCCGGAGCACCATGAATACATTTCTCTGCGCTGCTATTCGGGGAAAATGAGTCAGGGTAGCGAAGTGGCACATTAAGGAGTTATAAACAACTCAGATAGAGATCACAGAGATTAAACAGACAAAACCAGAACAGCAGAGTGGGAAAGTCACAGAACACAACAAGGAAAAACAGAAAAAAGAGGTGAACCAAGTGAGGGAAACAAGATCCACCCTGGAAACAGAAATGTGGATATGAATGAGGAACAATGCAAGCCAGGGATAAATATCTGTCGCTGGTAGAAGAAAGGAGATGACACTCAGGGAAAGGCGAACCAAAGTGAATGAGAGAAGCAAAATACAGCAGAGAGAGGAACTGTTGTAAACTGAGAACAAGGACTGCTTGTTTGCAGTATTTCCACACTGCAACCAAATTACAGCTGTTTATCTCTGAGTGTTTCTGCACTTTTTGGAAAATCTGCTGTCAATCACCAAAAAACCAAGAGCTGTCAAGTCCTGTTTATAAAAGTATTTAAATCAGTCTTTGCATACTTAAACTCTGAGCTATCTCTTTGACAACAAACAACTACTCACGTCAAGTTCTCACTAAAAGAAGAGGTTTTGACTCAGCCTGTTCTCATTCCTGAGCGTCAAACACTGATGCCTTTTGCATCCTACACAGACTTCAGAGTACCCTTCAGCGTCTGCATTAGAGGCGCAAACTCTAAAACTGTTATGTACACCCACCAAAGCAGTTTTAAATACGCATAAAACTATTTGAATTGTACAAAAACCAATAAGTCCATCTGGAGTGACAGTTTGGAAGATGAATTCGCCAAAAATTCAAACCAAGTGAAGTTTGTCCTTGTTTTAGCCAAGTAGTCTTTGTAAAGCCATTTGATGTTTGTGGTTTAACCGGTCAGGATATTCTGCATCTGTAGACTGACTCCTGACTTCACAGCAGCACAGCTCTGTGGCAGCAGACGGCATCTACTAATATCAGGAATTCTGGCTCTTTGAAATGATCTGAATCATTTGGCTCTTCTCAGCAACAACAGTGGGCTCTTTTGGCTCACAAATGGCTCTTCATAGTATCATTTGGTGTTTACAAAATCAGCCATTCTTCATAATGTTGTGATATCTATGACTGATATGTGTGCATGTATTTTACTTGAACTGATCACTGTAATTATAGTAAAGGGTTTCATTCCCAGTAGAACAATATTTTAGGAGATGAACGGTATAAAAAATAACATCAATCACAAATCCTTATGTCTAATGAGCTGACTGAACCTGTTGTCAAGCAGTGATGAGAGAAGACGTTTACTTTATCCTGTTGTTGTTTTAATTACAAATAAAGGGAGCACAGAAAGAAAAGGGAGCATTCTTGAACCCAAACAGCTCAAAATATTAACTTGCAAAAGTTTGCTCTGAGAGCCAGGTCATTAACAACTGATGCATCACTAGCACTCGCACTAGTTATGGAGCATTCAAGCTGAGGTTTTTCAGAAATCAGTATCTGAACTTTACCACATGGTAAAATGGGTTGGAGATAACTTGGGCTTTAAGGGGGTAAAATGTTTACCCTTCAAAAGGTTTTAACAGTAATGGTTACCTTGGTTTACTTTGGGAGTAAATGAAACAACAACCTTCGATCTGAAAATATGAGACAACGTGGAAGTGCTACTATCTGCTGTTCATCACGTGTCCTCTTGAGGCTGGCTTTGGAAGCACAAGAAGTCATGCACACAATAAGCCCCCCAAAAAAGTCATTTTCAAGGCACAAAGAAACACACTTACAGCCTGGTATAAAAACTGCTTCTCCATCCAGATCGCCAATGTCGCTATCGGCATACACTGTGCATGGGTGATGCTTTTCTAACGCTGCAGTTTAGAAGATATTGTGAGTGTGAGCTCACCCAATCAGAGGGACAGCTCAGCTCATGTGACTGACAGGCGGCCTGAAGCTCTTAGTGTGGAGACTTGTCGCCTCTCTTATTTCTACCAGCCTGCAACCTCATTTGATTCAAAATATTAGTGCTGCAGTTAATTTGAGTTATTGCTCCAAAATTATTCTATATCAAAGATTCATTTATCTAGATCTGGATAGAAGTAAACTGAAGAAAATCTGTATAACCATGAAAAACTTGACAAATCTAAATAAATATTCACAGATTTTGACTTTCCTTACATGCAGATGATACTTCTCTGCTGACCATACTGGCAAATATTTAGGGTCCAGTGTGTCAATCAAAAACACCACTTTTATGAGCATCAAGCCCCCTGAAAATATAGAAACATGGTACTAGAAATGAAGAGAGGTGAGAGAGTATCTCCCTTGTGAGATTTGCAGACTGGTATTTTCACCGAGATTTGTTCTGTTGTGTTTCTCCAATAGGCTGTTGAGTGCTGTAGCAGGGGGATAGTCACGCTAGAGCTGCTTTGTATGAATAACATTTCATGTGCAATAATCTGTGTCTTTCTTGTTACAAAATTACACTCACACTCACACACGCCCACATGCACGTACACACACGCACACACACACACAGGAATGACCTCAACCATAGGCACAATCACACATCAGGCCTCTGTGAGATGCTCCTCTCTCTCTCTTACATTTACACACATACTAACAAACACATACACACTCATGGCCTGAAGCTGGACAGAGAGAAGCAGAGAAATCAGCAAACTGAAGCAAATGCATGGGTTCACCATAGGTGCAGGCTAACCTACCCACATGCAAACACATACAAAGTGGTAACCTCTGGCCATTTTTTAAACAAATGTCTGCTTTGCTCTGTGTTAGCTACTTTTTCTTTATATATATATATATATATATAAATAAGATTTCTGATTTATAAGAAATAACACTTAAACAACACTTTGCTACAATATAAGTAAAACACTTTTGAGTTGTACAACTTTTGTCGGTTGGTGCTCTTCTGTCTGTCTGAGTACACTCTCCTATCCTTCTTTCTCTTTCACTCTGTCTGCTCTGTGAAAGAAGCAGATCAACACTCATCCTTGAGTCTGTCAAAGTCTGTCAAAGTAAGAACTTGTCATGCTTAAATGTGAAAGAGTTTCTGTTTAGCAGCTTTGTATAGCTGATGGATTTCAAGAAAGAAATCCTTCACAGACACATTTTACTTTCTGAATTTATTTCAAGTTAAAACACTTTTTAGACAAAAGAAGTGAGAGATGGTGAACTAAAAAAAGAGATGGTTGGAAATGGAATCAGAGGTGAAGAAAGATAGACATGCCATAAAAAGAAAAAAATCGCTGAAAGATGATAGAAAGGGCAACTCTGAGAAGACAGATATATTGGAAATTATAAAAGAAAATAAATGTATTCAACACACCTCAGATTTAAAAACTTTTTATATATTCTGGCTTATGAAGCAAACACAAGGCTGGACAAGCTGTATCTGTCTTATCATCCTTGATTATTTAAATGACAAAAACTAGACTTAATGTATCAACTACAAAGCAACTTTTTGCATTATTTTCAGTGGTTTATAAGTTATTAATTTTTTTAATCATCTTGAATAACATTAAATGAAGGGTATGCAGGAATTTTCCATAGGTTTCCTTTGTTTGTTTACACACAACATACAATCTGGGCTTCCCTCTGTGGCTCAGTGTCAGCGGCTGCACATGCTCACTGCCTCCGACCGTAGCTAATAGCATGGCTAGCAGTCATAGCTTTGTAAACACACCATAGACAGTGAAAAACAGCCCTCGAACACCTGCAGCATTGTGTGAGAAAAACTCAAGGGCCGTACACCTGACTTCCTGCAGGTAAATGAGATATGCCTCACATATAGGGTCATTGTTTCTCCGCGTTACAGTCGCTATTGTAGCCGTCTGGGATAGCTTATCCCACTCTCTATCAGCAACACACAAAGTTACTTGCCCACTGGGCGCACTGTGATTGGCTGGTCATCACTCATAAGTACTCCTGCTCTCCACCCAAAACAGACAAGAGAAGGAGTCTACTAAGGGGTGAGGCACACACAGACACTGACACATGTTTAGAGGCCCAGAGATGATGATAGAGCAGGATTATTCCTGCAAAAAACTAAAATTTTATTTTTTAGGAAAATTCTGCATACTTAACCTTTAAGTTTGTAATTGAGAGTTTAAGAAGCCTGTCATGGATAAAAGACTGCAAAGGTCTTAAACTGTGCTTTTTAGGTCAAAACTTGAAGTAAATGGTTTAACTGCTGCAGAATAAACCTATTAACGGGTTAACTGGTGGTGGCCCGTACACAGGCTGTTTTGACTAAGATTTGAATACAGAGCTTTTAGATTATGTGAGCTGTATCAAATTTCACTTCTATGAGGGAGACCGCAGCCGGTTGATGGGTTAACAACTTATTTGCCATACACACTTAGAAGCACCAAGTTAATGGTAAATTTTGTGACTTAATTTGAAATATTTCCTTTCTTCCCTTTTATTTCTCAAACCCTGCCACTTAACTGACGTGAAATGCTTTGCCAACCAGAGGTGCATCTCTTTATATGTTCTTTTAAGTCCATAATCATAGCACCAGAAACAATTTTCTTTTCAAGAATCAAAGCATCATTATTCCATATGGAATTACAGTCTTTTCTGCCCAGTGACTAATGTTAATAAGCTGCTTGCCATTCACTAAATTATAAAACCTGAAAAAAGAAAATGAATTACCTCTTTTTAAATTCTATTGAAAACATCCTCACACTCATTAAATGTTACCTCCTGTGCAGTTACATGAACAGTGAGATTTCTTACACACTCTTTAATGTATTTGCACATTTTCAACTACAGCAGCAGTACAAACAGGCTGTCAAAGTGTCGCCTCTCTTTCTCAAGGGCTTACAATGTGCTCAAAGGATCACTTCCAGCAAGTAATAAATGGAAAACCATCAGAGATAAATACAAATAAATGTCACTGTAGAGCTTTAACTTAATTAAGAACACTTTATTAAGAGTCCCAACCTCGCTCTGTGAGAGAGTTGGTGTGTGTGCATTTGTGTTACAGTGTAGAGCAGTGATTTTCCTGTACTCCAATTAAGCATCATAGCAGGAAAAAGGTAATTACAAAGCTAAGTGGGAGACTTGAAGTCATGCTGAGACACAACTTCGACACACAACAGCGTGAAACAAACACACTGCCACCAACTCAAATTGATACATGAAAATATGGAGATGTCCATATGTTAGTAAGAACCCATATGGACACACTGTTATAATTAAATGTCTTTTAATATGTCATTTAATTGTCTGCAAGTACAACTATGAGCAGCAGATGTTATAATACAAACAAAAGAGATAATTCTCAATGGACATGGATGATTCTTCAATGAATTTAAAATCAACAAGCAGAAACAGTCTGAAAACTAAGTGTGTTTGAGAAGATAAGGTATTAAAATAGGAGATGATTAAGGCTAGAGAGAGCATACAATCAAAACAAAGAGTGAAGAGGTAAAAGGAGTGGAAGTATACAGCCAAGTACTGTTAAGACACATAGTAATCCATTACAAGCTAAAAATTAAGTGAAAGTATGATTTCACCTGAGTACTTAATCAACTATGGAAAAAGAAACAACATTCATAATCCTTAGCCAGACTAGACATGCACATCCTGTTGGTTTGTCGATGCAAATCATTGTCACATCAGCTGAACTCTACCACGACCACAAACAACAAGCAAACACAACACGTGCAAGCACGTAATGATACCTTCAACGTGTTGAAAGTGATTCACACACTGTCTGCATCCACTTGATCAACAGGTTGTTCCACCGCACAGTCACGTCAGGCTATACAGATGTGCACTGACATATACTTGTCAAACCAGTTTTTAAAACTGTCAACGGAGACGCAAAATCCTGGCTAACCTGTATGTGTGTGTGTGTGTGTGTGTGTGTGTGTGTGTGTGTGTGTGTGTAGTTTGTCTTTACATACTTGTGAGGACCCACCACGAAAATGCAAGATTTCTTTAATTTTGCTAAGCCCTGTTAAACAAAGCCTTGGTTGAACTCTAAAGGCTCTGATATATATCTGTAATGTGAAGTGACATTTTTATTCCATGGATTATCTATTTGTTGTTGTTTCTTTAACATCATCTCAGCAACAATGAAAATGGTACCATTCATGATTAGCAGAGTGTTATCCCCTAAAAATGTTACCAGAAAAACACAATGTTTTAAGATAGGCTTCATACTCTCTAGGTATGTCAACATGTCCGGACATGTCTGTAGTGATGCAGTTATGGGTGATACTGTCCTCATTTTCATTCCCCATATTCAAACAACAAAACAGCAGCTATTTTTTCCTTAACTTAAATGTTGCTATGATACTGCTCTACTTAGTTTTAGACTGAAAGACATGTTCATATAGAAAGAAACAGCTGACAATGTAAAGGTAAGTGAAATTCTGAAGAGATATTAGACCTTTTTTTAAAAATAATATCACCACTAGCTTACTCATTGGCCACGATCAGTCAACAGCTAATTATAGCAACAAGCCACTTCTAGCTACAATTATAGTCAACTGGGTAGTGCCTGGAGGCTAAAGATACATTTATCAGGTCTTGTAAAAAAAACCCAGCAGGATGAGCATTGAACAGACATTCTAAAAATAACCTAACAATAAGATTTAGCAACAACAAACATCAGCTTGTGTTAGCCTTCAACATGGTAGCTTGTGTTAGCAAGTTAGATGATGTTTTTCAACTACTGCAACCAATTTAAAAAGTAATTTCAGCAATCAGCCACTTTCTAGCTAACAATAATGTTTGCTAGAGAGTATCTGATCCAGAACTTTGTTCACTGTCTGATGGTTGCTACTTTGCTTGCCCGTGAGTTGTTTCACCTTGGCGAAAGTGCTCCTCTAGAGTTTAACTGTCCATCATGTTTTCTGTTAGTCCAGACATGTGGTAATGAGATCAATTAGTTGTTAGATACCCTGCCCCACTTAGTGCATGGAACAAAGCCTGAACATGTAAACAAAAGTATATGGCAGCTGTGACATCAGTCAGTTTTACACCGACACATAAAACAGATTCAACATTTTAATAAAAATAGTTGAAAATGTAAGGCTTTTCTCATTTTTAGAAAGACATTTGCATTGTAAACTTTAAAGTCTCTGTTAGAAATGTATTTTCTTTCCCCAAGTTAGAAGTGATTTCACTTTTCCTGTGCTGATGATGAGCAATGAGGTGATCATGGTGTCCAGAATTTCTCCCATGGGCAACATAAACCTTTTCTACCACACATATGGAGATATTTACATGGAACAGGTGGCAGGGAAGAGAAGAGTGACGAGTCTGACACACACATGCACACACACATATACACACAAGCCAGTGCACACTGTCTCATTATATTTGCAAGTTAATTTGCAGCCTTAGATCAAACATTAGAAGATGATACACCTGACAGGCAACCACATATCATAGCATGCAAGAGCGAATTGGATGAAGACTGAAGAACAGCTGTCTTGTAATCTACAGCTCTGTCATCACAGTAGATTATACTAAACAACAAGGCACGAGGATGAGTTTGATGACTTGCAGGTATCACGTGATGTTACCACAAAGCACAGACAAAAGAAGACAGAAGTAAAAGTTTCCCCATCTGCCAGTTTACGACTTATAATTATTGTCATAACCATAACTGTCAGTCAACACCACGCAGCCTCACTGGTGTGCATGTTCTCAGAGAGTGGCTTTGTGTTATGTTTTTCCTTTTTATTTGTTTATATGTTCACGCACTGGCTCTCAGTTAATGAGTCATGCTGTCCTTTTCCTTGTTGAAGTGAGTATGCTGAAAATAAATGATTAATGAATGAATGCATAAACAGATTGATCCATATGTGGACATCTTTATTTTTTTGTTTGAGCACAAATTCCAAAGATTCCTTACTTTCCTCTATCTTTCTTTCCACTCTCTGCCCCCTTTTCATTTAAACACCTTTAAAATCGATACAAACCTAACCAAATGTAAAAACTACCACGCCATGAATGCAAATTTCCACAATGTCATTTCCCTCTTATTTATGCCACTCTGAAGCTGCTTCCACCACAGGAATGACAACCCTAGTTGGGATTCTGTCGCATCAAGCCAGCAGATTTGAATGCTAAACCCATTAGCCAAGCATCACTCACAGTCAGAGCTGGCGATGATAAATAACCCAACCAGAGAAATCTGATTAAGAGAGACGGAGGCAGGGGATCTGAGGGAATGAGTAACAGCAATGTCGCCGTTATCAGGCCGCAGTCAGATTGGAAATCACACACCGAGAAAACATGAAATGCTCAGCAGCAATGGGTTGTGTCGGCTGTTTTCCTAAAACATGGGTTAGGGCCTAAAATTGGGTCTTTGGTGGGTTGCAATTAAATGAAAGCCGAACTTTGTGTGTGTGTTGCTAAGCTCTGAGACACCACACTCACTGATGTGCACAACAAACAGCCTGGTTAATAGGTATACTCTACGCTATAAGAAAGTGGGAGTTTTTTGGAGTTTCTGTTGCCTGCAGGGTGAGGCTGCTGGTGAGTGAATCATTCACTTTCACTTGGCAGTCAACCATGAACACCCTGATACTCAAATACACTGCTGGTGTGCTGCTGCTCGCTTACTCTGGCTCTGTTTACTATTTTCATCTCGTTCTGGGTGATAATCAATAAAACTGAGAAGGTGGTTGATTATTTATCTTATTTTGTTGATATGTGCCTCATGGCAAGGTTGGCTGAATACTAAGGGAAAAAAAGGAGCAAAAATGAAAATATTTAACACTGGGGAAAAAAAGAACGGTTTCTTACAGGTCTTAGAAGCCATTCAGCTATGACACACACTCTGCATGTTTGAACAAACTTCTGTAAACATAGACACCTTTAGTCACCCCAGTAACACTATAAACTGCAATAAACAGAAACACTAACCTAAATTAAGGACTTCCTTGACCTTTCAGTTATGTACTCTTTTTGGAGCATTTGACCCAAGGAGATTTAAAACTGAATCAGCTTTTGATAATGCTTTTCTCAGCAGACAGTCATGTTTCACATAGACAGACGGCAAGTTTGTTTTGGCTTCTCTCACTGCATAACTTACGAGGAATGAGGAATACTCAAAGATGAGCCAGACATGATTTTATAAGCACATATTTACCCAGGCACCAAGGCTTTAAAGCTCCAGTAAGGAACTTTATTTGTGTTGATTTTAGTATTCTTTGTGGACAAAGCTGTACTTCTTACATACTATTTTTTCTCATCAATTCTTTTTTTCCCATTATTTTAACTCTAAGCCATCACCCATCGGTTTTGTTGTTGCTTGTTGTTTGTTTTTGAAATGATTTTTTTTTAATAGATAGGAGTTTTGTTGGAGTAAGGCTGTGCCTGCTGTGTCCTTTATCTGAAAATAGTTCTTGACATTTGAAACAAAGAGGCAACAACAAATCTACAAACCATCAAAATTGTTATAGCACATTTTCTTACCCTGTAACCTGAATAATAGGCATGTGTATGATTAATTCAGCATTTGAAGGTTGTTTCATTTATTAGGTGGCACAGGGAGTTTTTTTATTATGTTTGATTTTATGTATGCTGCAGAGAAATGTGGATGTTAACTGGCAAGGAAGGGACAATCAGTGGTGCTGGCTTTGCGAATGCTTGCCACACTTAACAAAGCAATTCAAAATCGTTCATCTTCTGCTTAGTTGAATTTTACCTTTTTCACAGATTTATGTCCCCTGGCCTTATATTTCCCTTTATCTACTGTTTATCTATATCCTAATTCATATTTATCCGAAAATTGGTTGTTGATAGGACTTTTATCCCGTCTTTAATTTGTAATATCTAGTGTTTTTGTCTGTGCTTTAAGGACAGTTGTAAAACGGTAAATCTAGATGGTGGCAGTGCAGCCTCTGAATGCTGCCCTCCAACAACATTGACACAGTGATAATAATAATAATAAAATAAGACTGCTAACCACATTAAGAGCTCAAGTAGAATGCTAGCTGTATCAGATACACAAGAGGAAGTTAACAGGCTACAGTCACTACAAGTTCAGGCATTGTTCTGTAAGCTCAGCATGGCAGCAACATGAAAACATACGTCACACTACTGTGTCATAGACACCTGCACAAAGGCAGAGAATGGCGCGACCAGTGCCCAGTGTTTACCTGAGTTTTGTACACCTTCAGTGCACAAGGTGAGTCACTGCTATGTACATTGCACACTGCATAATCCTACTACTAACTAACCTTTAGCTTAGACATCCCCAGTGAAGTTAAGACATTGTGTAAAAGGTAAATAAAAAACAGAATACACTTATTCAATCATCCTGTTTAACTTATATTTAAATGACCGCACCACAAAGACCAGATATTTACTGTTCAAACTGATACATTTTATTGTTTTATTATGTTTTTCTTTGTTTGTTTTGATTTGGTTTTCGATAAATATTCACTCATTTTGAATTTGCAGGGGCAGCAAAAGACTGGGAAATGCATAAAATCGCCTTTTGGAACTGTTGGCCCGTCTGCAGTGTAGACCTGTCACTCATTGAAAATGTGCGTTGCATTATGAAGCACAAAACACGACAACTGAGACCCCAGACTGTTGAGCTACTGAAGGTGTAGATCAAAAAAGAATGGGAAAGAATTTCACCTGTGAAGCTTCAACAGTTAGTGTCCACAGTTCCCAAACGTTACTGAGTGTTGTTAAAAGGAAAAGTGATTTAGTGCAGTGTTTAACAAGCCGCTAGCCCAGCTTTTTTAAAACATGTAGCAGGGCTCAAGTTCAAAATGAGTGAATTACGGAAAAAAAGCAAAAAAGTTCATCAGTTTGTACAATAAGTATCTTTTCCTTGTAGTGTATTCAGTTGAATTCAGGTTAAACATGATTTACAAATCTTTGTATTCCATTTTTATTTATGTTTTACACAATGCCCCAACTGTATTAGACTTGAGGTTACATTACACTGCTCAATACTCCCTGTGTAGAGATGGCCATGACCATCAAATGGTATTTCATCTTGTTATCCCCATCCTTTATCATACAGGGTATGCATTTGCTCAGATTTCTTTTTCATGTAAGTTCTGAGCAATTATCTTATATAATTATAAGTCTTATTATGGTCTTAATTTTGTGTCTTTGCTGCACAATCCCATCATGATATAACTTCTGCATGAAATATGTTGTTGCTTCCTCTTTGGTCCAATTTTACAGCTACATTTCCAAGCACTGACACCATGAAAAGGTCAACGAAGGCTGGGCATTCAACATCTCAATGAGACAATCGATTCAAACCCCTTAACCTGGTCACTCAGGTCAGATATATGCATTTACAATCATTATTATTACCCTTAAGGTCGAAGTGAATTCAATTACATAATTTATCACTACGTACAAACAGAGCTTGAATGCGAATGAAAGTGCCGTTATAAGAAAAATAATGTTGTGTTTATTTCTAAATAATTAAATGAAAGATTGGGGCTCATTTAATCAAACATTGTACAGAAGGATACACATTTCAAGACACAAAGCATTTGATTGCACATCATCATTAGTGAGGTTTTCCTCCACAGGCAAAGGTAAACAAGCAGAGCACATCATCAAACCATCAGCACTGTTTAATTATTGAGAGCAATTCAGCCACACCAGTTCACCAACAAGCCCATATACGTTCTATATCCAGCATGCTATAGGTTGCATAAGCATTCCCAGTGACAAACAATTACACAAACACAAGCACACATACATCGATTGACCTTTCCTGCTGAGTGTTATTAATACATGCAGGTTGTATTAGGAAAGGTTAACGAGCAGTAAAGTCAGCACAGCTCACATGGAATACAAACACATGGAGGCCTAACCCCACACGGGTGAGAAGGAAAGTCACATGACTCCTACTGCACTAAAAATGTATCTACCCTCATGTAACTGTAGTAGCTTTACAGTACATACACTGACAAAAATGACCAGAAAGAAAAAACATACACTGGATAGTCTCATGGCTTAGAAGTGTTTTTAGTACTGATCACAAGTGTCCTGAAGCCGCCTCTTCAGATGAAGCACTACACTATTAACTTGAAGAGGCATGAAACATATCCACTGTTAGATGCTGACTTTAAGACACAAAGGAGGGAAATCTATAGTCTATAAATGAGATAAAAACAGTGTCAAGTTCACAATAAACCACACATGTGCTTTGTAAGTTTAAAACTTGCTCTTCTTCTAATTGGTACAGATTTGACTGACAAAGCAACTTCACTTTCATTGGTTTTTGAGGTACAATATTATGTCAATGCAAAGACATTGTTTGTACTAAACAATGACATGCTTATGCACAAAGCTGATCCAAGGGATTCCCCAGCAAAGAAAATAAGTCCCATGTGCACAGTTCACACTCATGCTGTTTACACATAACACAATATTTTTAGTTCAAACTTCCACTTTACATAACCTCAGACTGTTTTCAGTCTTTCTCGCCTTTGTGATTCTGGCACAGCTTCACCCACCTCCGATGTGCATACAGAGAGGAAAGTGGTCTCAAACACAAGCAACACTTGATGCATGAAGATCCTTTTCACAAATCAAAAGGTTTTGGCCTGTGGTCTGAGGCTGTCAAAGAAAATGTCACATAAATGTCTGTATGTTTAAATTCATGTTTGCAAAAAAAAAATGCTGGTCATGTAACAACAACAGTTCACTTTTCGAGGCTAAAGAGGCGCATTAGTGTGATGTGATTTAAGAGCAATTTAACACCAGGATACCACTGTGTTTGCTGACACGTCATTGCTTGAAAGCGTCCACTGTCTAGCCTTGGTCGGATGTGGTCAGTAATATCCTTTGGCTGGAGCCAACAGGTGCTTTCTCTGAAAAGCACCTACTCTGAAAACCAAGGTGACAGCATAACAACTGGGGGGTTGTACTAAGATTCTCTGGTGTTTCTTATGGCTCAAGTTTCAGTCAGGGGCTAAAGCTTCTACTTTTGCAGTCATATTGACTGTTTTAGACTACACTTTGGGCCAGTGTCCACCAACAGTGTTTTCCAAACTATGCACCAAAAAACCCCCAGTGCTGTTCAGTGTTTTCAGCACAGAACTAAGCATAAAAGGCCTTCAGTGTCAGCTGTTTTTGTCCCTGTGTTCACAGCAACGGCAGTTAGAAATGTTTCTATTTTATGTAACTTTGCAAAAAAAAGAAAGAGCTCTCACCAAAATTCAGAATGCTAATCATGGCTAATGCTTTGACCCAATTTATTTAAACTACATTGCAAAAATGGAAATCTAAGCAAGTCTTTATGTCTTATTTTTCTTAATTTGAGCCATATTCACCAGACCAGGTCATAAAAATGTCTTACTTCAAGTTTTTTTTAAGACAGAAATGATGTGTAAATTGCTTGTAACAAGTCAAAAAAATCTGCCAATGGGATAAGACAAATTTGCCTGGGAAGTTTCTTGAAATTAGAAAGATGTCTTAAAACAAGAATCTTTTATCTTATCCCATTGGCAGATTTTTTTTCCTTGTTACAAGCAATTTACACCTCATTTTTGTCTTTAAAAAACTTAAAATGAGACATTTTTATGACCTTGTCTAGTAAATGTGGCTCAAATCAAGAATAGTAAGACAAATTTTTACTAAAAATAAGACATAATGACTTGCGTAGATTTCAGTTTTTGCAGTGTACTTTTATGATTTATGCAAATATGGAGCATACAGTGCATTCTACAACAAATTTAATTGTCATGTCTGATGAAAGATGACAGGCTGCAAGACAACTTCTGCTACTGAGCAACTCTTAGCACTGATTAGTTGTATTTTAAATTGGAAGTGGAAACAGGTCCTTCTTTTCACAATAAAGAGCCTGGTCATCAAACAAACTAACAAGCCCATAATTTAGCAATGGGGAGATGCTCAATTAAATTTGGGTTTATCAAGGCGCTTCAGTGACCCAGTGTCAAGGCCTTCAAACAACATGACGAAGCGATAGAAAGCTCAAAAAAGTGTTGTAGCCCCAAAGTTGTTCAAATGTTTGAGCCCTCACCAGCACACAACATACACATATGCACATCTAACAGTTATAACATCGAGGAAGCATATGTACAGGATAATTTACAGCATATGGAAATAACATATATGTTTACATAGAATAAAAAAGGCATAAATCACAAAGGATGTGCAGCTGCTTTAGTCATTCTTGCACATCCAGAAAAATGTCCAGTCACTCTGTGCTTACATCCCAGATGACCTGGATTATATCTTGTCTTTCTTCATGCAACATAAAGATTCATGAATGGCTCAAAGGTTTTAACAGTGTTTGAACTACTTAAAACATATGGAGTCATAGATATAAATAAAAGTCACAAATGACTCAGAACATTTCTCTCTCTCTCTTGCTCTCTCTCGCTCTCTCTCTCTCTTGCTCTCTGCTCTCTCTAACTGGGTCAGTGTGATGATGGTGTCAGTGTCTGGACTCAGCAGCAGCATATTTGCATCAGTCATCCCAACTAGACCGTGAAAAGAAGGATTTCCCTGCTCAGCTGTGCCAGTGAGTCAGTGAAATATACCCTCATAAAACCCTGCTGGACTCAACACAGGCCTGGGGAAAACTTGGATCTGTTTAATGGGCTCAACTTCAGGCTCTTTGCTTTTGGCATCACAGACACACTGTAAGTGGAAAGTAACATCCCATGAGACCATTCTTCAAATAATAAAGCTTGGAGACAGGGAGACATCACTCTTTAGGTATTTCATGGATGTGTTTATGACACCATGGATATATAAATAAAGCCAACTAATTGTTTATATGCCCAAATATGCACTCGCTGTAAAAAGTGTCAACTCTAAATCATTTCAGGATTATCTAATTACTGTTGTCATTAAATCATGCTGATTAAAAACAAAACAGAAAACCTTTGTGCTTATTTTGTAAAAAGACGACTGCAACCTTTTTTCAGGAATTTTTCAGATCCCACTTTTCATTCAAAGTTTTCTTAACAACACGTGAGCAGGATTGCTTTCATACATGCATAATCAGATTTTCATAGCATGAAATGAAAAGTGGCAGCAGAAAAAAAAAACATTCAGGGCAATGAGCTGATTCAACACATGTGCTGGTGTGCTCTTAATTCTGCTGAGATGCCGACACAGCCCCTCTGGTGTGTTTTAAGGCTGGAGAAAAACTCAGGGGTGCAGCCAAAGCCACGCAACCAAACTCAGCCTCTAATTAGGCCCTGCTCATCCAAATTTAGAGAGCTGTGGTGAAAAAATATTCCATGATATAAGCAGCCTCGAGACATCCTTGAATATAATGCTGTGATGGCAACTTTGGGGCTTAATTAATTGAACAGACAAGCTTGTCGGGTCGTATCAGAATAGTTTGGGATACTGTTACAAAATAGTGATGAGGCTGAAAGGTGGTTAATTAACGTCAGAGGGGGACCTGGGCACGTTTAAGGTGCAGCATTTTCATTTACAGACAGTCATTTTGGTTCCATTTCTTACCTCTCTGAGAGTAATGGTTGCTCATGTTGCACACACTGAAAGATAACACTGCAGTTTCACATAAAAGGTGTTTTTACCAACGGTCTCTAGGACTGCACACAGAATGAAAAACAATCCTATATGAACAATGACATCTTGTGATGCTATGCAAACTTGTTCTTTACAGCCTGACTCATTTCCTGTAGAACAAGTTTAACATTAAAGACGACCCATTAAATGCTATAGCTTAGCTCTTAAAGTCTCACAACTCGTTCATTTCCTTAACCTGTCCCTTGCCCTAAACTAAGGCTCTCTGGATATCAGAATCTCACCTCCTGTTTATCATTGTCATGGTTTCAATTTATTTCTTCTTTGCAAAGGCAGTTATTTTTTAATCCCCATTATTTCAACAGCTCTATGTTGTAAACACTTAAGACATCTTTGTAACATTTTATGTGGGAACAACACAAGAAGTCACATCACTTAATAACCAGTGAAAGAATAAACAAGCTAGTGTGCTCATACTGCCTTAATAAGCTATGGCAACAAGGGGCCTCCCTTGTCTTTCCAACCACTCAAAGTGCTTTTAAAATACTGTAATATCCAGAGTATAAGCCGCTAGTTTTTTCACACACTTTGAACCCTGTGGCCTAAACAATGATGCAGCTAATCTATGTACTTTTACAGGCTAACAAGCTTCATGCTACCACTGCTTTAAGGCCCCATTTTTCACCTGACAATACCAACGTGGCTATGAAAAAACAATCTGCGTTCACATGGAAACACTGAGGGACTGAAAAGCTGTAATATGCATGTCAGGCCTATAGTTGACAATATAACCGAAGGAGCTGTGTACAGGACAACAGTTTAGGGGCCAGAGAAGAGCTGAGCTGATCCTCTGGTGTATTTATTGAATGCTTCTTTGCTGATTGCAGAAATGGTGCAACAGATGCACATTTTGTTCTGAAGTCTAGAGGTGGCTAAACTCGAAATAGGCAGAGTTTTACTCTGACAGCCAAACAAACAGCTATAAGCCACACCCCTCTGTATCACCACTAGCCTTAATGAAAGCAAAACTGATAAGATATTGAAACTTTAGATCTATAAATTGGGCCCAAAGATAAATATTTCTGGTAGTTGGATTGTTTGTTTTCTTTGTTGTGTGTGGCCATATACAGGTTTAAATTTAGGTGTAAATGTAGGCCTTTTGATATGGGCTCTCTTTCCTTGGTGTTTGATTCTGCCTCAGATTTATCCAATGCAGTTCATCTGCATTGGATAATTTCTTCAACACTGGAGGTTATCTCTTGGTTTAAAAGTGACACAAAGCATCTAAATAAATTATCCTACACCAGAATTACAACAAGGAAGGGGGCATTGTAACAACAACTGGTGAACAATAATCCTGGACGACAGAGCTGTAATTGTTCCATTTTGTTGTTTTCCAGATAGAAAATTTGGACCATCACAAAGTGTGATTACGCAGATTTTTCTCAAGGTCCAACAGGGAAAAAAACAACTCGAGATAAGAGATGGCTCCAACATTAAAGCTGAGATAAAAGTCACCCTGACTCATCACCACCCTTTACACCTCTCCCTCTCTCACACTCCAACCCCCCTCCCTCTCTTCCTCCAAAGTCTTTGATTTTAACTTCCCCAAGTTTGAAATTGATGTGTTTTTTATCTTTTTCTCTCCCTTGGACTCAGGTCAGCGGAGAGTCAGCCAGCTGGGCCTTGATCCTAAACTTACACTCAGGTAAACTTTCAACAAGAAAAGACCCCTGTTGCTACTTTTAACTGTTCATCTCCCTGTGTGCCTCCTCTGCCACCTCCTCCTACACCACTTCCTCCACCTCCTCCTCCTTGCTGCTTCGCCAAAGTGTTTTGTTGATAAATCCACTTCAGAGTTCACTGCTCTGCCAGGAGATTCTGCTCACCTCCCCACGCTATTTGAGTAATAGGGATGTGTTTGTGTGGCTGTGTATACAAAGATGTCCCTGTGGTTTTTTCCCCGACAGATGAGTTTAAATGGCACACTGATATCACTCTCTCTGGAGCCTTTAATGCAAACTGTTGTGATCAGCAGGGTGCAACACAATCACGCTAAAATGCTTGAATGCACTCGTACACAGACAGTGGTGATAACACACAAATGCAAGAAAACCACACCTTTTTCTGTCATTATCAGAGCAGGCAGCCACTCGCATCCTCAGACTTTACTCAGTGTTCAGAACAAACTGAGAAAACACACACGCACACATAAGCAGACACAGACTCACAAACACATTTGATCAGCTACCGCTCGCTGTGCAAAAAGGACAGTTCTTTTGCCAAGGCAACATGCTGTTGGCGAACGCTGTGAAAGGCTGTCGTCGAGTCTTCTGCTCACTTAGCACTTCACACACAGTCTGTCATAGTCTGTGTTACTCACTCAGCAAAAGCATGGAGTGTGCGCAAGTGTTTTGTGTGACTGTCCAAAAAACAAAGTCCCGGATAACCTGGAAACAAAGTGAAAGAAACTGAAGAATTGACTGTAAGTTTTTCAGGCTTAGTGGTTGAAGCCAAGTTTTGGATTGAGCTCAGGCTGAAGTCAGCAGGAAACAGAATCCCCCTGAGAAGTTGCTTGATAACTGATGAATAACCCCCACAGGTAACACAACATTTAAGCTGCACATATTTCATCCTGGTTGCCAAGTGGAGGAAAATACTGTATACTTTCAACCACAAGGGGGCTGCTAATACAGAGTAAAAGTATTTTCTTCTCCTCTCAGCTAGTACACAGTAAGCATGTTAGATTTAAACAATATCCACATGAAATACACTCTCACACACAAATCACACCCACATATGCTCAGACATACTTCACTTCCTTTCGCCCCTGCCTGCATGTTGATTGTGCTGACACAAATACACCCTTCATCCGCTGTCAGGCTCACATATGTGCACACACACACACACATCAAACATCACTTCTCTTGGCATGGACACAAAGAGACACAAATACTCCCCTCTCTCCCCCATTCTCTGCCTCTTTTTGTCTGTCATATGCATACACACCCACACACGCACATATCTCACAAAGCAGCCTCCCTCCACACAAGATGTTAACTCCCAACTTGAGTTAACAAGTTTGGTGTTCTAATGTCATAAACTGTGTGTGAGAGAGAGAGAGAGAGAGAGAGAGAGAGTGTGTGTGTGTGTGTGTGAGAAGGGGGGGGGGTTGCACCAATAAGACTGATCTTTAACTCCAGCCCAATTCTCACACATATATGCATGCAAGCATTGTCTCTACCCTTTCCTTGGCATACGGTAGTGCCAACAGTGAAGGGCAAAACACAACACACACACACACACACCAAACACGCACACTCACACATACACACAGTGAGAATGGTGTGACATCAGTGTCACTGCAAGCCCTGTAATAGCACCTCACTTTGCCAAAGCCTCCCTCAGGTATCTCACTCAGACTTGAGGTGTGTGATGACAGCATGTGCGTGGTATGAGTGTGTGTGTGTGTAGTCTCGATTAACACAATTTAAATGCTGTTACACCTTCATATCATTCATCAGATCAAGAATAACTAGGCCCCTTTCTCATGAATGAACATCAGCACTCTGACTGACGCAACATAGGTGATGACAACACCTGCATTATGGAAAGATGGTTTAAGCTTTGCTCAAAGTCAAACTGAGATTGTGTGTGAAGATTAAGTCTTTGCCAAAGCATAAAGAGGTTCTTTCGCTATCCTATAAAAAATCCAAATCTACATGTCTTTTTAAAGCTTTCTATTATTGTTTACATGCCTCAGATATAAAATCACTTTTTCAACAAATACAATGAAAAGTGACAGGAAACACAAATCCCCCTGAGGGCAGCTTAGAGACTGGAGATTAAGTGCTTATGAGCTTTCATGAATATTTGCGTGCAGAAAAAGTCAAAATATTTCCCCCTTAATGAGATGCTGCTTGGGCTTTACTCTGTCTGTTGTCTTGTTTTTTTTCTGACTGACCATCAAGAGCGACCTCAAATTACTCAAAACAAAAACAGACACAGATCAGATGAACTGTAACGATGAAGACGTCCTCTATCACCTTTTGCCACAAGCACAGTATCAGTCTGGTGACCACACTCATGCCGACACATACAAAACAGCATGCTGTCAAAAGAGTTGAGCAACAATCTTTATTAAGATCATTAAACCATTCACCTCCTGAATTCTTTGTAATTAATTTTTTTTTGACAAATAAGCTATTACTATTCCCTGTCCCTTAATAAGTTGGCATAATATGCTTTGCTTGTTTATATGTTCTTTCCTATCATTTTTCAAATGAAATACATTTATGATCTGATCTCAGGAAAATTCATAGGATAATTTGCTGCAGTAAAATGTAACATGACACACTGTGCAAGATAATATGGTACAATATGAACATACTATGCAGTATAATACAGTAAAACATGGTTTAATACAATTCAACACCAGTAGGTACAGTACAGTAATGTGATGCAGTCAAAGATAAAATGATTCTTGACAACAATATAAAGCATTCTGACAAAAAAAGGACCTTAAAATGTAAAGTGCATGACACAGTGAGACAAATTCAAAGGAAAATCCATTAGGAAATAACTTAAGTGATATTTTGTAATACTGATACACAGCAAGAGAATTTTTCAATTTGACACATGTTGATCTGAGTCTTATTGAACAAAGTCACATACTGGAAAACAAGTGTTTACATGTGTACTGTTTTCTCGATTACATCATTTAATCCATTACATTTGATAATTAACAAACAGCTTTAAGTCCACAAGTTCCCCTCAAGTCAAAGTTGAGTAGAGGCTGAACACATATGGAAACATATACATAAAAAGATGCTTGCTCCCCAGATGTGATTAATGAAGTGAGAGTCTCGCTCGACCTCTTTGACCTGCACCAAGGCCGTTATAGGACTACAGCTATAGAGCCTGGGGCAGTGTGCATGTTTGTCTGTGTTAATGGTCGAATGAGTGAGAGAGCTGCATGTGTGTTTGTGTGTGTCCATGTGTGTTTTACTGTCTGTTTTTATGTGTGTTTATGCATATGTATACGCTCATACTGGGCATGCAAATGCGTGTCTGTGTGTGTGTTTGTGTGTTTGTGTGTGTGCACTCAAAGCAATATACCCTGAGGCAGTGACAGAAGGACTCTAAACCACGTTACCCACACACCCCACTGCCTCGCTTAATAGTGCATGAGATAAGAACATTTGGACTTCAAAATGCCCCCCATCACCAACACCACCATCAAACCCCCCCCCCTTCCCTCCCTCCCTCCCTCCTCCATGGGAAATTGAGTTTTATGGATCCCAGTTTGGGACAATGGTTACAAAGTCTGGGAGTTTGAAGGGGAGTTTCTCATCATCAGCTATTGGTGATGTCCTGACTGAGAAACCTAGCATAAACACAGATGCACTCGGGGGGCTAAACAGTACAGTATGAGTGAATGTGCACACTGTACATACACACAGAGGCAGGCACATGCTGTATGTGTGTAAACAGACATGCACTGACACAGATGCACAGACAGATACATGAACACATGGATACCAAGGGACACAAGCTGGGGGAAACGCACACGCTCACATGATGCAAAAATAATCAAGATTCATCCATCAAAATATACTTTGTACAAATCATATTCCCTTCCTATGATATCAGCTGATTTGTGCAGCCTATCTGAAGGCCACATCATGGAAAACAGAGTTGAGCTCTGTTAATAGTGCAGATATTTTACTCCCAACTGAGCTGATAAAAGCTGCAAGTTTGAATTATGTGTTTAAAATTACAATCTGCAATGGACTAGATAGCATTTAAAGTTCTCTTTCCATCTCTGGAATCCTGATGTAACCTTCCTCTATCATTTCTGGTGCGAGGTAAATGAGTTTGATAACACAAAGAATGAGTGAAGTAATTCAAAACCTTCTTGAAATGTAATAAATCATCATCATCCCAATACTAGTCAGAGGAAACCTGAGGAGTGAAAGCTTCTGAAGCAGCAAACTCTCACAGAGATCAGGTGAACGCGTGTGACTGTGTTCTGAGACAGTGAGTCAGTCAGGGAGTGATGGAAGCAGAGAGTGCACACCTGCAGGAAGAAGAAGGCTTCATCAACAAGCTATAATCAGCATGAGAAACTATGGTGTGAGCACATTTCTCAAAAAATCCATTGGTAAGAAAACACTTTAGCACATTTATGCTCAAGCGAATTCACTGCAGACAGAGAGAGGTGGAGAGTGGGAGGAAGAGGCAGACAGGGAAATGTACAGAGAAAGAGAGAAATAGAAACAGACGCGCAGCCAGCCAGAAAGGCAGCCAGAGATCAAGAGAAAAAAAACTCAGGAAGAGAGAAAAAGACAGATAGACATCCCAACTGTGACAGGCAAACTGCATTGGCGCAAGGAAATCTAGACTGCAAACACTGAAAGACAGCCATGCATAACAGCATGAAGGAGGGAAAGAGAGCAAGAGGGGCAGGATGGGAGAGAAAAAGGAGAAAAAGTGGCAGAGGAGGTTGTGAAAGTAGAGTATATAAAGAAGAGAGTGATAGTTGGTGCATAACTCAGCAGGGATTCTTACATTCTTGTCTAGGGGCGCAGACCAACAGGATATAAAAACACTCCACACGACAAGGACAACTTGTCTTTCCTCTACACTCACTTCAGCTCTTGAAACAGCCTGTAAACCAGCCCGTCAGCCAACCAGATTACCAGCCGTCCATGCTGTAAAAGATGACTGGAGCAATCCATCAACTAAGTTGGATTAAAGTTTGTACAAGGACATTACAAAGGGACTGCTCTAACTTCTGCTGGGACTATATGTCCCAGAATACACTTTTCTAAAGAAAAACAAGATGTCACTTTGATGCGGTGTTTTCATAAATGAATTGTTCTGCTTCTACAAAGTCTCACAGTATATTTAGATGCTTTGGAGAGCTCCTGGGACACACGAGTCAGCATAAGATGACAGCACATTATCTGCTCCAGACTAAGTGAGCGGTGAGTTCCTCAGAGACAGGAATAATGCAGACCCTTGTCTAAAAAAAGTCCGGAGTTACTCTTTCAAGTGGATGCAAATTGGTACCTGAAATTTTTTGAGGAGTGGTGTTAACATTTGTGGTTGTCATTGTCAAATTTGCATTTTCTGTCTCGCGACATTTTTGTCAGTGTGGAGTCGAGTGAACTGGCGGTGAACTGAGGAGGAGGCTGGCTTGGGTGCTCTCGCTGTCTGTGGTGGCTCGGCAGCATCTCACTGTGCCTGCGTGTGATAGAGAAAATCAGACGGAGAAATTAAGTCAGAGAATGAGATAAAGAAGCAGACAGGAGGGGTTAGTCACGGGAAGAAGAAAATGGAATAAATTAGAGGGGAGGGAGAGGCAAGCAAGAGTAAAACATGGAAGGGGGAGTAAAGAGTAAACACCTATTTGTGAGCGTCCTTGACTCGGCCTGCTTTCATTCTGAATATCTGTGTCTGAGTGGCCACAGTTCACTGTGTCAGCATTACCACACACACAGCCAGGGACATCAGAGGGCTCGCTAAGTAGCTGCTAAAGCTGCCTCTGTTTATCTGCATGCAAACAACAGCAGCACAGAGACCAGCACATACACGAACACACACATAAACAAACACAGCAGGGGGAGAAGAAGCTCACAATTGAACACACAGACACACACACACACACACACACACACACACACACACACACACACACAATGAAACTCGGAACATTTGCACACTCACACATATGCACATAACTGTCGAGTGCTGGGAGTGGATTATCTACCCAACCCAACTGAAAAGTAGTCTGACTGCAGCACAGGGATTAACTTTGTGTCTGCAAGAATACTCAAAATTAATCTGAATTTAATTTTAGCCGCCAGAACGAGGCCAGTCAGGTTCTTCGAGGCAGCCCGAGGTGCTGATGTGAAGGCAGGTAATTTTTGAAATAAAAGCAAATGAATCATGTTAATGGACAATTAAGTTTGCATGTGAACATTCTTAATACCCTTTAGGCCAATTAAGGTGTTTGCAGGAGGGCACTTTAATTTGGAAAGAGAGCAAATGAGTCCTGCTCACAACTTATTAGCCTGAATTTAACATAGTGCTAGTAGACCAGTAAGAGTTGTCACGTGCAGACTGTCAAAAAGTGTTGAGCTGTCTAAATGTTGACACATTGGGGATTTTTTCTTCACTCCTTGATGGTTAATTTGCTATTTTCTTGGCTCTGTGTAAAGATAGCGTACAGACAGATTAAAGGGTCACTTGTAAGTCTAGCCTCTGACAGCTATCTGAAAGCTAACACTGCCTGTCAGTCAAACTGTGCAAGCTAACAGGCTAATGCATAATTGAAAGCCTGACTCATGCTTACTCAGCTCATTTCTCGGCTGAAGATAAAGGCTCAACCTTGCTCGGGAATGAACTTGTGTCCATTGTGATTCAGCGTTCGATGTTTAGTCTTAACACAAGCAGTTTCTTCATGTTGAGGTGTTTTAAACATAGCCACAGGCTATGGCAAACACTGTGTGTGGGATGAGCCTGCGAGTGTGCTAAGCTTATGAGCAAGCAGCACACACACATCAACACGTATTACACACAGTTTGAGTCACAGTCTAATTTTATTCAGCAAGGACATTAACAAGTAGCATGAATTTGACCTCGTGAACTGGCACTGGCAACACAGCAAAGCACAGAAGAGCTAACGGCTGATGCATAGTAATTAGATGCATAATAATAAGAGCAGGGCATGACTTGGCCTTATTCAGCCACATTCCCACCAGAGATTACACATTGACCTCATCTGAAACGATCTGAAAGGAATTGTGACAGGCTTTATTCTCCGCTGAATCTTTAATAATGTCTATAAAAGCCTTCACTTTAAGTTGCAATCTGGGTTTTTTATGACCTTATACAAATTGGACACATTAGTGAGGGATTACGGCAGGTGAAAATAATGACTTAATAAGCTTACCATATGCTAAAACAGAAATTTTCATGTAAATGAGTACGACCATTACTTTAAAGTGCTTTCAAATTAAATTCAGACTCCTACTTAACTGATGTGTGCCATGTTGTATAAGAGAGTGGGCCTGTAGCCAGCTGCATTCAGGCTGTAGCCAACATGGAGCTACTACATTATTGAGAGCGGGGCATTTACTTGGGCTTATTCAGCCCATTTCCAGGCACTCAGATTATGCCTTGCGCTGGACTGGAAAATCGTGTCAGTGCAGATACTCTTACAGGAAGGCGGTCATAGTCTGAGGCATAATCTGCCTACAGGAAAACCAAGTTTCACATCAACATCAAGGCTAAAAATGACATGCTTTTGTTCACAGAGATTCCCAGACATGACTGATTCCTGATGCAGATTTGAAAAAATAAGGATGAGGCTGTTTCTCATCAATTTTGAGCCATGTTGCTGAATACTGTTACACCCTCAGACTGCTTTATAATTAGCATATCAGCAAAATACGCATCCAGGAAGAGATGATAGATTTGACAGATGAAAGAATGAGGGGGTAGGATTTGACTTTGTGTTTTCAATCCCTTAACTTCATTAGCAAAGCATAACTCATGGAAATGTTTTATGTGCACTGATACTTTATGAGTCGATATTAGGATTTAGAGTAACTAATTTCAGATGTAAGAAAAAAAATGCCAAACTGGAGTCACTGTCTTCGTTCTGAAAGCAACATGATGATCCTTGCGTTATCTCTCAAAGAACAGATAGAGCAGTAAACTAGGTAGCACAAAGATCTTCATCTCACATGGTCATCTTGATATACAAAACAGTAATCTCATGATTCTGAATGTAGTCTTGTATGTTCTCATGCACGGAAAATATTTCTGTGTGTTACAATCACAGAAGCAGACACAGGAAGAGTTGAAAGTCTGCTAGTATCTCAGCCAATGTGAGACACAATCAGAATTATCACACCACACCCGGTTGAGCTCAGAGATATCTCGATCCGAACCTATCTAGATCAGCACTAGTCAACCATAGCACACAGCTCTGACAAGGTGTTAATCTGCAAAAAGAAAAGATAGGACACATGATAATATTTTGGATTAACCTGCTTGACTATCACAGTCTCAACTGTGGCAAACAAGATGCTACTGATGGCGGTTGAGTCAGGATGCTTCCTGTTAAACACCCACATGACACCTGACTATAATCTGACAGCTGTATCCCAGCAAGATTACAGCACCTGCATGGAAATAACTTTGAGCTTTACAGCTGCTACATTATAGTACATTGGTGTTGTGCTAGTGGCACAGTGTAATATCAACTTTGAGTGTCTGTTCTATTTTTAGGTTAAAACTGAAGTTCCCAAAAGGATTAACAAGTCATTGGCTAGAAGAAAGGAAAAATCACTACCTTCATATCATTTAACAGGTACGGACAAATAATGGGGTGGTACCATATTATCTACAAAAAAAGTAAGAAAAGACAGCTCAAAAACAGAAAAGGGAATTTAAGTGACACTTCCAGGGCAGCCGAAGTGGAGTTTTTGCTCATTTATTGCATTCCCTTATGGATTCACATCACTGCACATCCTTATTCATTCTGCTGCGCTTTTATCCCTTTATGAAATATTTGCTATTTGGCTGTGATCTTTTTTTGTCTCGCAAAGTAAATATTTTTAAATAATTACTGTCAAAATATTACACGTTCTCAGGGAAAATCAGAGGATGCCAGTTTCAAACGGAGCAGGAGGCTTTCATTTTCCTGTCAGTTTGCAGACTATAGCTGGCTGCAACGTGAGTTTGTGCTTAAACTGGGCTGTGACTGACAGCTGAAGCATGTAACTTTCTAATGTAGAAAAACATCACTTTCTAGCTGGCAGACTGAGTTTGAAGAAAGAAATGTGGAAAGGTGAAACCACATGATTATTGACTTGTTTATAAGTAGATAGAGCAGGTAGATACCCTTGTTTTGTCTTTGAAAGCTTGATCCTACCCCCAAATAAGACACATACTGCACTGAAAAACTCTCTGAAATGTAAAACATGTCTTGTTAGACTTAAAAAAACACCACATTAACCTGACAAGTCCAGATAAATGTCTCATTTCAAGACATTGCAGGCCAGGATGAGGACTAGGATTGCTTGTTATGATTGAAAAAAAGAAATTTGCTTCTGTGGTGAGAAAAAATGACTTCACAAGTTTATGGAAATAAGGATGTCAAGTCTACTTTTTGGCTCGTAATATCATGAAATATGACATTTGTCTGGACTTCTTTTCAGCATGTCATGTCTGTAACTACCGCTTTGAGTGCGTCCAATGGCTTATTTTTTTCATGAGACAAAAAGAAAACCTGAGATTGCTTCGTTAAGTTTTTCTTATGCAGTTTTGGTTCACTGCTTGCAGTAGAAGTTCACTGAAGCAGCCCACGCAAAAGTAAGAGGACCTACAGGTATTGGCACAAAGACAAAGGTCCCTGTTTGGAAAATATGTCATTATATCATCTGCTAAGATGTAACTTTCTCCATGGCCAATAGACATATTCATTCTTTGACTTTCCAAATGGTCATGGTCAGGAGCTGAATTTGCAAATGCAAATGTACAGAGCAAAAGTCTGACAAAAGATGCACAGTAGAAACATATGATCACAAATGAAAAGTAGAAAAAATGTTTGAGGAAGCAAAAACAAACTACGTTAACAGCAAATAAGGTGCAAATGCAGAAATGAAATGTAAATCAGTTCGACATTTCATTAGTGGCGTGGACTGATTTATCTCCTGGAGATGTAATCTGGACTCAACAGCATTTACTGTTTGATTCAAAGGATGAGATGTGTGTATAAGTTTGATAACAGGGAGTATTTCTAGAACTATAGGAACTGCAGACCTCGCTAAGAATTGTAGATGATCCAAACTCTGTGCACACAGACGGAAAGCCAGCAGAACAATCAATCAATCAGTACTGCTGATAGCTACATGGCCAACTGACAGCACCAGCAAACTTAAGCCCCACTTGTCGCCAATCACTTCAGCAAAGCTAGCTGTCTAGTATAAACTATTTCTCAAAGTTATGTGGGTTTACTGTTAAAATATTGTAAAGCCCGGCACTCTGACACTGTCTATAATTGTGTTCTTTCTGTTACTTCTGAGTCAATATTAAAATGCCATAAACTGTTCCACTAAGTGCTCCCATAAAGACATGGAGAACTTTCCCTGTCTTCATCCTGTTTGCAGCACATTTCTATTAAAGCAGATGTTTTGTCTTTTTGTAACGTTTTTCATCTGTTTCGCGTTTCTCTTCAAGATCATTTGAGCTATTGTGGAGCAGTGATCTTCATCCTCTATTTTAAGTAAGATTTGAGTTGAGAGCCCATCACATACAAAATGGCATTTCCAATACAACTTCAGAACATTTAGGTCTTGAAATTCTCAACTACCTATGTTCCAGTCTTTTGACATGCTCACATCAGCAGGAAAAATTCTGTATCAAGTTTGGGTGAATTGATTCCACCTCTCCCACTTGCATCGTCAGCTTCACTCTAACCTTGCACCAATGAAGAAGAAAAAAGGGAGACATAAGTTTGTTGAAGGCTGGGAGGGTCAACCAGACACAACAAACCAAGAGCCATGGACAGCTGTCCTAATCCTCCCACTGTGGGAGGCTTGACATATTGAAGTGTGTGCTCAAGCATTTTGTTCTTTCCTGTAAACGGTTGGAGGGATAACTGTGTATGAAGTAAGGCAGTGAGTCACTGGGTCAGTGCTCTTTGCTTCTGCTTTTCAAACTGGTGAACATGACAGAAAGTAAAACTATTTCAGCTTTTACAGAACTGTTCATTGAAGTGTAAACTGCTATGAAGACTTCCACATCAAACTTAGACCAATGAGGCTCTCTATACAAACGCTGAGGCAAACACTATCTGCACAATAAAAGAGAAAATCTGAGGAAAATGGCAAAATAATGAACGAGCTGCGCATAAAAGGAGATACATCATGTACAGATCTGACAGCCATCACCCAAATGATTTACTGACCCTTATCAAAACATTAAACCAAAATTTATCGCAGCGTTAAAACTCATCAGTAATGGTATCACCTTTGCACGGTAAATGCTCAATATGCAAGTCAGTGTTCATCCTCAAATGGCCCATGAGTGTGTGTGTGTGCACATGTGTTTGTGTCTATAAAATCACTGCTTCTTAATCTCTTAACTGCCAGACAATAACAGATTTGTCTGTGATGAAATCCTGCTCTTTACACGTGTCTGTCTGTGTCCTAGGCTTGTCTATTTTCATGTGTATGTCTGTGTGTGGCTGCTCTGTTATTGTGTATCCCATGTGGATACTCCTTATGGATAGTGTGTGTGTGTGTGGTTGTGTGTGTATGTGTGTGTGAGTGTGAGTGTGTGTGTGTGTGAGCAGCAGATTTAGCTTTGATAAAACCCCAGTCTTTAGAGGGATTATCAGTCCGGCCCCAGACAGCAACATGCTGTGCATTTATGGAGGTAATAAGTTGACCTGTAATAGACAGACAGACAAACGACTTAATCTCTTATTAGAAATGGCATCTCTGTATGTACACCTGAGAGGAGTCAGTCCAGCCGAAAAACCAAATCTGTGAGCTCGCATTCAGTGGATTTAGATTTGGTGCTCACCTTTGAGCATTTTCTATCTGATTTGCCGTGTTGTTGTTCACGGTTTGGTTAAAACTCACAGGGGGAAAATGTGCAGCAGGCTGAAAAGCCCAAGCCTAATATGTGGTAAAACATGCAACACTAACTTAAAGCCTCTAAAGTTAAAATCATTAGTTGAAATTCAGTCATAAAATTGAGCTCTGACCTCTGTCTAAAACTGTCTTTTCACCAACTACATGAGTATTTAACTTTAGACATCGCTGTTTCTAACTGCCGGATATGCAAACTTCAAAAGAGAACAAATCTCTAGAGTTTTTTGTGGGATGTTGGTTGTAGTTTGGATGGTTTTCATATCAATGTGGTCCAGCTCATTCAGATGGTACCTCTCAGTTGCTACCCTTATCTGCTGTAAAGTATAAAAAGCTCTGAAGAATTATGCTTTCCATAAACTCAGAGTAAGAAATAAAAAAGACAACTGTTCTTTCCTGGTGAGGGGATAATATAAAGAGAGGACAGAGAGAAATAACAAGCACTATAAAGCATCTTATCTGTCTTATTCTTCAACTTTATTCTGCCTCCCTTCTTTTCCACTTCTTTCTCTCTCTCCCTTTTTTTCCTTCAAGCCCATATTTTACCCCCACATCTCGTGTCCTCACTTCATCTGCCTCTGTTCCCTCTCTATCCCTTCTTCAAACACTCTGCCTTGTGCGCAGTCATAAAGAAATAATTTATTCCCGTCCCTCAGTGCGGGTCTGTATTAGAATGCCAGCAGAGCACGTTAACTTATCTCGCGGCTACAGGCACCAAGTGCTAAAACTAAGCTCTGATAGTTTGCAACAGGATGACCACAGAATGCCTGTAGCTCTGAGAATTAGGGCTGTCGTCACGATTAGTAATGGTGGGCCTAATGTTTTAGTGCACTGCAATTTACTGTACTCCACTCACAGTGTAGTGGGCTGTATGATTCACTGATGCACACAAAGAGAGAGAATCAACCCAAATTCGGCTTGTAGGGAGAATGAAATGATATTATTGCTGTCATTTTGGAGTATTTGCTCCTCTTGATCAATTTAATCTAACTTTTCGTAAGGACACAGGGTATATTGTACATCTAAAATCCATCCTGCTCGAACGGCTGCTCCAGTTTGAAGCTCAGAGTGAATTCTTCCATCTGTCAAAGCTTTCATAGAACATCAAAAATTATATTTAGGATTACAAAATTTGTCGAAATGAAAGGAAAGACAGTGTAAACATACACATTAATAGGTCAACAGTGCTGCATGTGGAAATAGCAAATGCTGCAACAACATACTGGGCCCCTGCTGTTATCATTAAGTTGTTTGATGAACCAGAAAACATGTAATCTAGAAATGGATCTAAGTTAATGTTTTCCATGAGGGACTGCATGTTATAATGCCCACAAGCTACATGCTAGCAATGCTAAAACTAAACCTGATAGCTTTCCTGAGGCTGACCACAGGACGTCTGTGAGAATTAGGCTTACAGCAGTTATTCTAAGCCCAATGTTGTAGTCTAATGCAGTTTGCATAACATCTGACCTGCTCGTGACATGCAAAGCACTGCAGAAATACATATTAAAAAATGCAGACCATACATTGCTGTGAGATTGGTATAAGCTTACTACGCTCAAGTGCATCGCTTTGTAGCCCTAATCAGACTCCAGCAGAAAGGGAATGAAGCATTTTATATGAGTGTAATAGCAAATACAGATGGAGGAGAGATTATGGTGACACAGATTTTACTTGTGCATATGCTGCAGTGAAAGAGATGGTGTGAAACCATTGCCCATTTTAATGAGCATCCCAGCTTAGAGGGATATTGAGTCTTTGAGAGCTGCAAGATGCCACAGATTGCTGTCCTAATGTTGCCCTGGTGCAACTCACTGGATTAGGACACGAAGCTCAACTCCCACTGGGACATCTGCACCAAATAAAAAATGCATGCTTTCATAAAGCATCCAGCAAGTGGCAAATGTTATGAAAAACTGCACTGTGCTTGATAATAGCATTACAGATAAGCAATGTAATTAAGCTGCACACAGTGGAGAGGACTGTATTGTAGCAGAGACGATGCCTATTAAGAGCTCAGTGCTGGGCCTGTCATGATGATTAGTTATGCTAAAGCTGATGTTTCTGTTTTACTCACAAGTTCATTAACTTGCTATTGGATTGAATCTGCACAGCAAAGTATTACATGTAGGTAAATAGCAAGACTGGCCAGTTGCAGAGCTCTCTGCACAACCTTATTAGCCTCATACATATCCTTGCATACAAAATGGGGGGGGGGAGATCCAGATTCAGCACCATATATTAAAACTGCATTGCTGACTGTTAATTCAGTCAAATGTGTGCTTGACAGTAGAAAAAGTAGTTTTGTTTGAATCCAATAGCGCATACACAAATGTAAATCTGCAACAACAAACCAAAACTGGATGATTTTTTTGACTCTGCTGACTATTACCTGTCCTTTCTCCTATGCTTTGAGTCTATGTATATTTTTGAACAGTGCTGTAAAAGGTTACTTCTGTGCTGCTACTGTTTACTGATTCCTGTAATATCCTCCCACTTTTTGTCTGTAGTTTTAGTCTGTCACTGCACTGAGCAGCAAACGGTTAACATGGAAATCCAAAAATAGAGCTGGATAAACAGATCCACTGCATTCACTCTCTCAACACTTAAACTGCCCGACAACCTTTTTTCTCTCTTTCTCTTTGCTCTCTCACTCTCTCGCATCCTCCGCCACCACTTAATGTAGACACATGACTCATCAGCACCCTGACTCCACCACTGACCTATATCTGTCCCACCTGTGTGTCACTGTGCTGACTGACCCACATTCTCGCTGATCCGGTCATTTGCAGGCAGTGACCTGAGTCTGTTCCACTCCAGCAGCAGGGGGTCGGTCAATGCTGTTTTAACCCCAGTCTAATAGCTTGGCTGCAAACAAGTGTAGATAAATTGGTAGTTGATGCACAGCAAAGTCTAATATTGTGGTTTTCCCTCTATATATAATGTTGTAAGATAGTCATTTGGTCTGTCTTTTTCTCCTTTTTTATACGTACTCTGTAGAAAGCTAAATTAATTCACTGCATTGCTCTCATTTGGCTGAGCTTTGCAGTCTGATCATTTATCTTCATTAGCTTGGATGTTCTTTTCCCATATTCCAATTTAAAGCTAATGTTTTAGGGGCACATCCAATGTAAATTCAGTTCATCAAAGATGCAAACAAAAAAAATATGTATATGCATCATGTGTCCTGACTTGCATATGTTTACTGTGATAAACAAGCTTCGTCTGAGCAGACATGGTAGATTAACATCAGCGCACACAGCCCAGAGCAGCCTCCCTCTCTGCAGCGAAAGACGCATGGTGAAAATGTGATGCTGTAGGACCATGTGGGCTGCCATGCACAGACGCTAGAGGCGGGGCTTGGATGCTGACAAGTATGCTCTGATTGGCTCCTAATGACATCATTGATAAGGAGACTGTGTTGCTCTCTCACTCTCCCTCCCTCACTCTTACACATAAGCTCAAGTTAACAGGGCTGCTTGCATCTTGTAACTTTTTATAGTGAAGATACAGCAGACTTGTTTAAAGGAACCACTGCATAAAAGAAGAGAACAATAGACAGCACTGTCATTGTTTTACAGCTTGCTCTTTCCTTTTATGTTTCCTCAGTGAACTAAAGACACTTAAGACAGGTCTGTGGCTGTGATCCACTAAAGAGGGGACCATACTGCAGAGCAGGTGTTACAAAACATATATTGCAGCATCTCTGTACATCCCAAAACACTGAAAGCCATGACTCCACTTGTGAAAGTGGGACTGCTGATAAATTTTATCTTAATCACTAGTATGATGTGAGTGTAAAACATTTCGAAAGTCTCTTTTTATTTGTGCAGAAACATCTTTTTATGAAAAGAAATAATCAATCACATGATGTCTCTTCACTTTATGTGTTGGAGGACTTGACAATACAGTCATGCTTCCATTACACCATTCATGCCATTAGATAAAGCTCAGGCCAGCCATCTGATACTCTCAGGCCATTTGGTGCAAATCGAGAAAATAAAGATTGCAATGAATGTTTGAAAGGTGAAAAATATAAAATAAATAAGATGAATGACAACAAAGAGAAACTGCGAGAAGCTTTTTTCCCACATCTATACTGCTATGAATAATACTGAATGATTTTGCTGCACATATCTCTCACAAGAACTTCTCCGACAGAATTTGACAAAAGTTATGTCACAAAAAATGGATTGGTTTTGCATAAATTCATCCACAACTAAAATAGTGTCTTTGAAAGAGGGAGAGAGAGAGAGAGAGAGAGAGAGAGAGAGAGAGAGAGAGAGAGTCTCCCAAAAGAGAGACCAAAACTTTACAGTTGATAAAGTCAAGTAAGATGTATTGAATAATGAAAAAAGAACCTCTTATTTAGTTATGCTTCAGTATATGTGTTGAGAATGAACCGATAGATGACTTAAAAATGCTCCAAATTTATGAGATGCTGTAGGCCCAGAGTGTCTCCAGTTGTGCATCAAGTACAGTGCAAGTGTGGAAGTCGTCAACTCAAGACAGTGGGGAAGTTTTAATATCCACCAGAAATTGTTTTAATTCCTTATTGTGGGCCAAGCTCCTTGGACTTACTTCAACTGTAGTGAGAGGGGACCAGCTTCTGGCCTTGAATTTAAGTTGTGAAATATCTAATAACATAATACAATTGTTTGCAATCTAACAAAGTCAGAAGATAAAGGGGTGGGGGGATGCTTTATGGAACTATTTAATTGAAGGCAAACTTTAAATGATCCTTTCAAAGAAAAGAAGCTTTCATCATATATCATACCAAGCACCATCAGCCATGCTCACCCTCCAGACTAAGGACCATATCTGGCCTCTGAAACAAATTGGGAAATACATGTAGCATACCGGTGCTGGACAACAAATGAGGTCAGTGCTTGAGCGGCAGATTTTGTTTCAAAGTGAGCAGACAAGTGGCAGGACAAGTGCAGCATCTAAGTAAAACTTACTCTTACCTACCCATGATGCAGAGGGCCGAGTGGGATCATATCCCCACTTTCCAAGTGACTTGAGGCTTTGGCTCTGAATGTGTGTTCTGGAGAAGCAAACTGTACATTTTTGTAATCCTTAAAGTGTCTCCTCGAGTTTCAGATTTCCAAGTGTGCCTAAAATGCATCCCGCTTGGCACGCTGCTGCTGCTGCTGCTGCTGAAGTTTAAATCCTGCAGAGACGAGTCTTCACCTACTCCAAAAGAAAAAAAACCGCACAGTCTCCTAATCCTCCTACGTGTCTCCAAAGCTGCTTGATAGGTGACTTGGTACATCTTCCATGTGATTTGCACATATTTGTATTTCTTCAAACTGCCACAGGAGAAAATGCTCTGCTGAGTAATCTGGTGTTAAAATCCATCTCAAGATGGATCCTGGAGGAATCAAGAAAAGGGGGGCAGAGAGAAGTAAAGTTAAAACTCAATGCACAAATCTTCTTCCAAATAAAGCAAAAGAAATTTAAAAACACATTTCACGATAAATAATAAAAATGGACTCAGGGTGTGATTTTTTTGTTAGGCAAAAAGTGCAAAAGTTTTTCTGACTTAAGAAAACCAAATGAAAAAAGTTGAAAAAGTAATTTCTTGAAAAAAAGTCGATTTAGAAAATGTAAAACTTAATTTGTTTTTCATTTTAATCATATTACAAAAGTTTGAATAGCTTTCTTTGTTGTCTAAAAAAGTTACAGGGTAAGATTACTGTACAATGGAATGCAGCAAATTCAAACAAGTTGTTTGGCCACACCTTCACATGATGAAAAGTTTTCAAAAATTGTGAAAACTAATTTATTTCATATTCAAGACAACATATAAAACGAGGAAAAAGTTCTATAATAAAAGCCAAGTCAATGACTTTAAATCTCAGAAAGATTCGGTGGGGTTTTAAGTAAGCAAAGAAAAAGGGAGATAAAAACTTATTCTACACTTAGGGGATAACTTAACACAGAACATTTTTTATCCTCTTCATATCATTTAAAGTATTCCAAAAAGTTGCTTCCTTGTGGAGTTGCGCTCCTTTCTGCTGCTTTTCTTTGTATGGACTGAGAACAAAGGAGCCTTTACTGTAACAAAGAAGCTGCAGCGACTTATACCTGTTGCTCTGTCTCAAATAAACTACAACAAGTTTCTGAAAGATTTTCCGAACGAAACTATTTTAAAATATTTATTTTCTTTTGAAGCATTATTTCTTTTTCGTGCAACAGGTTTAAATCTGTTTCACTTTTGTTTCTTGAGACTTTACACCTGATTGCATTGTTCTGAATCCCCATAGAGCGCTGGCAACTTCGCCAAGATCGCGAACAACGCTGTCAGCAAACTATTGCACGAGGAGGAAACTATTTACAAACTGTTGTTAACAAATAACTGGCATATTCCTGTCTTTTTTGCAACGAGCGTAAAAGCTCTTTCCTCCGCTAACTTCTGACAGACAGTTGCTTTGTCCAGTGCGCCTCAACATCCCCATGAGACAAAGATCCGTCAGCAACACAAACTCCATCTCACCTCTACAAAAGCTATCCATCAAGGAGTTCAAAGCATGACCTGCTTATTATTACTGAGCGTTTCCAAGATGCGTACCAGAGCATCCCCTCAAGTTCTCTCCTCAAAGCGCCCCGCATCAGACAAAGGAAAAGGGGACCGCTCCTCTCGCGCTCTCTCTCCTCGCTGCCTGTGTTTCCCTATGTCTCTCTCCCTCTCTCTTCTGCTTTGTGTTCAAGTTTGAGCGCTGACGCACCAACTACAGCAGCAACTTTTCACTGGAAACAAATTCGACAATCGCAGCAGGGGTGCAAGCGAAACAAGACAGGAGACAACTCACCTGTGGGTGCTGTGCTGTGCCCGCGTCGCCGTGCTTCGTAGTAAAAAGTTTGAGAGGGCACATCTAGCTTTGTGTTGTGGAGTCCCCCTTTGTCTACACGTGTGATAGATGGATGGGGCTCCTTTTGGCCGCGCCTAGTTCATTTCGCTCTCCAAAGAGTCCCGCCCTCTCAAAGTCAAACAACTATGCACACAACAGTATGAACGGGCAGCAACATATGTCTGATAAGTGACAAGGAGCATGTTGCTTCACTGTTCATGAATTTAGTCATACATGTGCCATTTTGTTTGTATATTCATGTAAGCTCACAAACTTGACTTTGACATTCTTTTTCACTCCTTCTCATTAAGCCATTAATATAATAACAGATTCAAAACTTATTTTGGTCCTTTTGCTTCATTTAATCTAACACCTAATCTGTCTTTCATTTATCATCTGCTTTGTTTGTCATCCCCCACATCCTGCAGGTTTTCATCTCACCAAAGTGCTTCTGCTCTCTCTCTCTCTTTCTCTGTCCCTGCCTCTTATCCCAGTACCAACTAATTGTTACACTTTAATCCGTCACACAAAACAATCTTTGTTCCACCATTTTTCCCTCTTCTTCTCTTTTTGCTCAGTGTGTCTTTACAGACCAGCTGACAAAAAAACTTTCCTGGATGCAAGTGCCTGGAGAAAACCATTGTGTCTGGACAGCGGCAGCAGCAGCAGCAGCAGGGGAACAAAGGAGGAGACAAAAGAGAAAAGGTCTCATTGTTTATAATGCACAGAGGGGCAAGTAAATAAAAATATTGTGAAGAGAAACACTGTTTGTGTGAGCTAAATACAATAGTTAGGGAGAGGCATGTCGGCCTGTTAGGTTAACAGAATTTCACTCATCCAAGAAATTTTCATCATTTTACACATTTTTTTTTACAGGAGCATTTAGAGCCTTAACAGTGTCTTTTGATTGTATTTCCTTTTTAATATTAAGTGCCATACAGCAAAATTTGGTGTATGGCACACTATTCACTCCTTTCGATACATATTAATACAGGGTCAGTGTTGCTGATATCAATACCAGTACCAAGACTTGTTATGTAGAAAATAAGTTTCAAACTGATCAAGAATGACACACCTGTTTTTGTCCATAAATGAAAGTTAATAACTAATTTTACAACCAGAAAATAATCATTTATTTTTTCTACTTTGTTGTAAGAAAAGTACATTTGAATGTTCATGGATATCAACAATATTATATTTGAGCACTAAATGTATCATTTTGATCAAACGGCTTGCACAAACTGGTAGATGAACTATCACAGAAATACGATCAGTCATACACTGACAATTTTAAGTATCAATCTCATCACACGAGGATTGATCAATACTGATACCATGTTGGTACCCATGTAACTATGTTTTAGATCGAACCGCCCACCACTAATACTATTGTGAATGACAACATCCAAAGTTCACAGCTACATAGAAGTCTGCTGTGTTTCCAACTACATCAGTATCTCATCTGAGTTTTTTACAAAACATCTCAGCTGTGTAGTCATGCTAGCCTCTAATTTCAGACATAAATTTCCTAAAACAGGGATCTGTTGAGGCCAGGAGGTAAGCATGTTTTTTTCATATAATTGTGAGATAAAATGCTTGTCAGACTGAAATACAACACTTTATCTGTCTTCCTCGTATGAAAAGCATTGTGGGTGTCTTCATGCTTCATTCTCAGCTGTATAATACAAGATCTGTGTGCCAAACAAGGCAGGGAAGGAGCTGCTGTTGCTGTTAGAGTCACGGGTGGCAGTAGTGGTAGTGCTGTTTTGCATTTGTGTGTGTGTGTGTGTGTGCATGTATGTGTGTAAAAAGGGGGCAGCTGGGGAGTCAGGGAGCAAAGTGGAGTTGACAAGAGAGACAAGCTAAGGCAGAGAGACAGTCATAACATTGCATGATATATCTATGTCCCACTGCCTGTTTTTAATGTACCTCTTTGTCCTAATTGTAATGTTTTCATGCCCCAGACAAAAATTCAAGTGAAGTAGTCAGACAAGAGACATGCAAGAAAATACATTCAATGGCAGTCATTCAAAATTACACAAGTTCACAAGCAGAGAAAATGCAGTCTTTGTGGCCCTAGCTGTATTTCATCAAATGCGTCTAAAATACAGATATGTAGCTCTCGAAGACAGGAGAAAAGGCATAAAGTTGTCTGCTTTTCAGTGTTTGTGGTGTTCCTGTTTGCTTTGCTGCAAGCCTTAAGGAACATCAAGGATGCACAGACAGAGCAAGTCAGGTCAAGACTAGAAAACTTCAGATAACACACTATCACCAGCATGTCCTCCATTCACATGCCAGACAGAAAGAAGTAAATAATGGAAAAGGACTGCCACTGCTCATAGAGAAACTTGTGCAGATAGCAAACAGTAAAAACACATTGAGGTTAGGGTGAGGAAAGACATAAGGAGTTTTTAAAAATGCATAAAACACTGAGAGAGGGGAGAAACAGTAGTATCACAGCCCATCTCCTCTGGACTAAGCATGGACCAGTTACATATACAGACAGGCAGAGATGGAGATACACTCACAGAACTCTCACCCCCTCCCTCCAGCTGAGCTCTTATCCTCCCTGCTGTGGTTTTACTGGGCCACTGACTCCAGCAGTCAGCCTGCTCCACTCCTGCTGAGGAGTCAGCTGAGCCAGCCATGAGACTGCACACTGAACAGGCTACGTACAGCTTAAAGGAGCTTAACACGCACATACAGAAGTGCTGGAGCTGTTGGGAAATTTGCAAGATTATAGCCAACACTGGAGATATTATCCCCCTGCACGATATATATTCATCATCATAGTGTTAAAGAATAAAGTAGCATAGACTGCGTGTTACAGAATGCATATGGCTGCCAGCTGCAAAGAAGAAAGTGCTTAAATGTAGAATGGAGACAGCAGCCAATTAAATATAAGAAATGCAGCTATCTGCATATTGGTGAAGTGTTGTACGGGTTTAGCCACAGAAGCTTCATAAAATCAGCTGGAGATTAATGCACTCATGCTACACACAGTAGCCCCTCTACAGCTGCAAAAAGGTAGTTGTGCTCATTTTGTAAACAGCTGTATAATTTACAGAACTAAACCAAGCGTCTCTTCAGTTTTGTCTTCTCTCTTGTCATCACTTAACTGTAAATCAGCAATGGGCTTGTTCTTCTTAACACAGTGTATGCTAAACAATGTAAACCTGCTTTCTGCATTACATAATTAAGAAATGCACACCAAACATATAGCTGCTAACCTTCTAATTACATGCAGGTAATAAGAGTAATTTGACATGCACAGGAGTGCTAATTTAAATTGTACCGAAGAGGCATTTAGTTGTACACTATAACAAATAAATAAAATGGGGATAAGTTGCCTGAAATGACTTGCAACATACATTTCATGAAAACGACTGAAAGTGTAGAACTGCTAGTTTCATTCCATTTATTATTTGTGATAACACAGGCTGTCTGTGCAATGATAGTTTCACATCACTAATTAGGAAGAGTTGTGAAATGCAGTGCAGTTGAGAACATTAAATCAGAAGTGAAGTATTGGTCCAAGAAAGAAAAGTGCAATGCAAGGTTAATAAGGACTACTGAAGTTTCAAAGTAAGAGACTTTAAATTTTGGGGATGTTATATTTTTCAACAGTTTGTTGTCTTATACCAAAGACCATGATAGACGCCAGGGAACGACCATTAAAATAAGATGTATTTGTTGATCCATGAGGCAGACATAGAGTTCCTGGTCTTACTGCAGGGACACCCTGCATGTCATGTGGTCTAATTTAATGCATACTATTTCAACCACATGCACACACATACACACACAAACACACATGGTCGCACACACTGTAGACAGACAGACATGCTTGTCAGCTACGCTAGAGGGCCCTTGGCTGACTGCTGCTAAAGCAGCCCTTCCCCCACAATAAGGGCCTGTCTGCGAGAGGGGGAAGGGAAATCATGACTGTCTGAACACCAGACAGGCAGCATACAGCACAACAGGCAGGAGCAGAATAATATAAAACAGAATAAGATAGCAGTTTGCCTGGGATGAAGCTTTGCAAGATTCAGCTTATGATATATGCAGATTCTTCAAGAAACAGCCTTTATTACAGCTATCCCTCATCATCCAGCCAATTAAGGTGACCCCAGCATACGTGCAGCTTTTATTAATGATGTAAATTTGCTGCATTTTATTTCTCAGCAGGAATAAATTTTGAGCAATTAGACAAACCTAAGCAGCCAACATAATTGGCTACTCAGGAAGCACATTAGCAAAGAAACAGTGCTGTTAGTCATGAAATGCTGAACTGTTCACCTCCGTCACTTCAGAATCAGTGTAATGACGTCTACTCTACCTGAGCCATGTACTCATGACAGTGGTAACCCCCCTGCTGTGAAGCTTCATCTGGACAGTATAGGTGAGCTTTTTCATGTTGGATTACAGGCTTCACATGCCTGTATGGTAAGTGACTACATGGTGGGGGTGACAGAGGGTGCATGAAATATACTTTTATTTTATCAGTATATGCTCCCCACTACATCATCTTCTGTACAAGGATGAAGCCCCTGTGCATCCATTCTGTATTTGTCATATTTGAAAAGGTTTGTGTGGTGAGATAATTTGGTAGTTTCCGGGTGTTGAGAGTCTAAACAAACAGATAATCATTCGTGCAGGTTAATTAACTGGATAAAGATTATCTGTTGTATCAGTCTGCTTAGTTTAAATGGCATTAACCTGTTTGCTGATGACACGCAGCATCAAACTGTTTGTATGTTATGCATAATGCATTTGCTTCCTTACCCTTAAAGGCCACAAATGAATGTTTTATGGCTTTTTAAACAGATACATTAAGCTTTTCATGTGGTTTTATACTGATGAGAAACAGTGCATCACACTACACAGAGTCACATCTATGGAAGGTGTGTAAAGATTGCCGTATCTTCACTATGTCATGGCATGTGGGCATTAAATCATCAGTGTGAGGCATCCAGGTCTCAGAGAAACACTCCCCCTGCTAAGACACATTTTGAATGCATGATGTAGACTTAAGCCTTATGGGGGCTTAACATGAAAAAATATGTGTCACTATAGGGTTAAAATAATCTTATTGATTTTTTTCTGTCTGAGTCCATATAAATGCATCTATTTCTGGGCTCCACAGTGGAGTTGTATAAGCTTCCCAAAGGCTTTACAGAATAGAGTCCATCTCAAGTCTATAGAGAGTGAACCTGCTGTAAGACTCTTACACAGTCAGACCTGCCTATTGGACTGGAACTGGGTAAAAAAAAAAAAAACAACTTGTCTTTTCTGGCTCAGTGACAAGCTTTTCAAAAGCTTTGTAGTAGATCTGAGGTTTTTTTAGAAATAAAAAGTTGAAGACAGTGTTCTGTGGAATGAAAAAAATAGTCTCAGGAAAGATGTGTAAACACAGATTTTTTTTCTCAGTAAACATGGACAGAGCCATAGCCATTAACTTGTGCAACAACCTGACAAACTAATGGTCTTTTTAATTGTATTTTTTATGAGGAAGTGTCATAGTGTATATGATTTTGTTTACTTGATCTGTAGTTGGATTCTTGATACTTATCTGTTATGAATGACAACCAGTACTCAAAGACTACAAGTACTATATGACATTTTTTAACATCTGCTATTCAAAGTGAGACAAAAAGTTGAGAAATGAAGAAGGAGAGTTTCAAAGTTTCAGTTCCAGCTGATATTTATTTCCTTCCTTGAAAAAGTCTGTACACAAGTTTATATCAACAATCTGACAGGCAGTGAATGGACACAATTTAGCTGGCATGAGTTTCACCCCCCCTTTCTCTGAGTTTCAAACAAAGGGGGGTTCCTTTGTTTATGGCATGATTAAAGACAATAAAAATGATAATTCTACACAGCATATTGCACAGGATGGATGAAAAATAAAGTCAATATATTTAAAAATGCTTTCATATATATATAAAAAAAGAGTCCTGAACTGACCACCTTAAATGTAAGTAAGGATGTGTAAAAGATAGCAGTTCTAGACAGTGCCTGTCCTCAATAGCAACAACGTACATAAACACACAATCTTTTTGCTTTATGATACAGTCAAATATACAAAGATCGAGTTCACGTTTTATCGTTTTTCCTCATTTTTTTCATTTTTTCTGAAAAACACAACAGCTAGTAACCTGAATCTGAAATACAAATGCTATTCACCATGCCATAAAGATACTAAAACAATTATTAGCTAATAGTTAGCCGACAAGTAAAAAAGATTATATATTCAAATACAATGAGAAACGCAGTACAAGTAGGTGTTGCGGAACTCAGATCAGAAATTTGAATATGCTTGATGTTATCATCCTTGTTGTTTACTTGCTGTATTGTTAGCCTGTTCAATCCAGTGGTTGACTGGCAAATTTGACATCAGTTAATGAAAACATCAAGAAATAAGTCAAATTTAAAGCTACAATCTCCTCAGTTGTTGTCATAGGCAAGATGTCTGAAGGGAAATGGAAATGCAGGTGGCTGCTTGAGACAGTGATGCTGTTAAACCCACATGGTCCACAGGAAGAGCCGTAGAAATAATGCATTCCTGTGTCTTTAAGGAGCCTGCAGACTGGCACTGTAAACGTAGAAGGTAGGCTGATACAAAGACTGGTGTTGCTTTCAAGTGCTGTCGGAAAATCGTAATTGCTTCCTTATAACTCTGTGGTTAAGCATCTCTTGCCTGCACTTATAAATCAGAATGTTCAGGGATTGGACACCAAAGAAGTCCCTTCAGTATTTGCTGGTTTAAGTCAAATAAAGTAAGCCAAATTAGTGATTAAACACACAATCTACATCCCTGATTCATGTTTTCTTCTCTGCTCAGGCTCTCCAGTAAAATAGCTTGATGCCTTTAATTTCTTAGACTAAGCAATAGGCACCACAGTGATACAAGGTCTGTTTTGCTGGCTGTCCTTACAAAAGCATTTGAACAGTCTTGAAAAAAATGAATACGAGTTTTTCATGAGCACTTGAAGGCAGCATAAAAACCAGCCTGCCTGGGTACTAAAAATTAGGAAATCCCATACAGCTGTATTGGTAGGCTACACACACCGATTGTTGACTCCCCCATTTCTATATAGATTTGTACAAAAATACACTGAGAAAATAATCAAACTGTTTCCTCTCTTTTAAGTGTCCAAAAGTGTGTACATTTAAATATAAAATGAAATCAAAAGTTGTGTTTTAAAAACTCTAGCCCTTCGCCTGAGAAGGAAATGTGACAGACACAGACATACTGACAAACAACCGTGTATGAAAAGAAAACAGGACTAGATCATGTGTACAAGAAATAAAAAAAAATGATCAAGTCAAAAATGCTTGGCCCAGTATATAAATACCAACAACATCCCATATAAAATGGCATCTGGATACATGTACAAAACAAAAGCTCAGAGGATGAAAAACATCGGTGAGGATTTCTCTATAGCTATCATCTGAAATTAAAGACTTTTGGTCCTGAATCGAAGAGAACACGTGTATAAAGTTCAGCACAGATTTGAAGTTGCGTTTGAGTCCTGAAGTTTGAAAAATTACAACAGCTGGTGATTATTTCAATGTCCTTTTTTAAAAAGAGAAGAACCGAAAGCGAGCGCCACCTATCCATTTAAATAACCCTAATACTAGTTTTAAACTGCTTGACAGTCTCACAGAAAATCTCAGCACAAGATAGGAACAAAGTAGGCTATCATGCGTAACATGTTTTTTGCTTTTGAGAAAATATTCGACTTTTAAAAAACATCAACCCACCTCGGTTTCATTAAAAATCCCTCTCGGTGACACACCACAATAAAAAATGTCGCACAACAGTCCTATTTCTGTACCTTTTCAGTGGTGAAGTTCACTTGGCGATTGATAAAAAGTTGTGAATTGTCCCTTTTTTAAATCAGCAACAACATTGATTAAGTGAACGGCGGACCGCGTAACGTGCAAATCAATCACAGTTAAGTTTTTTCAGTTCAAAAACAGTTCAGGACTGAGTGTTTGTTTCTGTCAGGAAACGGTCTCCTTTTTCTCTCCCTCTTTCTCGTGTTTTTGCACTCCCTCCAACCGAAGATCCTGAAGTCCACACATCCGAAGAAAAGTACAAAAAGCAAGTTATTCGCTTTAAAGTTAAGCTTTCCAACGATTTGCAGCTCTTGCCTCAAAGGACGAGAGGGGTCAGGGGCGAGTTGTTTCAGTGGGGTTTTACTAGTCTGGTGCGGTAAAACACAAACTACTGCACCCACTGGCGCCTACAAGGAACTCCTTTCTGTTTGTGGTCATATTTTTGCTACCTGTCGCCTTCTTGTTTTTGCTCAGTACGTGAACACCAGGTTGGAGATGGTGGACTCCAGCCAGTCCCCGGATATCATCTCGCTGACTTCGGGCGTGCAGTAGTCTGGGAACTCGAAGTGCGACCCCCCGGACCCGGACTCAAAGTTTAAATCCAAGTCTCTGTCCAGCACCGACGAGCCAAAGCTCCCCAGCGACATGCTATCAAAGCTGGGGCTCGGGTTGATGTCGAGCAAGTCGTCCTCGAACTCCTCATCCTCCGAGGAAGAGGAGGAGGAGGAGTGGGACGAGGCAGAGGAGTGTGAGCCGGAGGGAGTAGGGGAAGATGCCCGCCGACTGCTGTATGTGTGCCCGCCGTGTCGCTCTGAAGACCCGCCCAGGCTGCCGCTACTGCCGGGGGAGGCTGCCCCCTCCTCCCTGCCGCTGGCCGCGTCCTCGTACAGGCTGAGCGGGTCGCTGGAGTCCGCGGAGCTGCTGAGGGTCGGGCTGGCGGGGACGACAACGGAGGACGCGGGGCTGACGCTCAGGCTGGCCCCGCTGCTCCCGAACACGTACACCCGCCGAGGCTTCTTGCCTTCCGGTATCTGCTTGGCTGCAGAGGCGACTGATTTGGACTTGTAGAGAGAGTTGTGATGGTGCTCTGACGGGTGCTCAGAGGCAAACGGTGATGCTTTGGTGCTACTGCTGCTGCTCCCGAAAAGTGATTTGTGGGGTCTGCTGCTGCTGGGTGATTTGGATCCACTCTTCCTTGAAGATGAGGATGACTTGGTGCTGGTGTTGTTAGAGCTACTGTTGAGTTTCTCTGCCTTGTCTCCGCTGCTGCCTGGCTTGGAGGCGCTTGATTTTACCTTCTTCCTCGGCCGGTACTTGTAGTCGGGATAGTCCGCCATGTGCTTGAGCCTGAGCCGCTCCGCCTCTCTGATGAAGGGGATCTTGTCGCTGTCTCTGAGCAGCTTCCACCGCTTCCCCAGTCTTTTGGAGATCTCAGCATTGTGCATGTCCGGAGACTGCTCCATGATCTTCCTCCTCTCTATCTGGGACCACACCATGAACGCGTTCATGGGTCGCTTGATGTGGCCGCTGGGAGTTTTGCACCATGCTGGGTTTTCTCCCAGCTTGTCTCCGGCCGTGGATGAAGCTGTGGAGCCCGGAGAGAGAGGCGATGCGGCCGCGTCCAGGTCCATACACGCACCGGAGTCAGAGCTTGAATCCCCGGCAAAAAAGGACAGCGCCTCGGCTGTGCTCTCTGTGTGGCTCATTTTCTGCACCATGCTGCCTGGTTGTACACACAGAGGGAGAGCGGTGTGCTTGTTCTTGCTCTCTCCCTCTCTGCTTGGTCCTCTGATTCACTTTAAAGCAGACTCAGCTCTTTCTCCTCACTTTGAGCTGAGTAAAAAGCGCAAGAGATAATTCACTCCTGAGATGTAAAGTAAACTCAGTAACAGTTCAGTCCAGTGCAGCCTCAAAAAAGGCTGGATGTGTAGAAAAAAAACGTTAATTTCCAGTATCTGGAGGTGTTCAAACAGCACAGACAGTACAGCCTACTCTCCACTGAGTATTCTGTTATCTGTCTCTCTGAGTCTCTTCCTTCTGTGTTATAAAATCAATTCAGCCGTGTGCTGACTGAACATAGTCTATGCAGCTGCAGAGCGCAGTGCCACACTGTGCACTCGGGCTCTTACAAAGGGCTCCCAAGTACAGTGTGTAAGGTAAGTGCTTTTCTCTGCATCAGCTCTGTCCCCTCTCCTAGAAACAAAAGCCATGCATGCTGGGAACGGTATAAAAAAAGAGAAACCTAGAGCGAGTTACACTGTCCGCCTTCCATTTGCAAGTCTGCAGTCGAGTTTCAAGCAGCCCTCCAGTCCCGGCCCCCCTTGCTTGCATTTATCCCTTCCCAGATACAACGGCGATAAAAATCCACCAACCAGACGCTGTCGCTACGCTGCTTCTGTGCCAAACTCACGCCCCCTCGCTGCTGATTGGCCAAAAATGGAATCTAATAATAATCAGCGTGTGCAATGAGGAGCCTCGTGTCTGACCTCATTCCAGAATACAACAAGAAACTTCAATTTTTTTAAAGAGACACTGGCTTATGTTATGGAACCCCCGTTTCTACTCACTTACCACCAGTCCATGTGTATACCATTAACTTATAGCTATAGGAAGGTAAGTATACTTTACCATATGGAAACTTTGACAAAGTACAGTGTGTACCCATTTTGCCTAGCTAGTTCTGAGCAAAATGAAAAAAAAATAGCCCCTTCAATAAACCTCGTTTTCTTCTCACTTGTACATGTTATCTGAAAGGTGTGCACCTGTTATAGAAAACATATAAGGACACAACACGGGAGTGCAGTGCAGGTGAAGTGATAACATGCCCATTGCTTACAATGTACCCAAGATTTAGTGGGGGGGACAACAAAACAATCATAACTTGTTCACTCTGACACATTGGTACAATTTTGAAATCTACTCAAAATAGAAATTCCTCAACTGCCTTTCAATTAAAATATATGCATTATATACCTGTATTATGTCCTACGCTTGTATTTATTATAACTTATTAACTTGTTTATTTGCCCACTGGTGATCGGTGACCGAGGTCATGTATCACGGACACGTCGTTAACGAGGAGCACGCTCAGCTGTTGAGTCTTTCTCACACAGCGCTTCTCAAACAGGAAAATGATGTCTCTTGGACACATCATGATCGTTAAGCTGGTGTGAGAAAAGATTTCAAGCCAAGCTGTATATGCTCTGCGCTTTCACCTCTCTCTCTCTCTCTCTCTCTCAGACACACACACACACATACACACACTCTCTCTCTCTCTCTCTCTCTCTCTCTCTCTCTGAGGCGGGGTTGGGCGGTCTTTTGTCACATAACACACATCGAACCAACCGCTCTCCAGCACACCAGACAGAAAAGCGAGGGAGGCGAAAAGAAGCAGGCAGCAGTGTGTGCAAACCGCCTGCGCACACACAAACACACGCACACACACACACACACACACACATACAAATCCGCACACTTCTAAACTGACATCGAGTGCAGTTTTCCGAGGAGTGTCACAAATAAAACGAGGCTGGATTGCAGAAAAGCGCACGGCACTGATGTTTTTACGCACGCTATGTCTATACAATTGTTGGAGAAAATTAACTTTATTTATCTTATTATTCCCATAAATATTAGAAGCAGGGATAAAGGGAGCAGATTCATTACAAAACAATATCTTTGGGTTGGTTTTGACGTATGTCGTTATGAAGCATGTTATTACTTGAAGTAATGATCTTTTTACACATATTCTGAAATTTTTTTCCTCAATTTTGTTTTTATCTTGGTATAAATAACACCCCCACAGAAGATCTTAGTCATTGCGAGGCTCTGTTTCCTCTAATCCCAGTTACCCCCTCTCTTTCTTCAAAAAAAAGAAAAAGGCCAACCCCCCCTTAAAATCTGTAGCAATGTCAAAATATGACAGCGTGTTTGAGGAGGTGTAAACAGACACGCGTACTGTGGGTGTGGGACTTCAGCGTGGTGTCTGATCATCGCTAGATGGCGTCGCAGAGCCGGACAGCAATCAGACCGACTGTGTGTTGCAGGGAATTTAGGCAGGGTCAGAGCGAGCATCCAGAACAGTTACCAGGGGTGAATTACATAATGTCTCGGTGCGATAGAGAGGCATCCAAGCGATGCTGTGGTGCAGAATGCATGCGTGTTTGGTGTGATAGGGAATGTGAGAGGAGGTGCATGCGTAAAGTACGGTATGAATGCCACGAGTGTCCTACAAACACGGCAGTGAGAGAAAAGAAGGAAATCTAGGCACTTTGTAAGTGCTGAAATTAATCTATTTGTAATTTACTGTCTCTAATAATGTCAGAATAGAAGGTAGCACAGCTCTACCCACGCAGGTTACACTAAAACAAGAAATGAAGTTTCCCAAAAGAGTGAAGGGTGACCATCCTGAAAACCATGAAAGAGGACATCCCACCTGGCCTCTTAGAGATACTGCAAAAGTACCCAGAGATACTCAAAGAAGACAAATTATATTTATTTAAACCGTTCTTTCCCTGTTAGACATAAAATCTTGTATAAAGTAAACATAGATAATACCTAACAACAGGGGCAGCTTTATGCGTCCCAGGACCACCCCCCTTTTTAACAGGCCCTCCCTAAGCTTTTCTTTAAAAATATATTTATGTTGTGAAACTTTATCACTTTAAGTTTGTTATTGTAAGATGCCCTGTATTTATAAAATGAGTTCAGTTTGACAAGTTTTTTTTTTCGTCCCATTTGGAAAAAAAATAGTTTAACAAGAGTTGTGAAGTATTTGGTCTCATGTTATAAGAGCAAGACTAAAGCATAATTCTAGTTAAGATTTTCCACTTATTGTGTTTGATTTGCTCAAAAAATATATATCTCACATGCAAAAAACACAAAAATGCCTCTAAATTGTAGTTTAACAAAAATAAAAATAGAGGTTTTCTTCAGTGAGGCTTTGTGTGAACAAAAAGAGCTCATCCATTCTTCTTTTTTGGGGCAAATGTAAAAATATTCATTATAGCTCAAGATTATTGAAAAAAGAAAATGAAAGGTAGCATATTCCTAATTTTCTTTCTCCTTTTATTTCCTGGCTGAGAGCACAGTGCATGTAGTCAGAGCATGCTTTCTGTTTGATCTTAGAGAAGGAGTGGCCTGGGTCTCTCACGTCATGACGTATGTGGCATATGCATGCCCAACATCTTGACAGGTACATCAGAGTGAAGCCAGTGTCCCTGTGCAGAGCTTTAATATAAACATTGACGGTCTGCAGACCAAGCTGAGCAAAACCTTGACATTTCAGGGAATGTAATCGAATCCCCCCAGACATAATTTTGTGACCAAAAAGGAAGATACATCCAGGTTAAAGAGGACACATGGTCACCCTAGTGCAGTGTATGTAACAGAAAGAGAGATGGTCAGATGCTCTGTATCTAAATGAAAGGAGAGTCAGAGGTGACTCGATCACCGCTGGGAAATTAGTATGAAAGTATCGTCACAACCTTACTGGATGCATTTCACTGGGTACAATTATATTCAATATGGCCTCATATCTGCAGTGCATCCAAGTAAAGCAACGGGTAATTGGGCTCCAATTTGTGTGTTCATGGAGCAGAACTGCGATGGAAATAAGAATGTTAACTCATAAACTTGCAGTGCTACTCAATGCCACTTTAACAAGAAACTGCAGAAAAATGCAATAGGAAAAAGAAATGTTTGCAGAAGTGGTTACATATAGCTTGATGAAACAGAACTTTTCCTCAAATCTTCCTTTATAAAGCTTTACATTTTGATTAAAAATGCATTAAAAAGGTAGGTCATGAGCTGTTTGACCTCAAACAAATGTCCAGAGTAGTCACTTCTTTTTTTCTTTCTCTATCTGGGTGCACCTGGAGTGACAGCCGCTGGCCTCCTTAAGCCCACACCTTATTCATTACCTTGAGCAGGTGTCCTCTTTTCTACTCTACCTTTTCAACTCACAATCCAAAGTTAAATAAGACCTTTCACCCAGTTTTAGGCTATCGCTAACTTGAATACAAACGTCCTTTTTCTTGGCAGCCCACACTTCTCTGTCTCTCTTTCTCCCTCTTCCTCTCTCTGTCTCTCTCTCCCCCTGCATTAGTATGCTGCACACACAAACACACACACGCACACACATGACCTGAAAGGATAAGTAGTGCATTCAAACTTTCCTCTCGCTTTCTCTGTCTCTCTCTTTTACTGCCATTGTTCCAGTGAGGTGCAGCTGCCACGCGAGTTAGAGTGGGTCGCGTGCCAACCCTAATCTCAACAGGTGTTCTTTTGGGTGGCTCTTGCCCAGCCCCCCTTCTCCTTTTCATTGTCTGTCCTCACTCCCTCTCTCTTATTTTCTACAACTCTCACCCTCTCAGCCCGTTCCCCAGCCCTGTACTTCAATTTAATAACTACCTTTCCTGCTTCCTTGCTCTTGAATTCAAATTTGCTTAATGGAAATGACCATAATTAGGTGAAATTCTGCCTTAAACTCATTATAAACAGTTTGTGGTAGAAATAAATGTGTGGAAATAAATCTTAATTTTGGTTTGCAGAAGTCTGACTGTTCTCACTAAAACTTAGAAAACAAATTAAAAAATAAGCGCATACAATGAAAATACTAGCCATGAATGTATTTCTGCAAATGTAATAATAAAATGAGATATCTTTATGCAAACTGATCACATAATAAAGACGTATCAGATTTTGAAGAAGCTCAGCACAGTTTCGTGTTGTTCCACTAGTCTTCCCTGAGGCTGTGACATGCTCTGGTATATTTTCTTGCCTTGCCTCAAGTAAATATTGAATTTTGTTTTGGTCTGAGACTGTGTCAAACTCTTGGTATGGAGTTTTGCTCTGGTATACAACTTGGTCTCTGTCTTATTTACAGACTGCAGGGTATCAGGATGTCTCGCCCCCTCTGTGCAATCTCTCTCTCCTGAGTTGTTTTCTCATTCTTGTCTCTTTCTCTGCCTCGTCTTTCATTCTCTGAGCTCTCTCTCCCTCTCTCCTGTGCTTAGCTCGCTGGGTTTTATTGGCATGAATGTTAGATGAACAGTGTTGCCAAAGCTCCCTCATCTCTCCGTATTCTTCCCATCTCACTCTCAAGATAAATCTGATCTGAGGTCATTTGTTATGCAGAACACTGACACCATATGGTCAGCCTCCCACTCACAAAGTGCACCAAGTGAGTTTCATTAAAACTTAAAATCTTCCCATATAAAATATTGATGGGACTGTACATTGGCCAGCTGTCACAAACCCTGCTTAAAGTTTGGCCTGTTAGGACTTAAAACATTTAGCACTGATCCATTACAAAGATGTTGACGTGGTCAAATCAACCTTATACAACACATGAGGAGGAATAAAGAGTTTTGTTCAAACAAAAACACAAGACATGAAGACAGAAACTACAAGATTTGTAGAATATATGTTCATACACCATTTTCATCCACAATGACCAGTAATGGAGAATTTTGTTCTATGGCTTCATGCCATCAATCCCAGCTATACTCTAAGCTAATATGCAATGCTCAAAAAGGTCAACAATCCTGTTGTCATGCTATTAAGGATATAGAGAAGTCTACATGAGATTAGGGCTATTGCAAAGGATTTTCAAAGGTTTGCCTTGTTTCATATTTTTCAATCTTGTAGATCTCAGCATACCCTGGTGTCCCCATGCATTCTGTCGTCATCTTTAACACACTTCATTATTTCCAATGCATAATCTGCCAGGCTGTGTAGGAGACATACAGTCACTCACACATAGATAAACAGAGAAATCTGCATAGTTATTTTGCAACAGCTTGATGTGGTTGCATATGAGTCAATCAAGATAACCAGTGGATTTAGTGCCTATGATTATGCTCCTATAATGTGCACCACTGGAATTAGAGACTACAGATGGACCACATACCTGCATCCCTCAGAGGCAGTTGGGACTTAATCAGCAGAAAGAAAAAGCATTCTTATGTGACGGCTGTGATGGATTACTGGCTCCAAAAAGTAATGTCTTATTAGATGTGAAATTATAATGAAAAGAAACTTTGCTAGAAAGAAAGGATAAAACAGGGGTTCATGTGATTCATGAAAGTGCATGTGTCTATTGTACTTATGAATTGCATTCAAGATGAATCTACAAAAGTGCAGTGATTGGCTGTTGTTGTGAAGTCTCCAATTTAGCATTTTTGTCCCAATATAATGATTCTGTATAGACATATTCAAATGAGGGGTGAAGACAGGAGTGGGGCTGGCCAAAGCAATGTCACCAAGGTAGAACATTGGATGGCAGGGGTCAGCAATGGTGGCTCAGAGACTGATCTAAAAGTGTGTATGTGTTAGAAAGCTGGAACGTACAGACCAATTGCATTCAAGTGAAGCCATCCCAGTTGATGCTTATGACATATGTCGGCCCCAAGAACTTGCAGTCGCAATGTATGTAACTGGATAACTTAGTGAGCCAATCATCAATACCTGCCAGTAAATACAGTTTTCAATCGAATGATCAATAATATCCTCTCAGATGACCTGTTTGTACATATAACTATGATGCATATCATTCTTCCAATATTTGCCTGGTCAAATCTCAAAGGCAGCGACGGACAAGCCTAAATGACAGGTCAAGTTCAGTGACAAGTTAGCAGTGGTGACCAGGTTGTGGTGACGTTTCAATCTGATGGGAATTTTGGCAATTTTATATGAGACTCTTGGGGTAACAGGCTTCTGAGCCTGGCTCCCTGCAGTTTATGGGGCTTCTATATCAGCTTCTTTTAGCTTCTTAGGTTGCTGCCTATTCATACGTCATACATAGAGAAAGTAACTACTGTTACTAGGCTGGCTAAAATTAGAGACCCAATGTAATAATGCCTCCCACCCTTGTGTTTTTCTGAAGTGAATCACTGAAACTTTAAACTAGCATTGGCAAGAAAATGAAACTCTGGTAACATGATAAGGCCATATGACAATCAGGGCCCCAGCATGCTTCACTCCACTACAGTACTTACAATGCAGCTCTTTGATTTATTATACCTTACAGTCATCAAAGCACAACAGTTTTTACGACCCTGTAACAGGCAGATGGTGGGTTACTGTATGTATGAAATGTATTTATTCAGTCGTACTTCTAAAGCTTTGTTTGAACAGGTGTTTTCAGACACAGATAAAGACAATGGTACAGACATAAAGACACAAGAAAGAACACAGTCTCTCAGTAGTCCAAGTCTTATCTTATCCAGAAAGAGCAGCTGCTAAGTGTGACCCCAGCTTACCTGTCAATGATTAGTGTTGTGCATGTATGTGTGTGTGTGTGTGTGTGTGTGTGTGTGTGTGTGTGTGTGTGTTCCTACTTTCTTTACTAACCCAGTTTCACCTCTTTCTCAACTGACAAGAGCTCATTATTAGTGGGCTGGCTTTGATTTGTCAAGTTCAGCAGGGTGAATCTGAACATCTGTCGCATTTCAAGGTTGTCTCTGTAGGGGAGAGCAAACACAGCAGGGCCAAACTACCTGTGCAGATTATGTGGAACACACACACACACACACACACACACACACACACGCACGCACACGCACACACAAACACACACACACACACAGAAAAAAATCATTAAGTAATTGTATGATGAACCAATATGTAAGTTCTCTGCATTTAGGCATATTTTTATATATATGCATTTGCATAATGTGATGAAGTCATGTTAAAATCAGTCCAATTGGCTCTAGTGGTGTATTGGTTCTATAGTATAAGGACTCGTTTCTGTAATAGGCAAAGTAACATTTCATCATCACTGGATCAATACATAAATAGAGCCCGAAGTTTTCGCTTCTTGCAGCATCTTTAATTTGGTGGCAAAAATGTACCTGTTGCTTGGCAACACAGTTCAGAGGCATGTTTCTTTAGACATTATCTTTACTCTTGTCTTTAAAAACACACACACACACACACACACACACAGATGGCACATAGTATGGCATTCATGGCGCTGTACATAAATAGGAGGCAGAGTACACCCTGGACTGGTCACCAGTCAGTCACAGGGCTGACACACAGGGGTTGACAACCTGACACGCTACGTCACCTGATAAGCTTTTAAACTGTGGGAGGAAGACAGAGTGCCTGGAGAGAACCAACACATGCAAGGAGACAACAGGGAAAAAAACTGTACTCATACTATAACATTAACACTAGATTTGAATGTCATTTCAGAAAAAGAGATGTCTGCTGTTACAGTGCTGTGTTCCTGTTAGGTAACATGAAAGTGACATCATTAAAGGGCGGGTGTTGTGCTTTTTCTGATTAAAGATATTAGGTAATGAATACTAGATAGCTAGACTAAACATGTAAATGTTCAATATTCATATGTTGTAGAAATCCATGAATCTTTCTGTAAACTGCTCAAAACAGTTGGTTCTAAGTAAAGAAAGCATGAGACATTCACAAGATGGGACTTGCTGAAATGACGAGGTTATAGCAGGGTCTACAAATTTGTTTAAAATAAGTTGGTTCCATTCATGTATAAATGGCTGCGGTCCCTGACAGAAGAAATGATCACTTCAACATCATCCTGGGAGTTAGCACTACATATTTCATGTGTTACAACAATATGCAAAGCACTAACAGCACTTGCCATCTCACCTTCATGTGAAAAGTGTCACAGTGGCCCAGTGTAAGACACCCTCTTCACTACCAACATGCATTGTTGTGGCAGGGAAACATACTTTCTGCCACATAGAGTTGTCAAAGTTCTACATTTAAATAAACATGCGGGATTTGGCTGTGTGTGCATAGCCTCTGTTTATATACAGTATGTGTGCACACCTGATCTCATATGCACATTTCACTCATCTTGTGTGCGCAGATGTGTCAAGTCTTTATATTTGTGCATGCTCATCAGCAATGCGTATTTGCATATGTGTGTGCAGGTGCATGTGACTCCTGTCAAAGGTGACCAGTTGTCACACCGCTCTGACAGAAACCAGGTATCAGAGAGATGTGGTGTCACCTTGTCTCCCACAACCTTTACTCCTTGGAGATTGTGCCCAAGTGTGTGTGTGTGTGTGTGTGTGTGTGTGATACTTCTCCTGAGACATCTCCTAACACACCCAAGGCAGGCTGACATACATTGAAGGGTCCTATGAGTGAACTTCAAGTGTGTGTGTGTGTGTGTCCTTGTGTGTGTCCTTGTGTGAACTATGCTGTAAAGGAGGTAGTGAATCTCAAAAGACACACACACACACACACACACACACACACACACACACACACACACACACGCTCACACACACATGCACACAATGGCTTGACATAACCAAAGTTGAGCTCTGCTCTTTCAGGGCTTGATGGTGCAATCAGTCAATATCAGGGTCAGGGTCAAAGGAGAGGGTAAGCCTTGGGGGATGTGAGGAGAAAAAGAGGAAAAGACAGGAAAGGAGAGACAATGAAAAGTCAGGAAATGAAAAAGAGTCATTTCAAAACTTTTCTGATTTTGCGATGACTCCTTTGACCTTCGTCACTTCCATAACAAGCAGTCAACTGCAGAAGTTTCTGAAGTTCAAGATAAAGTTTGGGAAATTTAAAATAAAAAAGTCTCAAGTGCAGTTGGAGGCAGACAAAGGATTTTTTGTTTAAAGCTGCTGACAAATTCCTTCATCCTGTCAATGATTCTCAACAATAATGTGATTCTCAATAACACTGGGTGGGGCATTAGCTCCTTTAAGTTCACCAATAATACAATAAATGGAACATCAGTTATTTTCACTATTTCAATTGATTAATCTTAGTCCAGACCTTTGTGCAAGGCTATTTTGGTGATTTTCCTTTTTTTGATGTATACAAAGAGCTTTGCTTCATGAATAGCTGTTCTATGGGTAGAGAGCAAGAAACACCTGTGTTTTAATACTTTATGTTGATTATAAGCCCTTGGCAGCGACTGCTACTGGTAAAATGTAAAATGCAACGTCTCTTTAGATGTAATCAAAGAGAATTAAACTATTCCTCTCTAGATTTTTCATTTGTTCTCTGCCATAATCCCAGAATAGACAGTTTTGTCAATAGGAGTATTTTAGATTTCACATACAAGCTGGAAGTTGTATCTTTTTTTGATTTTTCTATTGCTGTTTACCTCCAGGTTTCGGTAATGAATCTGATTCCGTTTCTCTTTCTTAGAAACATCCAGGAAATACATCGAATGTAATGTATCCATCCAGCAAAGTGACAAAGTGCCTTCTCACCAATTACTGACTGCCATCTCTCTCTTCACATCTTCACACCTGGCAGACAGAGGATGTTACTTATGTGTGTGTGTGTGTGTGTGTGTGTGTGTGTGTTGGGAAGGTAATGGGAAAGAGAGAGAGAATAACACTGAAGAAAATGGGCAGTGAGAGCCGTGCAGAGTCAGGTAGGGAGGTTATAAGAGGTTGTCACTTGTGTTAAGGTTTCCCAAGTCTTCATCAGGTGAGTGACATATCCTCATCTCGGTGATTCCACATCGTGTTAGCTGACCCTCTTGGTCACTTTTGTTCTCCAGAACTATTGATTTTCAGTAATTATTGTTTTTTACCCCAATATAAATTGTCACTTTGCTTCCTAGTTTCTCAGTACTGAGTTAGCCTGTCCAACATTAAGGAAGGGGCCTTCTTACAAACATATGTGACTAAATATAATACATGCTTGTAATGTACAGATAGGTCTATTTTTCAACTGTAGGGTTATGTGTAAATATGATAATAATTGGAGCAGTGTCGTTGGGGGATGTTGTCTCAGTCAACCATCCCACACACAGATATGCCCTCCAGCGCAGGTGTTCACACACTTTTTCACAAGTCTTCCTTTTCACTGGAAAAAAAAAATGCTGCCTTGAAGGCCTCGAACTACCTGATAGGATCTGAAAAGCTGTGCTGGCGGGGGAAGGGGTGGGGGGTGGGGGGGCAGGAAAAATAGTTAATGGAAGCAAGTGTACAGAGGAACAAGGTGATGAGCAAGTTTGACTAGTTTTTGAGAACAAACAAGGTTAATTTATCAGTGTTAGAAGAAAGTCAAAGAAAAGAACATCACTTTGGGAAAGCAGAAGGCAGAAAACAACAAGCTTAGCAAAGGCTTGACTTAAAAAACAAGACAAAAGAAGAGAACATGAGTGAGAGGGAGGAGTGGATCACCCTTTTTCAGAGGAGACTTCACATTTGATGGAGGAAAATTACAAGATTGGACCTGTCTTTGAGGAAACTATGAGAGCGGCCCTTCAAAAAAAGGAACGGTACAGAGGCCAAGGTTAAGGGCACCAGCAACATTTCAAAGACAGCCGTGAAAGAAAGTGAACCAATTCAGAGATATCTTACAGAAAACGTGCACATGCAGGCTTTGGCCTTGATGTGTGAGGGAGGAAGAGCTGGAACAGAGGAAGGAGTAGTGGGAAAATCAACATGACTTCTGAAGGACAGAAGTGAAGAACAGGTTTTAAAGAAGAGCTTGAAGAGGAGAGCCTGGGAGCAGGGGTAAAGATAGTGAAGTTGTTATCACTCATGAAACAAAAGACAAAGGTACAGACAGGGGATGATACCGAGGAGGAGCGCAAACCCTTGATAATGCAAAAAACTCAAATGCAGGTACGTATCGTTGCAGAACATTGACTTCTATTAAGGGGTGGATCAATTTTTCAAAGTGCGGTTGTGTGATGCACTTGCTCTTGACAATGTTATATGTTCAGCAAATAACAGTTAGCATGGCTCCAGCTTGCGGAGGCTAGACAAGGTTTCCACTCAAAGAGAGAGAAAGAGAGGGGTGGGGGAGCGAGAGAAAAAGATGTGGAGAGAAAGAGACACTCTGACTGACAGAGATAGATATGCAAAGAGAGAAACACACAGAGAGACACACAGATAGAAACAGAAATGACAGAGACCCAGACAGGGTTGTTCTGTATTGTACAGATGATGATAGTAGGACTGTAATAGTTGTAGCAGCTGAAGTCTGGAAGGCTGCAAGTCCACAGCAGTAATCTGTCATCAGCAATAATCCAGAGAAAAGCTCACTCCCAGAAAGATCTATAGTTAATGTAACACTTTTGCCTTTGTGCCTCGTCCTAACAGGAGCCATGCTGACTGCTAACTACTCTATGTACTTGTAGTGAACTTACTGATTAATGCAGCTACACAAAATAAACATACTCTTAAGTTTAACAGCAATGAAAACATGAAAATAATATATTCTGCATGCTGTTCTCCTTTTAAGGAATACCGGCCCAGAAAAATGAAGGAGGAGAAGAGAGGTTTCCGTTACAGGTGTGGATATCGGAATAGGAAACGTTATGTATCTCCCTCCGACTGGGTAGGAGGTAGTAGAGAAGAACAAAGTCAGCTTTTGGAGCATTCACAGACAGAGCAGAGAGAAACTGCAGCGGTATCAGGACGGTGGAGGAAGCGGCTGCTTTTATTTTTCAAGCTAGACCGAGGCATATGACATCCTCTGAAATGTGATGGCTCATGACTGGATTTTAAAGAAGACTCTGTCAGTAGTTACATTCTCAATCTGTTTCAAAGTACAGGCCAGGGATACGCATTTTTGTTTGTTCTGTTTTGTTTTGTTTTGATGGATTACTATTAAGTAGTATTAAGACTTATCTTTTAGCTTGGGCTCTTGTACTTTGTTGAGAGTTTTTATTACCATCTTGACTGATAGTAAATGTTATTTTTTGTAACTCTTCTTATGTATGATGGGATGAAAATCTATTTCTTTTGCTTTACTTTTTCTTTTCTTTAAGTGGTGTTTTCACTATGCCTTTATTAAAAGAAGGCAGGATAGTAGATAGAGTAAGAAACAATGAGTAAGATGCCAGGGTCTACTGCTTCAGAGCTACAGGTCCCCAGGAGGATGATTTTAATCTCATCAACTTTGAGCTAAAAGAATTACTTTAATTAAAAATTTGGGAGATATTAGCTTTTGATTTTTATAACTAACTACAATAACAATATTCAATCAAATGGCTCAAATGCAAAAATAAAAGCCCTTTGCTTATTGCTTTTAGGTCACATAGATGATTGCTTGTACACAATAAAAGGAGGGACTCTGACTACAAACACTACTAAAAACAGACTTTTCCTTATAAAACTGAAAATGCAAAAACTGAAATATAAGCAAGTGTTCATGTCCTTATTTTTAGTATATATAATTCTATTATTGGACTTAATATTGGCCTCATCCAACTTGAAAATAAAATTTAAAAAAATCTAATTTCAGGATATAAAAGGACAAAAATGACTTGGTGAGATGGGGTAAGAAAAATGTGTTTGTCCAAGTACCTGCCATAAGAATGATGTACATATAAGTAAATAAAAGTGAATGGGTAAATAAATATTTCTGACTCCACCATTTTATCCTTTACACCTGAATTTCCCCTCAGGGTTTGATAAAGTATGTTCCATTCTATTCTATTCTATTCCTTTTAAGGTAAATGTACCATTATATCAAGTCTTTTGAGATGAGCTTTACTAAAAAGAAGACATATACTTGCTCAGATTTCAGTTTTGCAGTGTGTGTTACTTTGTTCTACTGGTAAGTTTAAACAGCTCTAGATTCACTTATAGATAATGGTCTGATGAGGGATGGTGTGCTGGTGAGGGATGAACCTCATTAAAACCAGAATGGGACGAACACCAGTTCTATTACAGCCTTGGTTCACCTGTAGAACGTGACTGTGAGATGAAAAAAAGAATTTCTCTTTTTATTTATTTCTGAAAGGCAGATATGTGACACATGCCTGATTTCTTTCACTCTACCTCTTTTCAACATTTCATTATTACAGGTTTTGAAGAGTGAGTTAACATGCATACAATTGTTATCGCAGTTAGATGCTTTACTTATTCATTTTTGAAATCCATTTTTAGTCAAACTTATGTGACTTAAACATGGAATAATTGATACCTAGGGTTGACAGATGTTCCTTGTGGTTTCACAATGTTACACACGTGATCTGGGATCTTCTTTTGACATCTTTCTTCATTTCTCAATCACAGCTGGTAAAAAGAAGACCTTTTGTGCTGGAGTGCAGTGCTACACACACACACACACACACACTTCTAATCTCAATTGGCTTGGCTCTAACACTTCTATCACTCACTCTACATGTTTATGAACATGTCTGTGAAATAATTAAGAGCTTATCAGAGAATAAGAAGAAAGAAAGAAACATCTGCTGTACCAAAGCAACATCTGCTTCTGGAGTATGTTGAGGCAGGTAAACATGGGTCTGTGGGCCAAGGGGCATTTCTGCTTCTTTTCTATAGATTATATACTACATGAAGTCCTGGTATCATCATTTTCATTTAATAAACACAATCAGAGTCTTGTGGCATTCAGAAATTCATTAATGCCATGCTTAGAAAGAAAGACAAGAAGATAAGTTTCTTGTTGGTGTTTTTTATTGTGGATGGCACTGCATGTGTATGTACATGAGTGAGTTTGTGAGTAATTTTGTGTGTATGGTCTTTAGAGGACGTGCCCACACCCACTCAAACACCCACTCACCCTCCCACAATCACAATCACACACACACATGCACACACAGTTATTTGTTATGACAAAAGCCTGGGACTGACAGTTAGTGATGGTTGATTGATGGCCTCAGATGACTGCTGTGCCATAACACTACAGCCACACACACACACACACACACACACAGACTCACACACGCATACACTCGTGCACACAAGCACTTTCTGCCAGTCTGCCACCACAGAGTTAGCAACAGTCTGCGTTTTGCCTCCCTCACTTCTCCAAGCCAGTCGCTCTGCACTGCGGCAGGCAGGGGAAGCAGACACACACTCACACACACTCTCTCCTCTCTGCTGCACTCCCATATTTTTTGGAAGGGACGAGACGAGGAGCAAGCAAAAGCGAGACGGAACAGCGATTTTTATTATTTTTTCGAAACGGAGAGCTGCTGTTAAAAATCCAGCTGACATTTCAGGGGTTGTGGATCTCTCTGCTTGTGCTGAAAGTTTTTCAAAGAGATTGGGAGTATCATCATCATTGCACAAAGGAATATGCACAACTGTTAGTGACAGCCAAAAAGAAAGACACAAGTGGGAAGAAAGCAAAGGAAATTTGGACCTATGTGGTGGATTTTGGAAGCAAGCAATCATTCGACGTTCCAACCGCTCTATTTTGGATGGGAGCGAGGAGGCAGGAGTGGATCCAGAGGTTTCTCCCTGCTCTTGTCCTGAATTCACCTTTGCAGCAGCAGACCTCTTGGTTAGCTCTGGCTATGCTCAATCTTCACCTGCACGCTGCTGCTGCTGCTAAATCAATGGAAATCTCCTGCTGTCATCCCAGGATACGGATGCACCCGGGCCTTATGATTGTGCAAATTTTGCACCTTCCAAATCCAATATCAATCATGTCCAGTACAGCGGTGTCCAGATAGGCGAGATGTCCGGCAAAGAGCACCCAACCCCCGGAAAAAAATCACAGACCAAGTGGAGGAGACAGAGATGCAGAGATCTGTGGAATAAATGAAAGGGGAAATGGAGAGAAAGAGAGGGGAGCTTCCAGACAGTGTGACCTACATTCAACACTGTCTGGAGTCAGAGTGAGAGGGAGAGAGAGAGAGAGAAGCGAGATGGGGACACAGAGTGCCAGCAGAAGCAGAAAGCGAGAGGATGAGATTGCATGAGATAAAAAAAGAGAGAATAAGACACAGAAACAAAGAGAATGGAAAGGGTTGCAGGATAAAAAGCTAATGCAAGATCATTTCTTCCTGTCTTTCTTTGTGCATTCATCCTGTTTCTTTTGTGCATTTTGAACATCCACCCTCTCCTTCTACCTGCAGCTTTCTTACAGTTTTATGCCATTAATCAACCATTGTTTGAGGTGCCTGGAGGCTTACAGCTTCTTGTAGTGTGAGTGCAGTCCATGACAAAAATACGCAGAGAAACAATCAATAGAACAGTCATTTTCATACTTTTTGTTGTTCTTTCTCATTCAAGCTCTGCTCCTTTTGTCTTGCCATCTCTACTCCCCTCCACCTTTCCTAATCTCCCTCTGCAACCCTTCCTTAGCCCTCTTTCCTCATGCTAAACACCCTTTGCACATTTATCACTTTCCTCCTCCTCCTCCTCCTCCTCCTCAGTCAGCATTTATCTATCTCTAAGTAGCTCTTACAGTATTTTTATGGTGAATTACTTTGTCTAGCTGCACGCTGTTATCTGGCAGCACTGGAGGGAAGAACAGAAGCAAAGCAGCAGCAGCAGCAGCTCTATCTGTCTATCTGTCTGAGAGGCTGACTAGTGAGCTCGGCTGCTTATCATTCTGATTGTCTGCTGGATTGAATGCTGTCAGTCTCAAAGCTGGTGGCTTACAAGCAGGCTTTCCCAGCTTTACGCAGCTCACAGCTCAATATTTGATTGAGAAGATGGTCAACTCAAGTGCGATTGCCTGCCCGTCTACCCAAAATATTGAGGATATTCTTGTCGCTATAACAATTTCTTCTCCTTAACCTTGTTTTTTTTCTTTTTCATATCTCTTTCTTATCATTTCTCCCTGCCTCCTTTTCACCCCAGCCCTCCCTGCACTTGCATGTCAGTCCTTGGGGATCACTGTTAAGGACGTGAGAGGGGATTGCAGTTGAAGGAGAGGAAATGACATGGGTAATGGAAAAGGACATACAGGCACCTGTCAGGGAGAATCAGGGGTGTAGAGGCGGGAGAGGGATAAATTATTCATGAGAGGGAATCACACAGCATTCACCTTCTTGAATGAGCTTGGTCAGAATCCCTTTACAATCAGTTCTGAAGAGTTTCAGGCATTGTCCTTATTTTTGACTTCTAGCAGCATTCATAGGGGGAGTTCTTTGTGATGGCATGTTATATCAAAATCACTGCAGTATTATTTTATAGCTGAGGTTAGGGGTTCAAGTTCCTTTTTTTCACAAAAAGTCAAATGATCCTCTGATAACTGTCAGCTCATCTTCCAAACCAGCAACCCTTCCAATGAAAAGCAAACACATCCTCATACTCAATTGTTTGTATTGGAAAAGTATGAGGCTAAATTATGAAAGTCTTTCTGTAGGGTTAAAACAAAAAATTTACTTAAAATGTGGCAGCACTTTGTCAAACTGGTAGGTCTGTTACTGCGTGCCAAGAGACAAGTGTCATAGATGAGTATTCCTACATAGAATGTGAAAACTAGTGTACGTCATTTCCTCCATGTCCAGGGTTACCAACATTGGTATTTGGGATAACCTTCTGCAGGATACACCATTGGCATACAAGGTTTACATAAATGGCATTATGTCAGTATGTATGCTAGTTTTAAGACTGCAGTGACAAGCAATACTGTGTACATAAAACTATACACTGAAGCCACATCATATCCCCGTCATGTAAATTTGTTCTATCATGCTATGGGCATAATATCATGTGTGTGTTCTGTTCTGTTCAAAATCAATTGAAGGTAAAATTTTTTCATTGTTAAACCATTTTTTAAAAAATTGAATGGCTTAATTTTTAGACCTAACTTAATAAAAGTTTGGCTGTTTTGGCTCCCAATGGAGACAATGGACATAGAAAGCAAGCTTTTGTACATACTTGCTTTCCACAAAACATTAGACCTGCTCATGCTGAATTTTTTAACAGCACACTAATATTGAGACAAGATAAATCTTTTCTCATCTTGACCCACCATAAGTAGAGACCTCCGCAGCATTTAGTAAGTCACAGTGGTATAAACAAACTTTCTTTAACAGACAGAAACCTCAAAAAGAACAAGTTTCATAGACAGTCATCTGCTCTGACAATGTTGGGGTTTAAAGAGAGAGAGAAAGAGAGAATGAGAGAGACGGTACAGCATTGTAATGATGGTCGTTGCAGCTGAAGTACGTCTACAGCAATGGTAGAAATCTATGAAACAAGGGAAAGATTTCCATTTTCTGACTTCGATCAGACATTAGGTTTGGAAGTTTGACTGATGGATAGAAGAGAGAGGGATAACAGGAGCTTACATGGTGTTGTTAAGCAAAATCTGCCCTGAAATTTTTTATACATTACCAAAAGCACTGCACTGTTTTAACACACAGCTGCTTCAGGACATCAACTTGAACTTCTAGATTCAATCAGTATGAAAATTAACAGGTTGACAGTTCCTGTACTGTGTGGGCCAACCATCTGTCCCAACTACACCCCAAACAGATTTATCTTCACACTTAAATTTCATCACGTTATTTTTCTCCCAGCAGAAGCACTGCAGTAAATTTTTTGCATGCTACTGTTTTTCAATTTTGTCACACAGGGTGTAACTTGATGGTATTAATTTTTAATAAGCAGCTACTTTCCCTCTGCTGTGGATTAGTGGGAAAAATACAAATTTGTCAGTGATGGACCTTAAATTTGTCAGCACAACCTTTCTCATGTCACAGATTCTCCATTGCTTCTTTGGTTGGCACACCTACACTGATCTGACAGCTATGTACAATCAAATGATGTGATTTTTTTTAATGGAGCCCTGTTTCCCCTCTTTGTGGCACTGCTGTGGCCTAAATCATGTCAAACCTTTGCTCCCTGACAGATACTTACTTGCTCTGGTTGACAAGCTTGTTTAGACCACTGTGCTCTTTCTATATCAGTATAATAAGTTTGACCTTTACATAAACATGCATCCAATGAACAAGTTGCATCCCCCCACTTACCATGCTGCCGTCTTCACACATCGTATGACAGGTCCATTATCTGTAAAAGACAACTACATAGCACATGCGTTGGCACTTACAGTGCATCTCATCTATGCGTTTGCTGCTTCTCTGCGTGTCAAAATATCCTGCTTTTGTATGTGCTGAGATTTCTTGCTCTATTCTCCTCACTTGTGTATTACTTGCTGGCTTTTAAATTAATCAAAAATTGTTACAGAATCAAAGAAAACTGAAATTTCTCTCCCATAAAAGGATATATGGCAAAACTTATAAAAAATAGCATTGTATGTGATCGCAATTTTGTGAAAGTACATGTGCAGACAATGTCAGCTGTAAATTACAGTCAGAACCCTCTAAATTGGAGATTCTCTGCAGGGCTAGATCCTCTGAAAATGGTGAATGCACTCAGCTTTTCCCCCCTTCAAGTAAATGGCACCTATTTGTTGAATGGCAAGTAAGGTGCTCTGGTATTATTCCTTTTTCTGGCCTTATAGAGCAACATGGTTCCTTGCAGAGTAATTTTCTATATCACATTTCCCGGTGAGCAGTGAATGCAGTTTTACCTACTTTCCCTTTTCTAAAGTCCACTCTAACTTCAAAAGCAATGCACGGTAATTATCACATTATTTTCCTTTCCATTGTTCGAGAAAGCAAATGTTTTTAACCAATCAGGCACTTGGCAATAGTTTTTAACAACAGTTCTGTGACACAAACTGCACAATTTATATAAAATAAAATACGAGTAAATATTTTGGAACCCAATAGGCTAATCAAAGCTTAAAAAGTATAATGCAACAACCTATAGGAACATTTAAAGCATAAGGTGTTGTTCTTTGCATGAACTTTATTGCTAAATGTCTGCTGTGTGTTCACTTTGAGAGGTGGACCGTGTTTAGCTATAAGTTCAGAGAAACACTGCCTGGCCAAAAAATAAATAAACAAAAAAGTCACCACCGCCTGGGTTTAAGTGAGTAAATTAAGCAACTAAGCAATTTTCCTATTGGATAATTATTGCATGTGCTTTTATCTTTCAGCTGGCAACAAGTTATTTAACCCCAGCTGATGTACTGAGTAACTTCTCATTTCTTTAACAACAATGGCAAAAGACACATCCTGTGCTCGTGGAAGATGTTAGTCTGTTTAAGAAGGGTCAAATTATTGGCATGCATCTAGCAGAGAAAACATCTAAGGGGGTTGCGAAAACTACTAAAATTGGGTTAAGAACTGTCCAACATACTATTAAAAACTGGAAGAATGGTCCCACCATCCTTCCAGTAAGAAATGTGGTTGAGGAAAAATCATGAACTCAGGACTATGTTTAATAGTGAAAGAAGAACATTTCTACACGCACAATGCAAAGGGAACTCAAGGGACTGGGATTAAAAGCTGTTAGTCTGTTTCAGAAAACCACTTATCAGTAAGGCCAACTGAAAAATAAAAGGCTTCAGTTTGCTAGGGAGCAAAACGATTGGACGCTGGAGGAATGGAAGAAGGTCATGTGGTCTGATGGGTCCAGATTTACCCTGTTCCAGAGTGATGGGTGCATCAGGGTAAGAAGAGAGACAGGTGAAGCGATGCACCCATTATGACTAGTGCCTACTGTACAAGCCTGTGGGAGTTGTGCTAAGATCTGGGGTTGTTTATCTAAGCTTATCAAAACAATGCCACAGCAAATACATGCTTTAATCAAAGCTAAAGGTGGTTGAACAAATTATTCGAGTGTGGCACCTTTTTGTCGGCGACTTTTTTTTTTTTGCCAGGCAGTGTTAATATATTGGCTTAATATCAACACATCTACGACTTTAGTAAGTAATATATCCTCAATATATCATTGTTAAATATTTTCATTATTTACAATGGTGAATAAATATTCGGGATACATAAAGCCCTAATTTGTTTCTGTTAGTAGAGAATTGTGTCTAGTATATGTTGAATAATTTCACATATCTATATGTGGATTACTTTAAATGTGACGTGGTGCATGCGTGTCACTCTGGGTTTAGTTCTTGGGATAACATGCTTGACATTTTGAGTCAGACATGAACAACTGGTTTCCTCTTGGTTGGACCTTGTTGGAGGGTTTATTTTAAATGATGCCTGTGGGGAACTGACTGATGAACATCCCGATTATGCAGTAACATTTTTCCTTTCTTTCAAAAGTCACGTCTTTCACATTAGGTTGCATTTCCTCCCTGCGTTTGTAAAGGCTCTGTTGGTAGGTCTCAGTAGGTGGTCAAGTGCTGTATTAAATCCACATCATATTCTTTTCCGGCTCAATCATCTGCTTGTATTAAACTCAATTTCCTTGTTATTCCTTCATTTTTTACACTTAGATGTGGTAAAGGAAATTATTTTGTGAGGGGATACATAACAAGCTTTTAACTGTAAATGAGAACAGTTACTCTTGAACTACTTGTGATAATAAAGTGGGATTTATTTATTTATCTATTACCAATTGTTCTTGTATTTCCATCTGTTGTCTTTGGATTTATCCCAGTGTGCTAAAGATCTACATCTGCTGTGTAAATCAGAGCCATTTCAGTCTGTTACCGACATCCTGTCACTTCATTCCCTTCATTGTTAAGTGATTTAACCAAGCACAAGAGGAAAATCTCTCAGGTTATTATGTTCAGCTATTAAGATTTTAATGCAATTTGTCTACAATTAACAGCCAATACTTCCATTGTGGCAGGCGCTGAATCATAATGTACCAGGTAAGTGGTTGTTTGCTGTATTTTGCAGACAACCAAGCATATCCAATTGTAATCTCCCCTTTGTCATTTAATTTGATCAATTTGTAGCATTTTACTAATGAATAAAAGAGGTGAATTTAACCAAGCATCTGTTTCCAGATCAGTGAAAAATGTTATCAATTAAAGACGAAATGACAACCTAATGGTTTTGTCAGGGTTTTATTCTGCTGCAGCACATACAAGATACAAAACAAGAATTTAAAGATAACATGCAATAATTAAAGTTGTTAACACACAGGGGCAGTTGTTTTTAAAAGTGTACATGGTACAGGATTTAAGTTTTGAGTTCAATCGGCTCCTCAAAAACTTACCCTTCACAGTATTACTAAGATTCTGAAAATCCTAGAAGCATCACACTGACTTGGCTGACAATACTGTCCCTGTTATTATTATGTAATATTTTGACGGTATAACGTTTTCATACATACTATTTATATGGATGTCATGCTAAAGCAAGCTTATGTGATACCATGTTTTGACACCATACAGACACATCAGATCATTTACTAAGGATAAACAGTCCCACAAGCTATTACAACTGACACTAGAGTTTGGATATTCCACACATAAAGAGCGCTCCCTGTTGTTGTTTCTGCAGCTGTCTCTCTATCTCAGCAGGTGAATAGTGGATTTCAGATAACAGACAGGTCAAACCAGTCTGAAACCACTGACTCATCTCTTCTATGTTGTGTCAACACACAGAGAGATAGCACATTTGAGCTGTCATGGAAAAACATGCACACCGACACACCTCACGCTCTAAGTAGAATGTAAACATGATCAGGTGCATGGAAAACATGACAGATCCGCTTGTGCACAGGAGTTCAGTTAAACTGATCCAACTGCTGTGTTTATGGGAACTGGAACTTTAACGCCATTCTGCTCTAAAACTTCAAATAAACACAGATCTCTTTGGGGTTTCTCTTTTTGCCACAATTACTTGAAATTTAATGCAGAAATTGGAAACACTGAGAAGACCAAGAATTATAGTACAATAAAAAACATTTGTAATACCCACCCAATTAAGAAATATTTGTAGCTTTTAACTTTTTTTTAACTGTCAGCACTACAGCTATCTGTGTTGTGATTTTTTTGCAGTAGAAACGTCAAGGTGCATAATTATTTGTACATGTTGGTGTGGTTAGTCAGCATGCAAATAGGTAAAAAGTTGATGATTCTGATTTTTTTTCTGTAAAGGAATTCATGTCTGCATTCGTCTGCAAAAAGGCAGAGTCAGGCTGTGCATTTGAAGGCTTCTGTGTGAATATAGCCACACACTAACACATTTCAACAACAGAGCTAGTAGCAGAGAATTGGCACACCTCACCAGCATGCACACGTTCATGATATACAATCCAACTTAAAGACAGATGCACACAGAGGGACAGCATGCAGACAAGAGAGCATGCCCATGGCACATTTCCACAAATATACTATGTTGGCAGGTAAGATTGGGATACAAATGTATGTGCCTGCATGCTGCAGCAAAGCACAAACAGATTCAACCCACACAAACAGCTTGAAGAAACTACACAACAGTGTACACAAGTGGTTGGCAGGTTCACAGAGTTCACCCTGTCCTGGTAAGTCTGTCTTAACAACACTCACAAGGTGGGTTGTTCTTTCTCACTTACAGCAGGGTTTTTAAACACATGCACACAATGAGAACATCAATGTAAGGAGCACACACTAAACCACACAAAGACACAGATTACACACGCACACTCAGGAACACACCTCTCCCAGACAGTCCCATATGGACTCATTAGGGGCCGGTCTATCGCCACCTGTGCACTGGAAGGCCCCATGGACCGGCTTTGACACTGACAACGGACAGGAGCTGTGCAGGGAATACACACACACACACCCACGCACACAAATACACACACAAGTGTAGTCTATCATGCACACATATTTGCACACCATGTGAACACACAAGACTGATACACACCCTTTCTTGGAGGCAGACAGCAAAGGGACAGTGTGTGTGCAATAGCTAAAGGCAAACAGTAAAAGGGTCAGCACACTACAACCACTGACTTTGTGGGAGTGTTTTTGATCCAAATTAAGACAACTTTTCCCAATACTGAGATATATGTGCATTTCAGATGAATAGTTTCATTAGGACTATTATTAAACTGATAAATGGTCCTCCACATAACTAGGTTGCAATTATAAATGGTCAAAAAAATAAATAAAAATTGGATGCCATGACACTTGCCTTGAAGCAGGGTCACCACAAAAACTGCTCCCCCTCTTGACTGGCTGCAGTATAGGTCAAAAACCATGTCACATTTTATAATGGCTATAATACTGCTGTTCTTGTGTAGTTTTTCCAGGAATAGTAAGATATTGTAGGAAAGAGAGCCAAGGAGAGATTAGACTTTCAAAAGAGATAACATATATATTTGTTGCTTTTGTTGTCACCCAGTTCCACTCTGATTTTCTACAGTCTCTACAGCGCAACAGTAAAAGGCAGAGCCACGCCGTCCATTCTATTTACAGTCTGTGGTTGTAACAGGAAGACGTAGTTCAGATCATAGACTGTATATAGAATGGACAGCGTGGCTCCGCCTGTCAACGTTCTATGATTTTGAAGCCAAAAAACCCCGTTACTCGAGCGGCCATTGTGCAGCCAGAGTCTGCGCATTAGAGAATTTCCAGTGGAGCCAAGTAAAAAAGAGAAATAAAAATATTTTTTTCTTCTTCAGGTTTAGCTTCCTTTTGGCTCTCTTTCCCGAAGTTTCTTATATCCCCGATAAAAACTACTCACGAACAGCAGCTGTCAACTATCGTAAAATGAAACTTATAACACGATTTTTAACGTCCAATAACTAATGTAAAACCAACTTCTCAGTGAAAAAACACCTGAACACAATGCAGCCAAATTACACTGTCATACCACCTTAGCGTAAGGATGAGAGAAACGTTTCTACCAGGTAATGTAATTTTTTAAAGTTTTCCCGACTCATATCCAGAATGCATGGGGAGGCGGGGCTTATGACCTATACTGCAGCCAGACACCAGGGGGTGGGGCATCTGCTGGAAGCTTCAGTTTGAGCTGAACGTTGTTACATCCACTCATTATACAGTCTATGGTTCAGATGCTGACCTCTTGAGGATATGGGAATTTTGAAGACTAAAAATGTATATATATATTTTTTTTATGAATGGTCTTTATAAACTAAAATGATTACATCGAAACATGAAATAACTTTTAAAACAATATTGAGAAAATATCTGAAGATGCACTTTTGGGTCAGTAGTTCTCAAAGAAAAAAGCCCTTGAGCTTCTTCAGAGCAGACCCTTTTCTAGTAAAGTAAGTCAGAGAATGGCTGGACCTTGCTACACTTGTGTTCTCAATATTTTTCAACTTGGTTGAATCCTTATTAAGTGTTTTCAAAACACAAGTTAGGCTCTACAACAAAGGATCATTCACTTTAGTTTGAATGTGTGTCTGTCTGAAGCTGTACAAATCACAAAAGCACGAACATAAGAGGGATAATGCTATAGGGGAAGATAATGGTGAAAGAGTAGGAGACAGGAATAGAAAAAAAGCAACACTTGAAGATAAAGTAATGAACAGCAGGATGCAGGCATGCAGTATTGAACAAAAGCTGGGAGAGCGGATGTAAAAGAGAACATTCTGTTTCACTCTGTTTTTTTTCTGTGCTTCACTGCTGTTCTTGTCATTAAAGGAGAGAAATCAGGCAATCAGTTGTGTCAGTGATCCCCCAGGATTGTGAGCCCTGGGAAGCTTGAAACCTGACTAAAATATACTGTATGTGAAACAAGTGTATGTGTGTGTGCTTGTCTGTGTCTGTGTGTGCAAATGTGTGTGTGCGTGTACAACTCAACAGTCAGCGTTAAGCTTCTTTTTAGGGGACATGATCAACCTGCACCCTTTGCCTGTGCATGTGTGTGAGTGAATGTTTGCGTGCGTGTCGATGGCTGTGTGTGTGCACCCTCCCAAGTTCACAATCACACCTCTGGAGGATGAGAAAAAAGTGTGTGTAAGTGTGTGAACACTCTCACTAGCACGCCATCCAGCGTCAAAAGGAATTCCCAGGGTGCCTTTTGATCTTCCTGCATTAGGGGGTGTGTGTGCGTAAGTGGGAGACAATGTTAGGTGAATGAAGGTGTGTGTGGTGTGTGTATGTGTGCCATGTATGAGAAGAGACAGACCTTTCCTGGTAACAGATGGTCATGTTATTGCAGCGTTCAGCTCATCAGGCTAATTGTTGAATCTCATCTAAAATGAAAGAAAAAAGTATTGGATAAGGAAAGAGCAGCTTGTCCATTCTTATCACAATCCATTACCATTCATAGAATATTTTATTTTGAGGAGAAGCAGCATTTTGAAACTGACCATTTGCAGCAGCTATCGCATTTAAAGCATCACAAAAATCCATTTCAGAGTATATTTTCTATTGGTTTTTTTTTTTGTTGTTTTTTTTGAAAATCCATTCCTAACCTCTAATAAAGGATAAATTAAACCGTTACTTTCCAGTAGTGATCTGTCAGAGCCGCCCCATGACTGAATCACCGATCAGCCCCTTGGTTACTCAGCTGACATGCTGAGTAGGATCTAGATATTCTCAAATACTTTGATTCTGTCTAATGAATGGAGGGGTGTCGTGATGCAAGGGTGCACACACAGGGAAGAATTGCATAAATTGACCCTTTCAGCTTCCCTTATCTTATCTTTGACCACTAACGGGGAAATATCAAACAGTTTGTTGTGTCTGTGCCTGTGTATATGCTTTCTTTTGATACAACAGCATTGTGACAAGGTACTCATCTTCAAAGCTTGAGTCTGTAAGGGTGTCTAAATACCAATTCAATGAGGCATAGCGATATTGCTAAATTAGAATCGAACTAAAAAAAAGCTGCTTGTAACTTGTAGAAACACAGCTCTCACTTTTTTTCAACTCAAGTCCATCTCTAAAAGAGGAAAATGTCACCCATAATGGTCTCATGCCTAACTTAACCTATTCAAGACAATTTAATTAATTGTCAATTTTCTCTATATGCTGATGATACCATGTTTTGTTTCTGTGTTGAGCTGTGCAGTATACAGCTTGTATACTGCTAATACTGAACTCCTCAAAAACTCAAGAGACAGTTTCCTCAAGGCAAAACACTGAATTAATTGATACCACCTATTCCACATTAAATGACATAAACATTAAACTTGACAAACAGTTCCATGATTTGTTTATCATTGAGGGGATAAAGAACCTGAAATGTTATTAAAATTATTTCAAGGAAGTAAATATAAACTAGTTAAGATGCATAATAAGGCTGTGTGAAGTGTAGAAAACAAAGTAGATCTTGGTTCAAAAATGGTTATGGACATCCTTGACCTGGCTAAAAAGGCTTCATACCATACTGCTAAATGAATTTCTTTACCCCTTTACTTATAGAGCTGATGGTTTCCTCTGAGGAGCTTATGAGGCTCTTTTGTTAAGTGTGGCCAAACACGGGTTCTCCAAAATCTGACAGTTATTCAAATTGAAATGATATCACTGTGTATTAATTTGTGAATATGCCATTTCCACTCTCAATTTAAAAGTAATCAAATTAGAGTCAGTGGGTGGCTTGTGAAAGATCAAGGAGGACATTCACATCTCACACTAGACAGATGTAATAAAACCCCTGATTATCATGTGAACAGAGTGTGTCAGTTACATATACATGAGAGGAATTTAGACAGAGGGGAAAAAAGATTCACAATTTCATTTTTTTTTTTTTGTTTAGATATTCTCTTAAACTGTTTTAAGCTTACTAAATATCTGCAACCAGATGAAAGGACTTGCAGACTGCATGAAAGTGAACATAACCCAAAATCAGTTGAATATCTATGGGTCAATGTGAGCACAATGGCTTTAGTCTGCAGACATTTAAGCTTCTTCGGTAAAGGCAATAATATGAGCTTGCATGAAGTTAGCAATTGTGCTATGTTGCAACGTTAAATAGTTTAGTTAAATACTGCTACGGACTGGTCAATTTCATAACTGGCAGTTGAAAGAGACCAGTCTCTCATAACAAACTCTGAACCAACTATGATCATATCAATCCACATAAAGAAAGGCAGATCACTTCTACTCAGTATCTCAATATTTGGCAAAAAAGAATGGAATAATTGTTGAATTGTGTCAAATCAACAACAAAGAAATCAACAAAACTGAAAATGGCACATAACATAATAACTTATTAGGACATAATATTTGATTAAGCAATGTTCTGGGACTGGAGCATGGAAAATGAATTTATGAAAGGCGATGAAAAGGGAGAAAATATCAACCAGATGTTCTATTTCATGTTGTCATGTGTACTGTACCTCAGTTAAGTGTATGAAGGAACATTCAGCTCAGTGTAGCTCAGAGTAAAACAACTAAAACTGCAAATTCAACCTTTGAACACAGAACTTCATAAAGATATTTTTATCAAAAAAAAAAGAAAAGAAAAAAAGGTTTGACTGTTCCGTCTCTGACTGTACAAGTCTCCTCTATATGTTTCAATTTTAATGAAAGGTAGATTGTTTTCAGAATTAAGGATATTTGAGATGAATAGGAACAGCTAAGTTTACCAGCAGCAACAAGTTTACCAGTGAGCAGAAAAAAAAAAAACAATTTTGAAAAATGAACTATTAAAAATGAATCAACCATTCATGGAGAGGTCTTTTATGGGATAGGTGTCACCTGTTCTTTGTATGAGAGTAATGTGGAAAAAATGACATTACACTTCTGAGCTTTTTTCCCAAGGTCATACACTACACTCCAGTACAAAAGTACATATCATTAAATATGATGCATACATTCAATGAGCAGCGTATCTCAAACTACATCCATATAAAAGCACATTTTCCCTTTTCAATTCACTACTATATGTCAAAATCCTTTTCATTAAATAACCTTTTACATGAATAATATCTGAGCACTGAGTAGTATTAAGAGTGTAACACTCATGTCAATATGAGAGAGAATACTATTAAAAGAAATCAACTCTTCTGACACCAACATTTTAAAGATACCACTTTGTTGTCAGCCACAGACACCAGCCCCCCCCTTTTTTTTTTTTCTTGGATCGTTTTTCCCATTTGTGTTTGAATTATGTTACTCTTTATCATCTATCTGGTTGTAAGACCTCAGCAGTGACACATTCATCATTTGTCAGACTTCAAACACAGACTCTGTAGTACTGCCCACCATCCACCAAACAGGACAGACCCTTCTACCAACTTGTTCCCAGCATGAATAGATTTGTGTTAGAGACGTGTTAAGGTCATGCTCTACTTTGAGCTGTTCCTCCATGTACCTACACTTCTCAGCGGGCCGGGCATTCATACTCCATCACAGGGGGTCGCAGCCACACTGCTCCCTTCAGTATTGCACTGGTTTGCCCCTTTCTGTCCCTGTCAGGAAAAAACTTAATCTGTTCACATATGCACAGTGGTGTTGTGTGCCCACACACGGACACATAACCTAATAATAGCCTAACCTTTATGCTGGATCTGTTTCTGGTATCTTGGGATATTTCATCATGCTGAAAGAAGGTGAAACATCTCATTTCTCCATTCCAACTTTTGCTTGAACTTCCCCCTTTTTCTGCCTCCTTCTCCTCACCCCTTCACTTCCTCCAAAGTGGCCTTTATGTGTGAACTTTGCTTGACCCTCTCCCGCTAGTCTGCCATGCTCCAGGGAAGCCGCCGTCAAAATGCAGCGCTTTAATCGAGTCTGGGAGCTAAGGGCTGGAGTAACACTGAGAGTAAAGGGAATAAGAGATGGCTGCTCAGAGCATGGCTAATGCCAGGCTCAGAGAAATGCTCTAAAAGAGCTCTGCGATCTTTCATCAGCTTGTCCCAAGGTGAAAGAGAGATTGTGATTTCGATCACAAATTTACAGTAAAAGTAATTGTGCCTGCACAGCTGTTCTCATTAACATTTTTCATTCAGACCTTGTCTCTTCCCACTTGATTCGTGTTAGGTCATTTCTACTCATCTCAAGACTTTACTTATAGCAGTGACATGAAAAAAAAATGTTGAAACCGCACTGGAAGATACAGAAAAAAAATTAACTGACGCTTTAAAGATGGTTGGCAATATGTCCATCCTCATGAGGTTTTTGGGTGGCACCTGTTCCAATAAAGTCTGTTCAAAACAGAGCCAGCAGACTGGAAGCAATTCAGTTCACACCATGTTTGTATTTTCACGCGTTAAAATCAATTTAAACACTTTCACACTTGCCTAGCTGGCGCATTTTCCAGATTTCGCAGTGGCTGTTTGAATAATCTGCGAGGTTCTAATCAAACTTCTTCAACTTTTCCACAGACATCTCCCTGGCTCAAAAGGTAAACACATATGGAAGGTTACCAAGTTTCTAATGTCAGTAGATTCAAAGAATGTAAATTATAGAGACTTTCTCCAGCATTGAAAAACACTTTACTTTTTTTGAGATATATGTGATCCTACCTTTTGCACAAGCCACATTCATTTTTCAAACATGTATTTGCGCGCTACCCTGGATGTCTCAATGATTGTGTTCATCACAAAAATATATTCAATGATATCACATACTTGACTTCCATTTGTGGCTTTCATAAGGACTGTTTTTCAAATTCATGTAGTGCCAATTTTTCAATCTGAGTATTATAGGGAGGGAGAAAGTCAGTCAGTCAATTGATTAGAAGCAAATTAAAGATGTTTTCTCTCCATACACTGTTTAAAAAAATATTGCATTTCTTCTTGGTGAAAAAAGTTTGCTTGAATCATCCAAGCTTCACCTTTTCACCTGCAGAATATTTCCGTAAAGAGAAAGAATGTCTCTTTGAAAGACGTATCCCTGTAGAGAGAGAGAGAGAGAGAGAGAGAGGGAGAGAAAAAAGAAACCTTCACTGAACCCTTTATTCCTTTTCATCCCTTTAAGACAGCTGCTAAGCTTTTCATATTTCTTCCATTTTCACCCAGTGCTACTGTCCATTTAAGCATATTGTTGTGTTTGTTTGGTGGTGCTCGAATGTAACCCCTCACATCATATTGCTGTTATCCTTGAACTCAAAGCCTCCCTTCAATAAGTCCGGTTTGAAAAATCAATGTTTAGCATGTTTTTAGCAACAATGAGAGTATATCTATCTTTGAGCTTTCACATATGTTTTTAGTCCATTTCTGCTCCAGTGTCATTAACTGCTATGCTTTTATAGAACCAAATGAAAAAAAAATGGATTTGAAGCAATCCAATACAGATGTATAGGACTATATCAAAGAAAGAAAGCTTCAGTATAGAATAATCCAAACATTCAAGAGCCCTGTGAACACATGTAAAAAAACCCTCACCATTTAATTTTGAGTGCTTTTCTGTCTTTTCCATCAGCAATAGCTCTATTTCATGTTTGAGTTATATTGATGTAAATATAACAGTAGCAGATAAACGCAAAAGTGGTACTGTTATTTTCTACTGTGAAGGACAGCCAATGGAAACATTATGAAGCAACATCTCTGAACAATTATGCACTAGACTTGCCATTAGAAAATACCGTACGGCATGATTATAGTCCAGTCTTTTGCGAACAGATTGCCCTGAAGGTCTATCATCACACTGTGTAATGGTGAATAACAGTCAGGCCACATCTAGGATGGAAGTTTAACATGAGGTTTTGGACAGTGTTGATGTTCTACCTTAAACGCTGTCCAGCCATGTCAGTGGAGGTGACCAATGAGAGCACAACACAGCGCTCTGGACACACAAAGCTATGGGTTTAATGAAATAACACAGCACTGTATGATAATTACAGAGGTTTTTGCTGTGCAATGGAACTTAAGATGAAAGAAAAGTTTGTTTGGCTCTGGAAACAACGTCCCCGCTTTTGTGTGTCATCGATGGGACAAACAGGACAAACTGCAAAAGGAGAAATTTTGGCCCAGAAAGAGGTGACTTACATCAGCTAGCTCTTGGGTAACAACCATTTTTGTTTTGCATATCATTTATTGCAACAGGCGGATTGACCAGAAAAAAATGCAAATAGCATATTCATAAGTTAGATTCTACTCTAACTTTCTGATTATTTCCCTTTTCTTTTAAGATGGACATACAGACATGTAATGAAATATGAATTTAACTTTAAGAAGTTCAACTCAAAAAGTGAAACTCACATCATACAAATTCAGCACACTCAGAGAGTAAAACTTCAAGCATTACTTTCCTTTACTTTTGACAGTTACAGCTTATAAGTAATAAAACCCCATAATTTATGTCTTACAGAATTAGAATACTGTGAAAAGTAGAACAATGCAAACCAATTATGTTACACCCTAATATTTAAATTGATTCACCCACAGAAGTTTTCTGAGTCTTACAATGGTCTCCTCGTCTGGTTCAGGAGACTACCCAATCATAGGGAAGAGTGTTGACTCTACAGTTGTCCAGAAGACAGTCAAATTACCAGAAAGTTGAGTGGATGGAAAATGAGTGGTAGAAGAGTGGAAAAAGATGCATAAGCAGCCTTGGAAGGATTCTCAAGCCAAATTCATTCAAAAACTTGGGGGGAACTTCTCAAGGAGTAGACCGGGGCTGGAGTTAAAGCACCAACAGCCACGACGCACCGATGTATCAATAAATTTAGCCATAACTGTCACATTCCTCGTGTCAAGCAACCCCTGAACTCCTGACGACAGATGTGTCCTACCTAGAGAGAAAAGGTACTGCACTATTACTCAGTGATCAGCGTCCTCTTTTTCAGGGTAATTTTTGAGTTACACTTAGGAATCAGGGACCCTGAGTTTGGAAGAAGAGTTGAGAGGCACAAAAACCATGTTACATGAAGACCAATGTGAAGTTTCCAAAGCTAGTGATGGTTTGGGGTGTCATGTTGTCTGCTAGTGTTGATCCACTGTATTTTCTGACACCCAGAGTCAGTGCGGCTGTTTTGCAGCATTTCATGCTTCCTTCTTCTGAAAAGTTTAATAGAGATGGTGATTCTGTTTTCCAGCAGGTCTCAGCACCTGCCCACACTTCCAAAAGCCCCAAAAGCTACTTAATTGATGACAGTATAACCATGCTTGAATGCTTGATTGAACAGCAAACTTGACACACCAGAACTCCACAGAGAATCTATGGGTATTGTCATGGCGAAGATGAGAGACATCAGACCAAGTAACACAGATGAGCTAAGGGCTGCTATCAAATCAACCAAGGCCCCATAAGACCTCAGCAGTGCTGCAGGCTGATTGCCTCCATGCTGCATCACATTGATGGAGCCCCAACCAGTTATTGAGTATGTCCAATAAAACATACTTTATAATACATTTCTGTATTAAACACTCCTTTTTTAAATGGTCTTGCAAAAAACTCTAATTTTCAGAGGCACCAAATTTTATGTTTCCATTAATTTTATTCCATTACAGTTTAAAATTAGATAAATTAAAACTTGAAATATGTTCCTTAGTGTTTACTGAATCCATATGATATCAGTTTTTTTTTCTTCTTTTAGAGTTGAAATAGTAAAATTAATTAAGTTTTCCATGATATTCTACTTCATTGATATTCACCTGTTGGTTATAATTTTCCTGAATGTTGGTCTGCAGGAGGATAAGGTGTTGCTGAAATAACAATAAAAAAAGCATGATGATAAATATGTACAGAGGAATATAGATCCTGGAGATGACTGCAGGGTCATTAATCATTGCTTTACATGCAGGGGTTAGCCACAACATTATAGATTGCAGCACTCTACACAATAAAGTCCAAATGTTAGTGTAATGCCACTCCTTTAAACATTCATGCAAATTCAATCGAGGAAGCTTTGTACAGTCTAATTTGCAGCTGAATAGTTTTTAATTGCACGTATCAACAAGGTGCTTGTGTGCCCCTGTGTACTTGCCTGTGTGTGAGTGTGTGTGCACATGTGTGTAATGTCCTGGTGCAGTCATTCAGTCATTAAAATCCTGCCTGCTAACGCACACACACACGCACACACACACACACACACACACACACACACACATGCATACACACTCAAACAACTCTTATGCTCCTCCACTGCACGCAGAGATTGTACCATTTGCACACATTCTACACACACACACACACACACACAAAACAACCCATTCAATTTCACACATGTCAGGGAGACTCCCAACCAGGCAGTCATATTAAACCAGCTCATTATTTATGCAAGGGGAGAGATTGCCAGTCCCCGATTCACCTCATAAAATGTTAATATATTCATCGGGAAATTGTAGTCTTTTAATCTACCCCACCAGAAAAACACTTATCTGCCACTACAGCGTCATGTTTTACAGTAGCTCACACTTCCCTGGTCTCGGTCTCTGTATATCTCTCTTTTTTACCCTCTATACTCGCTTTTCTTGATCATTCCCTTTTTAAATTTTTTTTTTCTTCCCTGGGTCCAAAAAGTATCTGGTGCAGGTCATGTATAGCAATTGGGATGCCAATCCCTATTGTCTGTTTTTAACCACCGACAGTTTTAATGTAGTCTGAGATAAGTCAAGCAAGATTTTGGAAGTCATTCCTCCAGACAATTCTTATCATTCAGTGTTCTGCAGCTGTAGTGCACTCATACATGGTTCAACAAATCAATGAATTCAAAGAAAAGAGTGGAAAAAGCTTTGGGAAGTTTTTGGTTTTTAAATAATAAAACTTGATGATGTTTATCACTGTCAGTGTTATATGAGTATGAAGAACAAGTATCAAGAAAAGAACTCTGTTCAATCTAAAATGAATTTTATTCATAGTAATGACATGATATTGTCTCTTTCTGTTGTACTCATGTAATTATTGATCTTTCTGAAGTTAGTTCATTATTCTCGAGGATTAAAGTTCAATTTGATTTTCTTAGCTAAACCAACATAATAGGGTTAAATTTGACTCTTTTCTACCTCCCTCCACATTTCTTTTTATTTTCAGGCCTGGCAGATAAAAATATCTCCCGTTTTTATTAAAAAGAAAAAAAAACACATTTCTATCACCTAAAATGAAGCAGGTCTAGCTAGCTGGAAATTACCCTGGTTGCTGCGCAACGGCAGCATCCTTGCAAAGCCCTGTCATTTCTCAAGCCAAACTAATATCCCATAATAACCTCAAATAAGCCCTCCACCAGTGACTGTTTGTGTGTGTGTCTGTGTGTGTACTAGGTGTGTGTGTTAGGTGTGTGTGCATGTATGTGCATGGGAGAGAGAGAAGGTGACAATGAGAGATGATGTCTGTCCGTCTGTCTGCTGGTACATTGTGCTTGCAGGACCTGTATGTTCAAACACCTTTCCGCACCATAGGTATCAGTGTCAGGGCTGCTGCCTGTTTCCAAGTTCATGCCACAGAGAGTAAAGATACATTTTTATGAGTCAGGTACCATGATAAACCAATCATTATTAATGATCATTTCAGATATGTTGTGTCTAACAGATTCAAATGAGGCTCTGCAACAGCTTATGACAGTCAAATAGCTTGATGAAGCACATTCTTATCTTGCTGTGCCCATCCATAGTTATGCCACATTATTCAACAAGATTTATTGCACATGATTTGCTTTCTATTGTTTTTTTCCTGGTTCATAATTAATCCTTTTCCATCCAAGTTTTTTAAAGTCTGCTGCTGTTAAATTATTCTCCTGCGTTTTATTCTACACCTGTGCCAAATGTTTTTACACCACATGCATTTGGTCGAAACCTGGTCTGGACTGGGATTGTTTTGAGGGAAAGAGTGCTGCAGGGCACAAAATACCAGCTACAGGGATTCTCAGCAACAAGAACAATTTGAGAAACAATCATGTCACTGAGCAGCAAGATGTTCTGACACCGGTGTGGGCAGGTCATTATTATCCACAGCTGTGAAGCCTCTTTGAATTTTATCACAAAGTGTTGAGTGCAGTGACAAGTCGTTGCATGTGTGCCCTTTGCAGAATGATGGCTGAGGATTGTGTCATGCACTCCCAAAAATGATGTACAGAAACAAACTAAGAGATGGTTTTTAAAATTCTATGAGACATTAAAATTCATAGAAAAAAGGAGCAAAAGATGAAGAAGCAGCATGACAACATAAGCAGGTTTAAACATTAATGTTTTTAGAAAGCAATATAAGGTTGTTTTGATAAGAGGCTGTAAAAACATTATGTCATATAAGGACTGAAGATTTACAGTATTTAAAAACATGTTTGTAGCTTAACCTTAGTGTAATCAGATAACCCTTTAAGTTGTGTTTTAAGCTTGATGTAGTCATAGTAAAACATAAATATATGTAGAACCTGGTAACAAGAGCTTTTGTTCAGGGATATTGTTTGAATGTCAGCGCTTTATCATTATTCAATATTTGCACAATAATGTGGGTCATTTCAATCAACTACAAACTGAATCCCTTTTCATTAATGTATATACAATATATAATACCTTGGCACTATTTCTTCTTAAAGTTAGCTACTTGGGTCACATTCTTCAAACTCTCAAGACTGAACTGTGTTTTGGGACCTCACATTGAAAGCTTTAACATGTTCTAGAAAGCATCGAGTGATCACAGCAATTTCCCAGCATGAATTGCTATGACGCCACATTTTCCACTAGCTTTTCCCCACCGAACTAAATGTGGAGATTTTTATGTGTGAAATCACATTTAAACACATGACCATAACAGATAGACATATAAACCTGTCCCAACTTTTCCTGCACTGATAAATGAAGCCAGTGAGTGGGTCAGGGTCATGATGAGGTTTACAAGAAATCTATATTGCTTCATGCAGCATATGCTCTGTGAAAAAAAAAATCTGCTCACTTCATGTTTAAATTCCACATTTTAAGTGAAAAAGAGTGTGGAACTCTTCATCAAAATGGCTGACCCTCAAAATGTCATGGAAATTTTGAAATTTTAAGAGAATATAATTGATATTCTGCTTTATTTGTGATTAAATAATGTGAGTAAAACAACTTGGAGCCAGAGGATTAGCATTCAGCAGACTGCTTTTACAACACTTCCACCGAGGGCAGAGTTCAACCTTAAATAAAGGAAAGAAAGATATGGCAGAGAGGCGATAAAAGCAAATATATTAAAATAACCTTTGAAGGCTTCTGACTACAACACATCTATTTCTTGATTTAAAATCATAAAAGACCTCAAGAACATAACAATGCTTCTTTAAAGACTCTGTGTGTATAAAGAGAGTACTGAGAGGAATTCTTCTGTAATGAATGACAGAAAAGAGGAGGAAAGCGTTTATAAACTTTCTTTAAAGCAGTGGTTACTGCGAAAGTGGACACAGGACGTAAGAGCCTAATTATTGTTACAATGTTGATGTAAAATACCAGGACACCATCTAGTACTTCACTTCAAATAACATTAGTATGAACGTTGACTGCTTCCCAAGGCTGTTAAATTTATGTTTGCATGCTGTTGATAAGAACTTAAAAAATTCACTCCTTAGCTCACACCTAACAGTGAATTACAGGCTCCACAAAAAGTCTTAAATAAAGGAAATAATTATTCAAAGAGATGCAGTGGTTGAATATGTAGGCTGCTGTTACTCTTTAAATTCCTGCATTTCTATTGAAAGCTTCAGAATTGGCAACAGAGCCACAGTGAAAAAGGATCCAAAGCTTTGGATCCAAGTGCTTTCAAAGCGGCGACAACATCGAGCCAACAGAAATGACCTTATTGTAAGGTAAGGTTCTTTTTTTTGACTCTCCTTTTTGATTCAAAGCACTTACAATTCAAATCAAAATAGAGCTTGGAAAGGAAAAAAAAAATCATGTTGGCTTTTACAGCTCTCAGATTCAAGTCCAAATTGCACTTTGAGTACAAACTTCAGTGTAAACTTTCTTCAAAGAAACAACATTGGCCCTGACAGCATGTAACAGCCTGACCTTCTGTACTTTCCAAATATCAAAAGACTCATTTCAACACCCATTCATTCACTTTCACACATTAATATAACACATTCCCTGGTACAATAGGCCAACATACAAACACACGCAGATGGCAGGCGCTGGGACCAATCCAATGACTGTGTCTATGTCTCTATGTGTGTCTGTGTTTGTGTGACTGTGGCTGTAGGAGGTTGACAGGCAGTGTGTTGATGATTATTAGTCTCGTCCAATTCTGTGGCTGCCTGCTTATGGGAGGAGGCTTAAGCATGAAAAAACGAAAGCAAGTATGTGTGTCGCCCCTGAGTTTTTTGAGGTGCATTTTTGTGTGTTTACAGAGTGTAACACATGCAGACGTGTGTGTAGGTATTCCTGCGTGCAGAGGCAAAGACAGATACAGAAACAGGCTTTACTCAGTTACTCAGTATTTCTGCCACACTGATAAAGCACTTTAAGCCATCAGAGTGAATAATATCCAACAGACTGGGGCGGCTCGCTAGATTCTCCAGCCAGCCCTCTCTGGTTTGATAAGATTGTGTTAGCTACCACCTCGCACCGTCTCAGACTTCAAACAGTTACATATTGCCCTGGAAATTGTCGCAAGGAGCGCGTCAGACTGATAAATTCATTTCTGATCATACATCTAGCTCAATTTATTTATAGTATCCCCAGCCAGCAGGGCAGGAAGCGAGGATGAGGAGGGTAGGAAGGAACATCTAGAGTGAAATAGGGAGATGGAGGGATGGAGAGTGATGTGTCTAAATGAAAAAGGAGAGGTTTAAACACATTATAATTCTATGTCTCCCTACCTTCATTTCCTTTCCAGACCTAGTTTTCTTCCTGGTCATTCCACAGTCACACCCTCACTACATAATCTCAAGTCAGAGCTCTCATAGACCCCAGTCATAGTTGCAGTTATAATGTATATGATGTTCAATGTTGCCTCAGGAATCCAGTTAAGGAGTCAGACAGACCTGATAAAGAGCATCTGTACAGTCAAGGTTATACTTGATGCAGGGGTTTCTTTCTTTTTTTAAAATAGGTTTTTTAAAGTTTGTTTTTTTTTTTTTTAACCCATGCCGATTTAACTTCACTGTGATGAGTTTTACAGCTGATCACACTTCCCAACACATCTGGCCTTCTCCTCCAGTGGAGACCTTATATAGAAGATCATGTTCCCACTCTATTTGCTTGTTTAGGTTGAAAAGGGAGCTCAAAGGAAAGAGCTTATATACATCCTTGTGTCTCAATCAATTACATATGGGGAAAATTCAGCCTTCTAACATCATCTCAAAGAAAAACAGAGCATTACTCCATAGATACCGGACCTCTCTGACTCTAAAGTTGTCAAATACATCAGCTTGAAAAGAAGCCAGTCGTCTCTAAAAAAGACACCGAGGTACTTTTGGCGTAATTCCTGCGTGCTGTAATCTAGATCTGTGGTTTTTCATGCAGTGGGTCAGGGCCCAAAAGGAGGTTGCGAGGCCATTTCTACTGAGTCTAAGATGTGTGCCTGAAAAAGAGAGGCAAAAGTCTTTCCTGCTGCAACATCTGCATTTAGAAAGATGTGTTTTCCTGGATATAGTATACTTTAAGTGGTGAGACAGGGTAGAGACCACTTTTCAACTCAGTAGGGTTAGTTTTCCTGGCATTCAATGGCAAATTTCAGAAATTTGTGACTGGCATTAAAGGGGTGAGCGCAGCTAGAAAAGATTACTTTCTAAATTGTGGTCTAGATATGGAAGAGTTCAAACATCTAGGTTAGTGTCTGTTTGTAAACATAACCTCCACGGCATCGTAACTTGTATCTGTAGGGACATGAACACACAACAGCCCAGTTCATTCTTTCTCTGGGTTACGGAAGGTATCGGATGATAGCTTTTCCCACTCGCTGTTGTCAACACGCAAAGTCACTTGTGCATAAGGTGGGCTGATTGGCTGGCCACCTCCCAGAAAAGTCCTGAGACAACTAAAAAAAGAAAAATCAACATACAGGTAGAGGAGGGGGTTGAGGCAGACACCAACACACGTGTTTTGAGGCTCATAAGTGATGATTGAGCAGAATCATTCCTTTTTTAAAATTTTGCTCTAAAGGCTAGTCACACAAAAACTGATTTGCAATGTTAGCCATGAGATTCTGCATCAAAATACCATGGATGCATAAAAAGAACAGAAAAAGGGAGAGTTTATCTTGAGTAATGAAAGTCTTCCCTTTGTTGTCTGTTTAATTTTCTAATAGCATTTCAGTTCAGCATTGGAGACCAGAGAAAAAAGTCACACTATTCCATCAACAGTCATCTAACAATATTTCAGCTTTAAATAACCCCTATAAACTGACATCCACATTCAAGTGAAGCCAGCATCTGCTCTCAAAGGTCACTTCTCAACTCCAGTGCCATTCTTGATACTTCCGTTGCCTCCTGGAGTGAAAGTCATTGTGCAGAAAAGAAATCCATCACCGTATAGTCTTTTATCACGAACTCCAAGCTAAAGTTGAAGCACTGAAGAGATATCTTTTGCTCTTGTTGCTAATTATGTATAGTTATAAACAGCTTTAAAAGTTGTTTATAAGTTCTTTTATAAGTTGCCAGGTCTTGAATATTCCCCTTTAGAGCCTTCACTTCCTGATAAACAGCAAGTGGTCCTAACACTTTTTAAGCTGTCACAAAGTCTGACAGAAAAAAAAACTGTCTTCGTGTTTTAACAAGTTCACAGTATCAGCAGGAGAGGAAACAGGCTTCAACTTGGAACAAAATTTAACCTAAATGGCAGCATGTCACACAGCTGTGCATATACGTGTGTGTGTGTGTGTGTAGGAGTGAGACACTTCATCAGGTGGTTTTATCTCAGTGTGGTGTTCTCATAGCGTTTCTTACTGACAGCCTCGCTAACCGTCTGTCTCTGTGTGTTTTTAGTCTCAGAAGCTCACCACTGTGGTCTCCGTCTCAAACACACACGTCCCAGTTTCTTTTTCACTTTGAAAAAACAGCTCTTTTTCTACCTCGCTGAGCCCCTCAGACCAATATTCTCTCTTAATTGTCCCTGTCTTTCTCATTCAATGATCTTGGCCTGACCGTTGATAAAGCTTTTCACCAAATGGAGGGCCGCGCTCTTTCTCTTTCTGTTTCTCTGCAGCGAACACATGATGACATTTTAATGGTCATTATTCTTCCACCTCCAGGCTGACTTCAGAGTTAATCGCAAGAGGACAGTAGTTGGGCAGAAGATTGCATGCGCTGGCTGTAAGGGTATGTGCCGTAAGTGAGAAGAGAGAGATAACATAACAGGCCTTTATCCAGAGCTGAAATCCAGATTGGCTTGTGCAATGGTCTGAACTTTATAGTGGGATTTATGCAGAGAAAAAGGGTTTATTAAAGTGGGACTGAGGGACTGAATATGTGAAATGCAGATGTTTTGTTAGATTGCTGGATAACCGACAAGTCTGTCTTTAGTTTGTGCAGCTTTATCCTGGCAATACTGTCCTGATTTGCTTTCCAATCAAGATAAAGATATTACAAACATGATTTGACAAAAGTAGAGTAATGTGTCATCAAGCAGTCAAGCACAGACCAAGAAAACAAAAGACAGCAAAAATATAGCCATCATTGTGGAAGAATGCTCTGTTTATTTCAAAGCATCCAAATTTTTTTCAAGACAGGTCTTTGACTTCTTCAGAGTGACGGAGCAGCTCAATGGATTTGAAAGACACTCAAAACAGGAAACATTGTCCTTTTATCGAAGTGTCAGGAATATTCTGATAAAAGTCAAAAAGCAGCACCAAACACTGATTTATTTTTATGTGCCAAATCAGTCAGGTGGAGCATAAAACAAACGCTGATTCCTATTACGCCTGCAAATTGTCAGACATCAAGTAGGGTCCAAAAGCCTTAACATTCATCAACCCATGCAATGAACCGCTCAGTCTCTTAGATCTGCAGCAAAGTCGAGCCTGAACAGTGACAGAGAGAGAGAGCGTTATAATAAAAAAAAAAAAAGAAAAAGAAAGCGTGTGTGTAACACGTGTCACACTGACAGCTTCCTGGACAGGCAGTGACAGCGTATGTCTGTGCATTACAGCTGAAAACTCTCACTTCCTCAGTAGCGTTGCACCTTGACCTTTTCAACACTGAATGTTCTCACAGAAGTGCAGCTGACAGCGTAAGTCAGACGACAAGAAAGGCAAGCAGCACACCATAGAAGTCTAATGAAGGACTTAATGAATGCTTTATTAAAGAGAGCTACAGCACTGCAGAGCTGACAGCTAGTGAAAAGACAGACAACCAGCACACACTGAGGAAAAGTGATGTTACACTTTAATGACCTCAGTGACTTTGTTGATAAACTCCTGCATGCTGTGACTGAATAGATTTGGTTAAAATGCAGAGTATTGGATTTTGGTCAAAAACTGCTGCCTTTCTAATTTGGCTGAGCGGCTTGAAAGATATTTAAGCAGATATTTAAAAGGAAATATATGTGTGTGTGTGTGTGTGTGTGTGTGTGTGTGTGTGTGAGACAGAGAGAGAGAGAGAGAGAGAGATGCTTTCTCAATAATCATACCTTTCCCCTTTTCAACAAAAATGTTTTCATAACTGTGAAACAGTTGCGTGTTTTGAGAAATGTTGATGTTGACACTGAATTTCAGCTGGCGGGAAATGGTTGAAAGAAGGGCATTCTTGAAAGTTCAGACCCTATCTTAACCAAGTCTATTTAGAGAGTCCAAAGTGTTGAAAAAAATTAAAGGAATCATGAACATTTATTGAGGCGTAATAGTTTTTTGTCAAAAGACCAACAGACCAAAAAAGTGAACACACTTGCATTAAAAAACAAAATTGGACACAGATCACATTCTGTGATTTTCTTAAGACTGAAGAGTCCTACCACATCTTGTTTTGAGAACAAGTTTAAATGTCTTAGTCTTGGGTTTATTTGAAAACATTTGCTGATAGCTTTACAAAAATTAAGTAATGAAGAATACTTTAACAGTGGTAAGTTTTTAGTCTTAATCATAGATTGCATAATAGATGGACATTGTCTCTGTGAAGTCACCAGTCATGTTAGCTGAGCTCACCCTTTGGTGACTAAAAATTCAGCCCCAGAAAAATGTGTGCTGTGAGCAAAATTAGCGATTCAGACGATCAGTTAGACAGACAGTTTTACTTTGTCCTCTTCTCTCAACTGAATTTTATTTGATCATGACTGATCCTGTTTGAACTTTTTGTCAACAACCAGTTGAGTCTTGGTCTTCACATTTGTTTGAAGGCCAAAACATAATCCATCCTGACCCTGCAGCACAATCATGTAAAACTAGAGCCGACTAAAACACCAGAAATGAACTGACAGTCATAAAGTTTAACCTCATGTGTCCCTAATGTGTCCCTAATGCAATACACGCATACATGATTAAAGTTTGCATAGTGTCATCGTCTGTCTTGTTGTCCAGGTCAGCACTCACTAGTATGCTGTCTATTTGAGTGAGATATCCACAGATGAGCAACGGGATCAAAGTGTAAATATTTAAGAGAGATAGACAGGCTGTAGCATGTCAGGGTGAAGGGGGGGAATAGGTGATCAGAGGCTACAGGGGTTGTTAATCACACAGTGTCAGGTAATGGGCACATTTGAGGGATGGCATTAGTAATACAAGAGTAGTTGAGTGAGAATTACAGATGCAGGTCAGAAAGTGTATGGGGAGTGGGGGTTATTTAGCAGTGCTGCATCATACTGGCGAAATGTGACAACTAACTAACACTAAAAGAGAATTATAGGAGTAGATTGCCTTTACTCTTTTTATTCAACCATTCATTCATCCGGTTTCACTGTAGTTTCTGATTGCTCATTGCCTATCCCACCTTTTTCTTACCCTCTAAACTCTCTCATGTTTCTTTTACAGCATCAGTTTGTGCATCAAATTTTCTGTTTCTGCTCTTTAAAAAAAAAAAAAAAATCTCTGTTAGACTCTGTTTCTATTTTGTCCTTCTTTTATCTCTTTTAACCGTCCTCCCCTGACTCCATGTTCCCCATCATTTTCCCCATTTCTACCCCTTCTTCCCCTGATTGACTCATCCAGTCTAAAAAAAAGAAGAGAAGAAGGGAAAATATGTAGAAGTTATTAATAAACCAGTATCTATTCTTTCAGTTCTTCCCCCCTCTTAGCTTATACCCTCACCCTTTCCACCCACTTCTCATCCTACACATGTTTTTCACACAGCAGAAATTTGATAAAAGAGTGACTGGATCTTATGGATATGAGATGCAACCTTTAATCATACTGATGCTAAAGAGATTATCTACAGAAAGCAGTGTCTATCTATCTGTGTGTTATCTAACTCTATCCCACTTAACATGCAGATACCGTGCAGAAAGGATTTGATTAATATGGGAACTGACATCCATACACTAAGAAACCTGATGTTGGAACAAACAGAGGGTATTTGCATACATTGTGTAGGTCACCCTGGAGAATGGGAGGCACATGAGGGAGGGAAGAGATGAAAAGAAGACAGAAGGAAAAACTGATTAGAAAAGAAGGTCTCCAGGACAATTTTATTTTTCTTTCATTTAAAATCTGCTGTTCTCCTAACTTCCAAAAATGTATCAAAGATTTCATTATTCTTTGTCTTAAAATGATGTCTGTGTAGCTCATCGGCCTATTAGCTTAAAGCGTGAGAAATGATACTATGGTCAGATGGCACTCACTGTATAGAGTTGATTTTTAGTAAAATACTGCAAAATCTTGCATAGATCCAATACCAAGAACATAAAGTCCAGTATTATTGATATCAATATTGATTTGATACTTTTTACATAGAAAAGCAGCTTGTTGAAACTAATTAAGAATAACATGCAACCATTAAAAATGATGTTTCTGTTCATGAATGAAAATCAAAACTTGTTTTTTCATCAGAAATAATCATATGTTTTAATTTTTCTGCATTTGGTATCAATGCACTGCAAAAACGGAAATCAAAGCAAGTCATCATGTCTTATTTGTAGTAAAAATTGTCTTATTGTTCTTAATTTGAGCCACATTCACCAGACCAGGTCATAAAAATGTCTTATTTCAAGTTTTTTTAAGACAAAAATGAGGTGTAAATTGCTTATAACAAGTAAAAAAAATCTGCCAATGGGATACGACGAATTCGCCCAGGAAGTTTCTTGAAATTAGAAAGATGTCTTAAAACAAGAATCTTTTATCTTATCCCATTGGCAAATATTTTTTTTACTTGTTACAAGCAATTTACGCCTCATTTTTGTCTTTTAAAAACTTGAAATGAGACATTTTTATGACCTTGTCTAGTAAATGTGGCTCAAATCAAGAATTGTAAGACAAATTTTATTAAAAATAAGACATAATGACTTGCTTAGATTTCAGTTTTTGCAGTGTGTATCAATATTTTAGGCCTCTGCACTTTCACTTTATAGTCGACAAACCACAAACAAACTATTTTTAACATTCAAAAGAGATGAGAACAGGATGGCAGAAGAGAAGATGAATGAAGGGGGGAGAAAGAAAATAAGATAAAAGTTTGGAAGAAAGAAAGGGTAAAGGAAAAAAGAATATAGAAGAACAGGGTAAAGGAGCAAAATGAAAATAAGAGGGAAGAGAAAAGAAGAGGAATGACGAATAAAGAATTAAGGAAAGAGTTAAAAAGCAGATTAGGAGGTAAAGAAAATAAAAGGAGGGAGGAAAGGAGCGAAGAGGAAAGATGAGAGGAGTTGAGCAAAAAATAGAAAAGAGAAGAGACGAAAGGGGAATAAAAAGAGAGGGAGAGAGAATGTTTCCATAATAAATCCTACATTATTAATAAGAGCATCATTACGGCTGCCTAACAATGCAGCTTCCATGAAAGGCTCTGAGTCATTACTGTGTTGAGTGCTGACTCCCATGAAGAGGACACAGAACAATGTTAATCACCCCTCAATACAGCACTCACCAGAAGAGAAGGGCTCTTCATGCCTCCAGAAGAATCAGTAGAACTCAAAATCTGTCATATTTGTCAGGTGCTGATGATCATTTATTCTGACGAGATTGATGTTCAACATGTACTTGTAGTTTTCCAGAAAGTTGCTTTGCATAGGGCCAATATCCTTTATTGGTAGTGTCACAGACAGACTTGATCTCTCCGAGGCACAACAGTGTGAACGAAGGAAAATATGAAAGGAAAAAAAACAGAAAGTGGCTCCTTAATCACTCGCTCACTTACTCCTCACTCTCTCTGTCTCTCTCTCTCTTTTTCTGTGTGCCTTCAGAGATGCTTTAGTCACTATAATCCGCTGAGCGTTGCTTTAATCACATCTTCGTGGGTCTCCACTTTTTAATTAAGGCCCGTGTTTCAGCTCATTTCACTGCGCATATTTAGCGAGCCGGTGGGACGTCGAGGCATTCATCAGAAAGATAGTCTGACAGAACAGCGTCAGGCTGCTCCTGAGCTCGGCTTTTTAAGACACTGATTGGGTTTCTGAACAGAGGGAAGATGAAGGATGGAGTCACGCACACACACACACACACACAAACACACATTTATATACACACACAACCACAATTACAGAAACAAGATTATTGTCATCCTCTAATTCAAAGAATATTTCTATAGGATTGGTGTGTTGCTCTCACCTTTACTTTTTGCACATGAATCATGTTTTAACTCAAGGAATAACTGCTCTCTTGACCACTGTCCCTCTTTGAAATGAGCCAATCACACAGTGCTATTTGACTGCATAGGCTTCATATAAAAAAACTTTCCCTTACCTTGAATGTTTTTGTCCCTGATTTTAATAATTACTCCAGTGTACAACATTTCTATAAGTCACCGTTTGCTTCTTAAAATAGCTTCGGTATCCTAATCAAACTTGATATGCTCTGCAGCGTTTTTAGTCCCTTGCAAGCACACCGGTGGCAAATGTTATAATACCAGAAGGCCACACACACACACACACACACACACACACACATACAGAGGGGAGCATGTGGATATGCCTGTGCAAGTGCATGAATCCACACAAACATATACCCAGAATGCCATATTGCTGTTCAAGTCCTCTGAATTCACATGTCCCTCTTCGTGTTTTTATCAGTCTGTCTTTCTTTCTCTCTCTCTCTCTCTGTCTCTGTCTCTCTCTCTCTCTCACACACATGCACGCACCCACACGCACATTTTCCCCCTATTGCTCCATCAGTGATCATCACACAGTCTTCCATTAACTTCGCAGCGAGCGGTTTTCCATCTCCCTCAGATTGCTCTTGTTTGTCATCCTAAGCTCTGCCTTCAATCATGTTTGCCCACGCCTTTACAGCACATTGCCCATTTAATTGGATTGAGAACCCCGTTTTGAATATGTAAGAGCAGGAGCTGCATAATAATCAGAAATATTCAAATGAAGGACTGCGCCATTAATTGACATTTCTGGATGTGTTGGAAAGGACAGAGTGTTTTTTTTGTTTTTTTTATGGGGCGCTAACAATGTGGTTGGCTTTGAAAGAGGTCTGTGGTTAAAGAGCAAAATCAGACCTTAAAAAATATTTGTATTTTGGTTTTGTCTTCATATATTATTCATCGTAGCATCATAGACCTTTCTGTATTATTATTCTGCTCAGTTTAGACAGGGATATATTAAAATCTAAAACCTTTCTTTAAGGGTGCATTTAGCTTTGTTCCACTTTTGAAGTATTAAACCTTCAAACATGATTATGCATTAATCTATAGTGAGCATATTCTGAAAACTCAAAAAGAGGACCCCCTACCTGGCCTCTTGGAGATTCTACTGAAGTACCCAGAGCTGCTTAAAGATGACAAAGTAGTTTCATAACTCATACATTTATTTAAAACATGTCTTAACAGTTAGAAATGAAAGTTTTCTATAACGTAAACTTAAATAATGCATAGGAGCCAATTTCAGCCAGTCAAATATGTAAAAATGAAAGCTGATTTTGTTGAAATAGTATTTGAACAAATGAAGTCAAATTCTAAGAAAAAGGTCAAAGTAGTAAGAAAAAACTAAAAATTTAGAGAGAAATGGTCAATTTTAAACTTTTTATCTCAATTCTGACTTTTTCCACAAAACATTGACATTTTAGCCCAAGATGGTGTTTTTTCCTCATCATTTTGACTATTTAAAACATAAATATGACTTTTTGGCCAAATTTCTTAACTAAAACAACAAAGCAAAAATCACCTTAAAAATGTCCCTAGTGACAATACGTCAAACATTAGCAGTAACTTTGAAAACAGAAGAAATCCATGTAATTTGTTAATAAAGCATTGATTTGAATAAAGCTGTCCAGTCCAATTTAGGTGCAATTTCCCCTGTTAATTGCTCAGCAGTGGTTATTGACTGACTCAGAGAAGACTGGATATCGACACCCCTCACATGTTGGAATTGGCAGGTTTAAGGTCACGTCTGTGGAGTCAAAGTTCACACCTAAGTGGCATGAGAGCAGAATAATAAAAGAAAAGTGTCACTATATTCACTGGAGGAGAACTAAACAGTTAACACTAAATGACCAAAAGGTAATGGGCTGTGGAAAGCTAAACTGTCCCATTAGTTAGCAAGTAAGAGGATCTCATGGATGAAAAAGGATGTAATCTCTCTGCACGGTCTTTTGATGTTTGAGTCGATTGATTGACAGCAACGGAAGCCGTGTAGTTGCTTCTATCCCACCCATAGTCAGGATCACAAGGAGCTGCTGCCTGAAAAGTGGAAGGAGCTGTGATGCTTGAATTCTTCCCATGTGTTTTGAGATCAAACATCTTTTAACTGTGATTAGAGCTTCAGGTTGTTACAAGACCACATGCAACAAGCTTGACAGAGAGACGTCTGAATGTATGTCTCTGTGAACACCTGCCGCATATGTATATATATATATATATATATACCGCTGTAATTAGATAAAAATGAAATATGCCGTTTGGAGAATTGCTTTAACAACAGTGTTTCTGCATCTGAAGAAACAAGACAAGAGAGGGAAGAAAGCTGAGGTTTAGAAACTGGAGATACAGATAAAGGGAAACTGCAGGGATGGCAAGAGCTGGAACAGAGAGAATACAGACAGCATGAAGCAGTGACTTATAACAAAGTGACAGAGTTCACAGCTAGGCCGACTCCTCTTGTCTTCTCACTGCTATTGCCTCCCATTCACACACACATTCACATACATCCACACGCACACACAGATACACACACAATGGGTGACAGTGAAAAGGGTGATTCCACTTCTTTGAGCTGACATAAAGATCAGTGTTCTGTGGCCCTGGAGGCCTACTGAGCGCACTTGCTGTCGACTCCAACACTTTCCGACACAGCTGCCTCAGGGACAAGAAGACCCAGTCTCTCCTACACACACACTAACAAACGTGGACACACAGAAACACAATCCGCAGAGTCAATTTGTGTATGCACGTGTGCTTCAGTCTACTTTTGTTTGCAAACCTGACTGTGTGCATGCATACTTATACTCTATCTTGCACGTAAATGTCCATATAGACTGAGGTGCATGGGTTCATATGACACTGCCCTTCTGCTTCATCTGTAAATGCCAGCGAGGACCAATGTGTCAGTATTATGTGCAAATGCCAGTCATGATAAGGTAAAAGGGCAATTACTTCTGCAGGGCTGAGGAGTAGGACAGCTTTGAAAAAAGGGGTGACATAAGCATGTTTCAGGGAACATTTAGAGTTGTATTGAATGTGGATCCTTTTCAATTCAGAGAGAAGACAAATTAAAATCAACACAAATGGGACTACTGAGTCCTTCCTCAAAGAGATATTTTGGTTAGAGAAGCAGCAGTAGTTCTTACTTTGTGTGCTTTAGCTGCACACTGGATGTGTACATGTCTCTTCCTATAAGTGAGTGTGAGATTTGGAAGGATTTTTCAACAGTGTTATATCTACTCTATAATTAGAGCTAGAAAAGCCTGAATGATGCTGACTAGTCAAGCACAACATGTGCAGCTGCTGCCCAGAGGGAGAAAAGGAAATCAGGTTTGTTGGTGCTGTGATTGTATGTAAGTAAAGCAATGTAAGTAAGACGCATATCTCTTTATAGGTTTAAATGATGAAAAAGTATTTCAATGACTCCAATCTTCTTCTGATTTGGAAACAGATTAGTGAAAGATTTGCTGTCATTTTCAAATATTTGAGATCAGATTTACCAAATGGAAATCTGAATCTTTTATTTCATCCTAACCACAGAGATGCCAGATGCAAATGTGTCTCCAGTGGGAGTTGTCAGCTAGATTTGGTAAAGTCGCGCAATCAGTCAAAGGTCACTGCTTTAAGTCCAAATATGTCAATACTTCTGTTAAAGAAATGCATTATTGAATACATATGGCCCATGAAAAGATGCACTAGTGCTTTAATGTGGACTCAACCTTGAGAAGGGTGCATACAAGTGCAATGGTCATACATGTGACTTATTTACAGCACCAAACTTGTTTACCTCTGAAAAGCACAATGCCTGTATAGTTTATTCATGAACATATGCATTCCTTCCAGGCTTGTAACAAGAGTATATACCATTCTGTTTGAAACATCTCAGATCAATTGAGCGAACATATGAGGTGCTTTTAGGCTTGTTATGGTATGTGATATTTTGTTTATTAATGTTTTCTTCTCGGAGTGAACGAAGGAACATATGTAGAAGCTTGAGGAGCAATTCAATGCTAACTTTTTTCTTTGAAGACAGACTTGATACAGAAAGTGCATCAACATCCCTAAAGCTGGCTGCACAGTGCAAATGCATTTTGCATAGTTTATGAATGTGCCTACACCTGCATGCATGTCAGATTGTCTTCATGCCTGTGCACTTATGTGTTTGTGTATTTCTGTGTGTATGCATGCCCATAAAATGTGAATACACATATCAAATGGGATTGGGGTCACCAGTGTAATAAGCTTTGTTGTTGTCCCCGCATGGTCACTGGATATCCTATTGGTAAAAGGGCTGAACAGAAGGGTACACACACACACACACACACACGCAAACACGTACACAGGTCCCCCTGGAGCAGTGTACATATAGGCGACATGTTGGCACTGATGAGGGCAGACAGCTAGCCCCTTACACATAGACAGGCCCAGACAGGATGGCGTGGTGCCAACAGCAGCTATGAGGTCTGTGTGTGTGTGTGTGTGTGTGTGTGTGTGTAAGAGAGAGAGAGAGCTGTGCCCACCTCACTTGTCCTGCTGGGAGTTTGGCTCTATGTTATAAAACAAACCGGCACAAGCAAATATGAGATGGGAGAACCTGAAGTATAAGATTATAATATAACAAAACAAAGAAAGTGAGAGAAATGAATCCTATTTTACATCTTCTTTATGAATTAATCTTGCTCTGTTATCCACTTTCTACTTTTTTTATTCTCTATAACGTATGCAAACAAGTGTAAGCACACAAGCTGAATGGGAGATAATGAGGGCTGAACCTTTAGCTGTGATTTGGTGTCAGTTTAAGTCACAAGTCAACCACCTACTCCAAGCCATATGCTTCATGGTTCAGAGAAGGTCTCCTGTGTGAGTTTCTGAGTGCAGCAGCCTCCTGGATCCCACACCTCTGTAGGTGTAAATGAGACTCAGACAGCAGGCAGAGGCCCACTGGAGCTGAGATGGTACTAAAGAGCAAATGAGGGAGAGGACTGACATTCTGTGTCTTTAGAGCATGTTCCTATCACATACACAGCTCAAACACACTACCACACACACACACCTACGTACTGCATGTGAACCACAGACCCCCTGTTGTTCACTGCACTAGCTAGTTATGCTAATGTCTCTACTCACTAAGACTGTCAAGGCGTGGAAAAGGATTAGCATAAAGTTGATTTCAAAGCATGTACACACACATACACACATACTTACAGGCATCTGTGCTATTTAAAATAATCACTACTCAGACAGAGTATGAGTAATCAGCGTGGGGTGTCAAGCTTTAAAAGAAAAGAACACATATGATGTGTGTATGCAAAGGCAATACGTGACATTAGGAGCCTAACTTAATCTGCATAACAGCAATCGGAAAGTAATTTGCAATTTCCCTGAAATAGAGGTCTGAGGCCAGAAGTGGTAATATTGGATTAGAAAGAGAAACTTCAACTCCTTGAGGAATGCTTACATTACACACTAAACTCTCATGTGTAAAAGTTAATCACAAAATCAACAGCAGGAAAATATTTTTCTCCATACAAGTTACAGGTATGTCTGTGTATAGGAGAAAACACAGAGCTTTACATGCAGCATCCAACTGAATTTAATCAAATAAGCAAATGGGTCCACGTGGACATTGTGACTTCATGGAGAGTACATATAAGACTAGAACTGTGCATCGATGTCTGTAATATAGACAGATGGAGAATCAAGTGCTTGTTTTGTGAAATTTTTTTCACTACACTTCAAAACCACATATTTAAAAGAGATACCAAACTGAATTTTAACAACATCTTGAGCAAGAAAAGTGTGTTTATTATTATTCCCCAATGAGTCAAAATAGATAAATAAATAAAACTTGACCCCTAAAACACAGCTTTGACAGATAATTATCTTTACACTACAAGGGATAAATCATAGCATTTAGTCATCAGGATTATATAACACATCTTTATCACTCCCATTCATCTTAAACAAGATTTGATCAAAGTGAATGAGACAAGCAAGCATTACATCGATAAGTGGTGATACATTACACAAGGAATAGAACAACTTTACACTAAGAAATACTCACAAACACAAGGTGACAGACAAAACTCAGTGTATGAGTCAAGAATGGAACAGAAAAGATGAAAATACAGCCAAACACATTTAAGATTCACTTAGACGTCTTCATGGTACTAATATCTACTCCACATTATCCACTCTAACACTGTGTGAGCACTAAACTACGCATGGTCTAACCACCTCAGCTGCACTGTGCAGTGTTAGATAAGAGTTTAATCTTCACATGAAGAACACTTGTGCATTACAGAAAACGTCCTTATTGTGAATCTAGATAGTGCCTCTCTTGGAATCTCATTAAAAGTCTGGTGAAGAACGATGCATGTATAAATCAGGAAGAAATGACTCCATAGCTTCTACTAAATCATCTGAATCACAAGTAAATTAATTCTATCCTTTCCCACACATGTGTGCATTTACCCTAAACACACAGAGCGGCATCCGAAGGAGTGTGCACACATGCACACAGGCTCTCGCACACACAAAGTGGCCACACTGTGAGGCTATCAACTCCAGCACACTATCGTGGGTTTCATCAGATGTTTCACTTGTTTTTTTTCTCTCCCTCTGTTTTCACTTTCCGAGCATCTACGGGAAGCGACAGATGGATGGAGAGGAGGGGAGAGCAAGGGGGGGTTGGAAGGGTGGAGGAGAGAACTGAGGCTGTTTGCTTCTTTCTTTTCTCTTCTTTCTTTTTTGAATCTAAACTAAATCTAAACTCTGTGCTGCCATATGCTGACCTGCAGAGGAATGTGCCATATGCTGAGAAATTCATCAAGCAGCACTGGAGGCAAACACTGAATGCGACTAAATATTAAGTAAATTCAAAGAGTGCTGCCAGAGACCTTTGTGCTTTAGTGCTGCCACTGAACACTGCTCAGAGCTGTGAAATAGTTTTTGTAAAGTGCCACAGCAGGCAGAGGACGATTAATGGAGAAAATTAAACTTTGAATATGGCCTTGTGTGGGGCTGCCAAGGTGAACATTTGAATGTAAAGAAGCAAGACCTTTAGATGCACCAATAAATAGGCTCGATGAATGAACTAAGTGGTGCTTTCAGTGGCTCCAATTCACTTTTGCAACAATTTTCTGCCTCCGTCCTCAAGACAAGAAATGGTGGGCTTTCTGAAGTTTTCATATTTCTACGTCTGCTCACCTCCATCAGCCTTGGATGTTTTAATTTCTATCCTTTTTTTCTAATAAGCACTTCTAGTTTCCTTTTTAGTTTTCTTTTTTTATTACACATAATGTGAGGTATATAGGGATATTGTTGAGCATTCAAATGCTCAGTCACTGCTTACAGGGATGTGAAGTAACTTTTGAAGTGCATATGATCAAGACATCGAAATAGATATTTCCAAAGTCTTGTTTTTGTTGGAAACACACATACTATTTCATAAAAAAATATCAGTCCAAAGATGTCTAAATATAGGTAAAAAGCTCAACAGGAACCAGTCAGTGAGTTGCTTTAACTCTATGAGTATGAGCTGAAAGATTTGATTTCAGCTCATCTTCTTCTCAGCCTATTAATGTATTTGTTATGTTGAGTGCATGAGTGATTTTATTACAAAGCAATCTGATGAAAGAACTTCAAAAATACTCACTGAAACAAAAATATATCAATTTGTTCTTCAGAATCTTGAACAATCTTTGACTCTTCTTCTCTAGACCGCGCCTGAAGCAAAACACTTCACTGAGAAAAACATTCAAAATAAACGCTCTTATATTCAATGATTTGTGCCTTCTTCAAACAAATATTAACGCCACACTTTCAAAGCTGTTTCCACATTTGTGGAAATGCAGAAATAATATGAAATACATACACTTTGAAAATGTGTGGAGTGTTTTTTTCCTCCTTTTTTTTTTCATATCAAGTGTAGTGATGCCCCAAAGGCCTCTCCTTGATCCATGGTGGAGGTGAACGCACAGAGCTGCCATTTTGGTCCTCACACACACAGTCAGACAGAGTGATATGGGGGGTTCCTCCCACGGATATGATGGGGGATCATTTGTGTGCATGTGGTGAAGCCCCCTTACCCCATACACACTCACATAAACACAGTGCCTGTCTGCCACGGGTGTCAGTACATCTAAAAGGTCTCAACATAAATGGGATTAATGCAGTCTCTCTCCCATCGGCAATCATTAAGCATTCTGTTTAAAGCGCAAACACACTCAAAATAAACGCACTTCCACTCTCCCCTGCTGCTGTAAATTATTCAAAGAAGAAAAAAAATTAAAGGAAAGAGAAAAAGAGAGAGAAACTGAGATGGGGTCGAAATATGAACCTCTTCTCCGAGGGGAGGAGGTGCATAGGAGAGAGACAGGATAAATAAGAATGCCAAGGAAGACGGGAAAACATGAAAGAATTGTTTTAAAGCCGAGAATCCTAAAATTCAAGCAGCTTTGTCACTCAGGAGTGATGCCTGCTTTCTATATCAAGCTGTTTCTCTGTTTTCTCCCGTTCCCAGTTTCTTCTCTCCTTCACTCTTCATCTCACTCATTCCTTTCTGACATGTTCCTTCAAACTCTCCCCTCCCACCTCCTCCCAGTTTGAAATCCCTGCTTGCTGGTTGCCATACATTAATAACTATTTACTTCTCACTGAGAGCAATTACACAAAGAGTGAGTTATTTTCTTTCTTGTCTTTCCTTATATTATTGAACTTCTGAATCCAGGCATGTAGCTTTTACGTTAAGAGGTTTTGACTGTGTGTATGTATTATGGTATGTATGGCTCTCCTGTATGGTGGTAATACAACAGACAATGTTAACTCACATTTTTTTGTTTTGTAAAGCATGATATTGATTTCAGCTCCATCGTTTTGTTTCAGTTTGTAATGCCATCACGTTTTTTTAATCTGTTTATTTATTTTTTATTTTTTAATCATTTCTAAGTGAACCATATTGTACTGCACTGAATCATGTTCAATCAATAAGTAATGTTGCACATTTTATTATCGTATTCTAAACACTGTGTTTTTGTGATTCAGTTTTACACTGCTCTAAGGAAAAGGCTATTTGTCTCTACATTTTCCACTGAAAAGTGTCATTGTGAAGATATATTTGCCATTTTTCATTGGGAAGTACACGTCCCATGGAGATTTTTTTCTCACACAGCAAAATGAATCAACTTTCATTTGTTTTTTTTTTTGGTTTTTTTTTTTGACTGACACAAAAATGTGGGAAAAAATGTTCTCACACTTAATCACCTTTTGGCTGTTTTATTGTTTATTCGATGTCAAACTTTTTTTATTTTTTATTTTTTATTTTTTTTAATTAAATCATTATTGAACCGGGTAAATAACACGTTGAGATCAGGATCACTTTTATTAGCGTGTCCTGGCTAAGAGTGCAACAGCATACGTAATAAAAAAAACCCCACATGATAACATGTCAGTTTACAACAATAAGTTATTAGAAAACAAAAGTTTATAATATGCAAACTAATTACATTGAAATGTCAAGCTTCTCTTGCAAGGAAAAGATAGAGCTGTGAAATGTCATGCTCAGCATTTCAGCATCCTGTATTTGCTGAAAGGAAATGCAGGCCCCATTTCTAGTTATAGATGAAGTGCAGCATCTTGCTGATCGCACAATATGACTGCATACGACCAAGTAGGATATGAAGAAAACCCTCTTGTGTAAATTTACAAGTAAATAGATAAGAATCTTGCATTGCAGTGAGATATAAGCATTATCTTCAAGATTACACCAGCATAAAGCATAAAACCTATGCAAATGCAACTGGTTATCTTTTGATTTTACAGGTTGTTATTTTTGTGGCTGCTTTTTGATACTTGTACGTAAATGTGTTTGTTATTGAAACATTTGTTAGATTCATGTGTGACCGTACATGCTTCACTGACAGTCATCTTTCAACCTTGAATAAGTACAGCTCTCTGAAACAGAAGATGACTTTGCCTGTCTGATTCTGTTCTGTCATCTTGTTTAACATATTCACATGTAAAGTTGTTTTTCTCACTTATCTAAGGTGTCTCACCTTCACAGCACAGCCTTGTTGTTCCTCCTCAAATGAAAGGTTAAAATCAACATATCCTCATTTAACTGCTGTCTCCTTATTAGCATTTTAACTCTATACATTTATACGGGAATTCTAGGACAAACGCTTCTCATGATTTTCACCCTTAATGTTTAATTTTTTTAATTTTCACATTAAGTTCAATGAAAAATAATACCATGACTTTAAACAACACTCAAAAAGCACCACTGGAAGTGCATCTGGTTATAGTTTAACTATCTCGTTGACATCCTTCTACTTTGCTCCCTAAAACCTGGAATCTGGTGCATAAACAGCAGCTGATTTGCATTGCCTGTCCAATTTCACTTCACTTTGTATGACTAAAATCCTGCTCTACACAGCCCTCATTACATGCCAAACTCATTTACTGTAACCTGCTGCTGTGACTTCTAGCAGCAGGAAAAACAAAACATTTAGGATGCGTGGGAACAGAGAATCTGGCTGAAATTCACCTTTAAGCAATCTGCTGCAGAATTTGGCTCATTATGTTTTCGACAATAATAATGAGCCTGTGCCATAATTTCAAAAATATTTACAATAAGCAGCAGGAGTTTTCATATTGAAGCCATTGTCAGATTGAGCAGCAATTAAAATGTTCCACACCATCTGTAAAACTTCGAGTTAGGATCTTGAATTGTTTTTTGGACTTTGGTATTCATGAATGTTACATCTGTGAATAACGTATTCAGCAAAGCTTAAATGAGTTTCCGCTGGTCAAAAAGGTATTGGGGAGTTTGCACATTCAGTAATAAGTGTGGCTGTAGGCTCAGCAAAGGAGAACTTATTCTTCATTTGTATCAAATTGTAATGATGATAAATCAGACATTTGTAGGATGTTGTCATTTTGTCATTAAACACATGCTATATTTTTTTCTCTGCTTCCCTCTTTTAACCCTGTACAATTTGAATTCTTTCCCCTTCTTCTTCTTTTATGGCTATCTTGTCCATATGCTGTACACTATCTCCCCCCTTCTCCTTTCATCAAAGTGAATTAACAAGTAGACGTTCTGATTAACTTTACATAATTTGCAGCCACACTGACATGAAATACAGAAAAATAATTCCCACTTTTTTCCAATTAGCTCAGACTTTGCTGTAGTTAATTACATTTCTCCTGGTTCAAAAGATAGATGGAACAAGTCTTCTAAGGGTAGATATGGTACGTTCCACTTATCTATCCGACAGTGATTTATGAGGCCGTAAGATGAAACAGCACAACTGTTAAGCAATTTTTTTCTTCTAATACACGTTTTTTATTCAGATTTTAAAAGTATGCTTCTTGTTAGCTTGTGAAAGAATGTGGCCACTTAGGAATCTCAACAGGTGAACATATTTTGACAGCCTATGCTTACTATTTTAGACTCCTAAAAAGAAGTACAAGTGTATGCTCACATAAATGTGGATCCGGTTTAAATGTGTTGTCACATGCAAGGTGCTGCCCCTCTTCTTTCCAGGTCTTCCAGGTGATAATTTTAATCAAACAGCTCATGAAAGTAACCTCAGAGTAAAAAAAGAAGAAAGTATACGTTGAGTTAAGGACGCCCTTTGAGTCCTGTCTACAACAACCAGAGTCTCCAGCCACAAGCTTTGATGAAATATAGTTCAAGGGATGTGGCTATAACATCTATACCTTCTCTTCATCTCTATCTCTCTCTCTCTCTTCGGCCTTCTTTTCATTCATAAGTAATGGTACACAGGGAGACTCATCAATAACCTACAGCGCTCCTCTGTGAAAAAGTATCAGGCTCATAAATGTTATCATTACCCCCAATGTATAGTAGGAGACGGTATCATCTATCAGTGATATCTGTGTGCAGGCATGTGTGTTTGTGCTCGGTGCAAGAGAGAGCGGGGACAGAGAGAGTCAATGAGGCATGGATGTTAGTTATTCTCATGTATATTTCACTGTAAATCTGCACATTCCCAAGGGTAAATCTTGGGAGTTAATTTGAGTGGAAAATTGTGGTATGTTAGAAGCCCTGGGCTTTCTCACCCTCTTGACCACATAGAAGATTTGTTTCAACGTCAGGTCAATGTGACAGTTTTCTCCTGAGTATCTTTTGAGTCATATAACCATGTTAGAATATAGACCACAAAAAGCTTTCCTGTTGCTTCCAACTTTTTGAGTGTTTTTTTGTTCCTAGTTTGCTGCCTTGATCACTGTAACACACAGTGAAAACACATGAAAACGTGTTTGCTTTTAGTAGGTATAATCCCATTCACTCAAATCACAGCTCACAACATTATGTGTATGAATAAAGAATCTGTAAACAAGCAGAACAAGACTTGTGGTGTACTCTGTGTTCAGGTTTATGTTATAAATCCAAACATCTAGTTTTCAGAGGCAGGGAACATTTATACGATATCAAACTCAATCAGCTGACATTTTATGTGTTTTTTTTGTTTGTTTTTTTCCAACATGTATAAACATATCATACATCCTAAAAGAAGGCCCTTAAAAAGATCATTTTCTGTACCATCCTCAAACATTTGTCAGTGTCACACGATTGGAGCTACCCTTAAACATGATGACCAAGAAATGATAAGCATCACTGAGTTGAAAAAAACCCCCCAGAAAAATTAAGAAAATAATTAAATGCCTGATTTACTTCAGAGCTGCATCATTGATCATGATTTTTTTCCAAACACAACAAAATAAAAAATGTACTCAGTTTGGCTGTTTCATTTTTTTTCTTTATACATCTGAGAGAACTCTTGGGCAAAATAACTCTATTATAAAAATAAACAGATAAATCTTGAAGAATCTAAAATACTGTTTGAGGGCTTGAAATTCCTCTTTCGTTTTTGTTGATGACTTTGACAAACCCATCACAATACCAAACAGCAAAAACACCTTCCTTCTGCAATTGGTTAGACAGTTTCTATCCTAAGACACCATTTGTGTGTCCCTTTCTGTCTGTTAGATTTTATGCACAAAGGTGGTACCAATAACATTTGCTGACTCGCTTCAAAGTTTCTTGTTGAAGTGCCATTGAGAAAAATTCTGCCTGCGCTACCGCTGGAACAGCCACATTAACTTAATTAAATTTTCATCATGGTGTTAAAACATGCACATGTATGCACATCTTAGTTACATACTGTTCATTACATAACCACTTAACATGGCTGGGGAGCACTCTAGATTTATTTAAAAACTTATGAAATGATAAACATATAAATACCATACCTCCACTTTCATCAGCCTTTTGTGAACACAAGAGAATAAAAGTTCACAGGGTTCACATTAGCCTCAGTGGTGGTGGTGGTCAGGGGGGTTAGAGTCAGTGAGACGACTTCCAGCATGTTAATTAATAATCCATGGCCTGGTAATGGTGTATGAGGGATTTCAGACTCCTATTACTGTAGATGAGAAGAACCAGAGGGCATCATGGGGATAAGGGAAGATGACACACTGCGTCAGCTTTGAACGCAGAAAAAGAACAACACATTGCTTTCATCCAATTAGTACAATCAAGTATTGGGGACATGTTACAGGAGATCACCATTAGAATTTTAGGAGTAAGAATGTATGTTTTTTTAGAAGTAATTGTTACATTTAAACTGAAAAGAAATACTATTTTGTGAGAAAAAAGTCCTAATTAATGTGGCCTTAAATCTCTATCAGTTTTTTCTTATTAAGTTTAAAGGTATTTTGGGATAATTACGATGCAGCTAATTTTTCAGTTTTCAGCTTTGTTAACTTTTGGCTACAGAAATTGAATCAGGTCACTAACTTATCATATGTGTAGAGTAAGGTTCGTACTTCAATTAACAGCGAGAGTTGTTTAGCATTACTTTCCAATTTTAGGGCCTTTGAGCTGTTGGAATATAAAAACATAACCGCGTTACATCACATGGGATAAACAGAAATCTTGTCAGAAATCATCTAATATAACCCATTACCCACACATCACATGGAAAAACACCTCAGAGTCACCACACCACAATAGCCAATTTAATTTCCATACGCTTATGCTAATTAGCCTGAAATAATCAAGCTAATTTAGAAAGATGCAAATGCGTTTGAGGTTGGGTTCATTAGTGAAGGGGGCCAGTGCACGTGTACATGTATATGTGATGATGACGGCATGTGTTTGTGTGTGTGTGTGTGTGCCTGTGCCTGTGCCTGTGTGTGTGTAGGGGACAAAGGTGGATTTCATTAGTAAGGAGCCTTAATGTGCGTAGAGAGGAAAGCTGTGTGATATAGGGGAAAGAAAGGTAACTACGGAAGGCACAGTCTGTGTGATGCAGTTAATGTTCGAAGTTTGTTCACAAAGCATTTCTCACTCTCTCTCTGTTGCTGTAATAATCACCTAAAATCATCTCAACCTGCACTGAACTAATATTCTAACATTCTGACATTGTGGGCAGGTTATGTGTTCTCTCCGGGATAAAGGTTTGGACTGGGAGCCATTTGATTTCATCACAGATTGATGTCATGAGATCTACATGAAGGTATTAATTTAACATCAAAAAGCATCACCTTACTGACGCTGAAGACTCACATTACACACATACATCTCCTCTGCAATTATCCTGATTGCAGCAGAGCCACAGTGCATGCAAACATACATACATGCATACCCACTTGCAGCATTTACTCAATCTCTCTCTCTCACACACACACACACACACACACACACACATACATACATACAGGCTGACACATTCTGCCTGGTCCCTGAAGGCCAGGCTTCGGTGCCATTGAAGGTTGTAGCAATTAAAAACATCATCCTCCAGTTGTCACAAATGTGATGAATTTGTACCAGCAGAGCAGTAAGGCAGAACTCATACAACCAACAATATGTCACTTTTCTCTCTGCTTCTGATGCTTCTCCACAGCCTGATGTAATCATCCAAATTATAAAATCCGCTTGTTTTTATATCAACAAGGTTGCTTTCTTTACCTTCCTCTTAACAGCAGTTAAGTAATACATGTGAAATCCTCACTCTGAACATCCATTTGTTGTTGTTTGAAAGGAAATGGCTCTGAAATGTGAGTCATTTTATCATCATGTGAAAAGGAGCAGGCTTAAAAGACTGGACATTTTGGAAGAGCTGGATGAACACTTGACATAAAGCCTGAGCAGGACATGAACTGGTGAGTTGCACAAACATTCAAGAAACCAAATTCCTCCACTCTTTAATGTGAAATCCATTTAGCTGCCACGAGAGGTGCTGTAATTGAGACCTCTCAACTCAAAGCACCATTAAGCCCTGCTCTTTTATTTGAAATCTTTCAGCTAATTGTCATAATGTGAAAGTGAAACGGCTAAAGAAATGTCGAGGTCGTCTCCAGGTTCTCAGAGCTTTTTAAATCATTACATACAGCATTTGTCTCAAAATGATTGACAATCACAGAGGAGATGAGAGAATTTAAAAAGCCTGCAGGCATCTCTTTCTGTTTCTTTCTCTCATCCCAGTGGTCTCCTATATGTCCACGGCTCTGTTTGATGGTAAACAGCAGAACAAAAGATGAGAAGAACAGAGAGGAGCTTAGAGGCTTCACTGAAGTACAAGCCTCTCAGATGACAGCTGTCTTTACATTCAATTTATGTCAGTCGCTGCACTTTGGTGGTGAGAGTGTGTGTTTTGATGATCTGAAGAAATGTGAATGTGTGTGTGTGCATGCCTGTGCATGTGTGTGTGTGTGTACAAACTTCTGTATGAACTTTCCACACAACAAAACCACATGTATACTTCACCCTCTACCCTGGAATGTACACAAGAAACAGTTTACTGAGAAAAAGTAATGTATAATTACAAGTTAAACAAGAATCAGTTTTGTGTGTTTTCAAATAGTTTATAGAGCAATGCTTCAAAAGAAATCCATTTGTTAGAACATGTAAAAGGACAAGCAGCATTTTGAGTCTGGAGGGGGCATTTTGGTGTACCATTAAGTTAAACATTGTCTTTGTTATTTGTTGTAATTCTTGATATTAGATGAGGACTTCTCCAACCTTTTCACTATTTCTGTCTTCACTCCACTCCCTTTCAGTTCAGGCTTTTCCAGTTAACACAACACTAAACATAGTTGAAACAGTTGTCAGTGCAACTTAAAAATGCTCTTGCGAGAAATGGTTGCCTGGATTGAAGGACAGCATCTTGCTCCACTTGTCTGTCAGAGATGTTTGGGGCCTCGCCTCCTTACGCTGCTGATATAGCTGTTCTTGGTAACTGCTCATAGTTCCCAAACCTTTAATCTGTACTGAGATGGAAACTACCTTTTTTTAAGTTTTTTTAGTTTTTGCCAGTTTAAAATACATCTGCTGCAGTGTCAATAAGAAGAAATGGGAACAACTTGATTTGCCTTGTTGTATCTGGTTGTCCTTCAAGCGGCTTTTACTGTAGAGCATTATTTTTCTGCTTTGGACAAATTATGATCAAGACTTTGACACAGCTGGATAAATGGTAGGAAAGCTGGGTAACCAAGTGTTTACTCACTTTACCATGTGGGAATAAGTTACTACCATGTAGAGGCATCAGCAACTCTTCTGGGCACGCAACTTTGTTTCTAGCCCTTCAATGAAAGATCAACCAGTTCACTTTTTAAAGAGGGTCCCACAACAGAGCATTGGTTTTGATTATGGAGCAATCCATCTGTCAACGTTTTAATCTCACATGGTAACTTTCAGATCACATTTTGTCTTTTAATAGGTATTTCTGGGAATATTATGGGCAGAATAACATCATCAGTGCTGCTTCTGTTAGAAGTGCTATTACTGCAGATTTTATGGTCCTCAGTTGATGCCATCCAGATCGTCCCCTTCAGTTTGGAATAAATCGTCAGCCGAAAAATCATCCCCCTAATGCAACCCATCGTTAAACAATCAGAGCTTGTTAAGCGCCTTGTTTGTTAATCAAGCACTCGCTTGTTAACGGGGAGATGAGATAATAGACCTCTAGTGTGTGTGTCTAATTTTGGGGGCTGTCTATCTGCCTGATTGTTTATTGCTTTTAAATTTCAGGCTCTGCTGCAGAGGTTGCTCTAATTGGTTTGTTTGCATTGCCTTGCAGCACTGATAGAGTTTGACTCAGTCAGTAGTTTGGTTGTGTTTACCAATCATTTTTTTTCTTTCTGTTTGAATGTTTTGTTTGTCTGTTCCCCAGAAATCCTCTACAAATTTTATCTGTGATGTTTCAGTATTTGCTTTTGTTCAGGATAAAAATGGATACCTGCTGTGGTGGGAAACTTTCTGTACTAAATGTGCTGATGGCTCCCTTTTGCTTGTTTCTGCATCATATATTTTTAGTTTCCAGGATTTAAATCAACACTTTAATCTTGTTTTTATTGAAAAATGGTTCTATGTGAGCTGATGGATCCATCCATACACTTGCTCTTTGACTTAGATGTAAACACCTAGCTCTTGTATTTGGTAAAGGGATTGTCTGTGCTGTTATGAAAGTGTACTGCAATTCCCAGATTATCAACCTCCTTAACATTGACATCAAAGATTGAGGAAGCCTACGTTTAATGCTACAGCACACAAAAACCTAAAGTCATAAATCCTGAAACAAGGACGGATTTAGGATGAGAGGTGTTCCTTCTCTATTATGTATTTTAAGTCCCTTTTAGAGAGAAAACAGTGCTGACAAATCCTCGTCAATAAATGCATCAAACCTGATCAGTGTGGATTTGATGGGCATTATCTTGTGTGCTATTAAATCCTGAGAGAGAGGAGATGAAAAGGAGAGAGGGAAATATATTACTTTGTGAAATCATCTCATAACAAGCCAATGGACAAATATGCTGCCTCTGCTAAGATGCTTTGAGGCCAACAATAGCTGGATGGTTACATGAGAGCATTTTGATGTTGCAGCAGGTAATTCACTGCGTATTGGCCTAAAGCCGGCCACAGAGCTACGCCAGATGATAAATAACACGGATTTAGTCAATGATGTCTGTTCTTGTCAGTAAAGCCTTTTTCTCTCTCTCAGGGTTTTATTTTTCTGAGAGGCTCTTAGAGGGAAATTGTCATGTTTTCATGTCAAAGGCGTGCTTTTATCTGTTTGTTTTCCAGGGTGCTTAAAGTTGTTTACTGTGCCAGGGGGGCTTTCAGTCTCTGTGTCTGTGTGTGTTTGTGTGAGTGTGAGGCAGAAACACCTAACTATGGATGATGCAAGAAGGAGGTAGAAATCTGACATCCAAGCTTTAATGCATCACTGTATCAAGAGGAGAAGTAAACTGAGCCAAACGCAGGACAAAATTGAGCTGTGACCTACTTATCTTTGATCACGAAAAGCTGCCATTGATCCTCGGCCAAATGTTGACAGAAAATGAGTCAAATGTGCAGATGACCTTTCTGAGTCTCCCAGAGCAGAGTCAGGGCACGGTACAAAAAGCTGGCAGAGTGTGTGCTGGAAATTATTCCTCCTTGACATTTCAGGGACCTCGGCCCATCGGTTTTTAGCATTCCAGTCCAGACATGGAGAGAAAATGTCACCTTTTTTATTTACTTGGGGGAATTCACCAATTAAATGTGACTTTAAGGCCAGGCCATGATAGCTCTCCACTAGCTCTGCTATGGTAGCTCATGAGGCAACACTCACTGACACACACACTCCAGGAACGTGTCCTCATCCTATCAGTGACATTTTAAATAATGCTGATGCTTGACCCTGTTGAGGTAACCTTTCTTGCTCAGGTAATTTAATATACGTCTCTGTAGCTTTCTGAACTAACTGCACTGACCTGTGGAAGCAAAGTTTGACCTTTGTACGTTTGAGGGGACGGTCACTCTGTACCTGAAGACAGCTCTAAGTACATACTCTGCTGAGACAGGGGGAACTGTCTGCTCCACCAAAGACAGTCAATTTTTGAATTTTTGAAGCTGGTGAAAACTTTCTCTGAAGTCAAATCTACATATGCCTTATTAAATAATATCATTCCTTTGCATCCTCTTTTCTACCTGTCTTTGAAGTTTGAACCATCTTGCTTTACCATGACATTAGTCAACAAATGTTTTGCTGTGAACAAACTTAAGACATATCTTTAGAGGGAATATTTGCCTTGAACTTACGTTCACCTCCAGGCCAGTTTTTTTTACAAACTCTCGAGGTGTTCACATATCTACCTGATTTCACCACCAAAATAGAAGTTATTTTTCACAACCAACACAGTAGATGTCTATTAGACTGAATGGGAGTTGTGTTCTGGTTTTAAGATCAGCTTTTGATGACTCTTTTTAAACATGTTCTTTAAGATTTCTTGTGGAATAACTTTTTGTCTCAAACAGTTACTTTGGGTAAAATGATTTGATTGGCAAATTAAACTTTCACGTCTTTTCCGTGGGCACATGGTCATTCTAGTTGAGCACCTCAAAGTGCTGACTTTTTACACAGGGATTTTACAGCCATTTGAAACTGTGTAAGGAAAAACAAAACCCTCTCTGACGTCTCTTTTTCCTCAACCACAACAAATAACCACTCTTCCGAAAACCTAAAGCACTGTTTGCCATTTGTCCTGTTTGTATCAACATAAAATACTATTTTATAAGAACCAAAGAAATGACACATGGCCACTAAAATAAGCAAAGACAGAAGTTTGTGTTTTGATGGAGCTTCATAATAAACGTTAAACTGCAATAAGACTCTGGTTTGCACCATAAAGACGTCACAACAAATGCTACTTGGCAGGAGAGAACTAAGTTTTCAGAAGTTGCAAGGCAGATATTTGTGGTGTTTCCAGCTGACACAAACCAGACATGAGGGGAAACTCTGCCACAGTTTGTCTTAACAGTGCCAAATAAAAAAGTCCCCTTTGTAAAATGACTCTTGTGTTTCTTGCGGTGGCAGACTTGTTCCCTCCCCTCTCTAGTCCTCAAACCAGCTAGAAAAGATCAGTTTATGGCACATGAAATTATCAATTAGTACTTTCTCTGCAGCAAGAAATCCAATGATTAATAATAATTAGACATGAGCTCACAGAAGACATAGCACCCGTGGTCATTATCTCAGACACAATGAGGCATTTTGAGAACATCCTACACAGGCCCGTTCATGCCAAGTTTCCTGTTTCAGTCTCAACTTGGACCGTGAACAGTTGGTGAAAACCCTGTGGAATCAGGACTTGATGTAAAAACGTACGATTCTCTGCAAGAAAACAGCAGATCAAAAATAACTGACGCAACATATTAAATTGGACAGGAAATGTCTCTGAAGCAAAGGGATCTTCATCTCTTTTTTTTCCCTCTGTTCCTCCCCCATAACCCCCTTCTGTAATTAGTGCTTTTCCAGTTATTCCAGCAGTATTTTCATCAGGGTATAGCTTTGCTAGAGAGTGAAACAGGGAGAGAGGAGCTCCTCTGTGGCTGTTAATAGTTCTCATCTCTCCCCTGGACTCTTCTTTAATTGCTCTGCTCTGCCTTCAGGGTCATCATTACTCTGATCAAGTGCAACTCTGTTTTTCACTGCTTTTCATGAATATCATTTTGCAAAAACAACTGCTTTGAGGTTCCTCTGGCAGGAGATCAAATCTGATCACATACCTCTACGTACCAGTATAGACCCTGAGTGTTCTTGGCATTAGCAGGACACAATATCGCAACATGCAGGGCTTTCAAGTCCGCAGCAGATTTGACATCCACAACACTTTGAAGTGCTGTTTTCTCGTTTAGCTGCTTTAATCAAGCAAAATGCCTTTCACGGTTTTGACAGCACATGGTCGGAGAGCATAGATTTATTCAGCAACTTTGTGAGATTGTGGAAGGTCCTGAAATCCTCATATTTATATCATACTTGTCAAACTGAGCTCAGCTCCCTGGTTCTTCTTTCTAATTGCTCTGCTCTGTCTCCAGGGTAATTATTGCTCTGATCAAGTGCAACTACATTTTTGGAGCTTTGCTTTTTTTAAAATTCATTTAGCACATATAATAGCCCTGTTTTTTCCCCAGCAAAATGGGCTAATGATGTCCACAGTATTTGGGGAAATTGTGTGTGATAAAAACAAAGTGTAAGAAAGTAAAGGAAATGTCAAATTCCAGATTAAAAGCGAAGTTTTCTAAAACCAATTGTTTAAATAACATTGATTTGATGATGTGAGCAGATGATTTTGATTTAAAAAAAATGTAAAGACTGATTGTGTGTGTGAGTGGTGGCCTCTCACTTTGTCTTAACTAAACTCAAAGCATTACGACAAATGGAAAACATTCTTTCCAACAACAACAACAAATAACAAGAAAACAATGAAGAAATTCAGACAGGAAAAAGTCACAGGGTTTATAAATCTCCACTCGCTCCACTGGTGATAATATACATTAAGAGAATAAAGTGAAGCACATAGAGTGCACTTCCTCTTGTCAGTCAGAGGTTTGCATTTAGACTTGCATCACCAATTGATTGCTCCCAGCTCCAGAATGTCAATTCTTGACATTTAAGATCACAAGAAAGGTTTTATACATGAGCAGAAAGGTGGTTACTGTTATGTTAAAGGTGCCATATTTGAATCACACAGCAGATGATTCAATTTCTTTTATTCTACATCTTTTGATATGATAAAAAGCTATGCAAAGGAAATGCAGGGAGACAGTCTGGAGTATAATTTGTGAAATAACAAGATTGTAAGACCACAAAAAAGACCAAAAAGAGAAGTGTAATAATATTAACAAAGGGCAACTTTAAAGCCTATTTTCCTGAATAAATATAACCATCACAGAGACCAACACAACTAAAACTAAAACTCCTCCATGACTCCGGCTTTAAGGAATTGCATGACCAAACCTGCCATGTTGTTTACCAATTGGTAGTCGATCGTGCAAACTGTGTGTAGAGTGCTATCCAGCATGCAGGAGTTCTCAAATAAACAAGTGGATCTTCAAATATGGAGAGGCTTATCTCTCACTCTCACTCCCTTGATGTTTTCTAATTTGAGCGGTCTCACTAGTGTGCTCCTGAATACAGATTTTTACAGAGTAAACAGTCTAAAACTTCATACCATCTCCAGAACCCAACATCTGCCGGGGCAACATTTGCCATTGGATTAGAAGTCATCTGATGCACATTATACAGAGTAAACAAAGGGAGGGGGGATTGGCAGGTTTCATTTGATTCAGCATTGCTGCTCTGAAACTGTGAGGCTGTGCAGGTGGAGCACATTTTGTCGAAGAAACTTGCTCGCAAACAGGTTTTGAATCAACATATGACCAAAGCAGAAACTTTTTGGTTTTTACGACTAAATCAACCAAAAAGACAAGTTTTTCTATTTAACACATAAGAGCACAGAGAAAGAATGAGTGAGGATAACAGAGGTACTTTATCAGGATAGATGTGATTTCATGAGGTTTTATTTTGTCTGATTCCCTTCTGTCTGCTGTTACAAACAGTATGTCACAATGGCTTTGGGTGGGACACAAAACGAGATGCGTTCATCACAGAATTAAAAGTATTCATGTCTAAGGTGTGACTGGCTGTCAGCAGGTCATCAAAGAATACCATCCTGTGCCAAAACCAAACTTTTTGATGATTGTATTCTCAAAAGCTGCTGTATTAGTCATTTGGCTCAACAATAAACCTTGTAACAATGATGTCAAGTATACTTCCTCTGAATTTCAAAAGCAGTCTCTTGCCTTTTATTCATCCCAGTATAGCAGTCAGAGAGACCTACAGCAGCGAGTATTTTCTCCCTTCATAATCTGGCTGTCTGACCAGAAAATCAATTGGAAAATTTCGGTAGTGTTTAGAGATCAACCAAAACATATTCCCCGGCAACCTCTAATGTTAAGATAAGACAAGAGTTGTACATACAGTTTCACTGTCTTATAAGAACAGAGATGAAAATCATTTTAGATCCGAACATATGAAGTAATTGCCTTTCTCAAGGAAAAACTCCTGATGGAAAACCTCACATTTTATTTATTTTAAACCAAGTTAAGCAAATCCAGCATACATTATAATTATTTGAGTAAAGTCAAACTAAGGCAACACGACATGTTATTCTCTCAAACTCATTAAAAAAGCAACTGAATGTGTGAAAATACAATACTAGCAAAGATTATGATGAGTTGAACAGCTCTCACCGTAAAGAACAATTAACTCACACACAGGGCTAGTTATATTAGCCCTTACGATTTCCTCTTAATGAGACACAGGATTAATTCTAACCCTAAACAATCAACATCTCGCCCACTCCTCACTGTACTACATGACATAATTAGCTGTCTACAATCACGATTTTATGTGAATGTGACTCTCTCCCTCTCTGTTTGTGTGTATATTAGGAGTTACCTAAGATACCTTTCCTTCTTGTGTCTTGTCTGAATCCTGTAAGGACAGTCATTATCCATCAAAAGTACTGCGCTGGGAGTGAGGTCATGCCTCTTTGTAGGTGTAGAGTACACGTTACAGTCTGACTGCCGAAAAAGAGTGTAACCTGCATTATGAACTCATGCTTACAAATGTTGACAAGAGCACATTGATCACTTTACAACGTCTTTCTTTTGAATCAAATCACCGAGAAAAAGAATATGAGTCAATAAAAGGTCAGAGGATAAATTAAGTTGTCTGTTATGATAGACGACAAAAGTTTGAGTGAAATATTTCTACGTGTGGAAATGTTTCAGGCAGATCAAATCTCCTCGGAAATAATACATAGTTGGTTGTCAAAACAACAAAACGAGTTTCACATCTTGATTTTATAAATTGGGTTTTATTGTATATTTCACAGCTAATTGATTGTAATGTAAATTCGACTTGATAGACATCTATAATAATTTTTATCTTACAGGCCATGCTTTGTTTTATGTTAAACATTTTAATAAAAAGACTGTGAAAATGATAATGTGTGTAATGTAATTATAAGAATATAGAGACAGAACAAGGAATGCAAACTGAGTTGCATTTTTTACGCACATTTTTGCAAAAACTCTATGAGATGGGAAAAATACTCAAAATTGAAATAGTGCTGGAGAAAATTACTGTCACTTCATTAACAGAAGAGGACGTTTTTGGGATAAGGATGAGGAATGTGTTTGACCTGAAGCCACAGTATGAAACTATAGCTGCAGCCAAATTGACATCATATCATGACATTAACAACATCAAATCAAAATAGCCTTCAAATAAATGTATCTGTGTTCCCTCAATGATGCATTGATTGACTAAAAGGTAAGATCTGAATCAAACAACCACTTAGGATCAGGTTGTAAGTACCTGGCCAATTACAGTGACTCTGTACAAACTTGCATCATCCAGCTCCTTGTGAGTTGTGGCTGTTGTCTTTCTCTCACTGGCTCTGCTCTTGTGAGGACGGTGCTGAGAGCACTGCAGTTCCGTCTGTTTATTGGTCAGTTCATTTTGCTTTATAACATGTTTGGTACCAGATGAAGTGAGGTTTTTGAAATTATCAACACATAGCACTACAGCTCATATATCATTACATTCTTTGTAGATTTAATTTCAGTTTTCAAAGGTTAATGAAGTTGTTAGCAATGCTGGTTGAATCATGATGACTCGCAATGGTTTTAGATTGAAATAAACCTTTTTTCTTTGCTAATCTTATCTTTTAAAACGCATGAAACCTGTTTGTATGAGCAGGTAAATGATCTGACTTTTATCTGAGCAAACACATGTATACTTGACATATACAATTCTGATACTATTACACACACAGGGGAATCCCAGAGAAAGAAAGTCAATAAATCAAAAGTCAAACAGAACCTGCCAATCAGATCACTTCCCCGCAGGTCAATCTGCCAGTCATATTGGTTTCCAGGAGGTCAAGGTTCATTCAGCGCAATCCTATCATGTCAATATATCACCGTGTACTTTCCAGTCAGCATCTCTTGTTTGTGAGTGCATGTGTGTGTAAGTGTGTGTGTATTTTCCCAGCAGACCTGCCACTGGCCCTGTTTCGACAACAGATCAGTGTACAATCCAACAGGGAAGAAAGTCCGTCTATTGATGTAACGTACGGGGAGACATCAAAGATCCATATGAGAGAGAAAAGAGAGGCCGAAGAGTGAGCATGTCTGTGCAAAAGCTAGAGAAAGAGAGAGAGAGAGAGAGAGAGAGAGAGAGAGAGGGGGGAATCACAGCTTTCATTGAATAAGTGATATTTTTGTTAAGCATTGAATTTCTTTACATTGGTGCAAAAAAAAATCTTTCCCTTTTTTCTTTCTTACGGGATCATTGAATGGTTTCATATATATTTTTACAAGAATAAAAACATTTTTTTCTAGAGCAATAAACAACCACAGTAACAACTATTGCTGTGATTTGGTTGGCTGTGAAAATCAGAGATGTTGTAATGCCCTGGCAACACACGCATGTACACGTAGATTCTGAGCAGGGAACTTGCCAGATTTCTGGGTAGCAACACGGGACCTGTGCCTAAAAATCTGTCTGCATGTGTGTGTGTGTATCTCTGCATGTGTGTGTATGTGGAGCAAGACAGGGAGAAGCTGTAGGCATAATACTGCACATTTGGAGGAGAGCTTTGTGTACCAAAACAACAATTCAATTACCATTCTGTTACATCAACCAGGAAAGGGTTTCAGTCTCTTTCTCTGCTAATGCACATAAACAACCCAGCAGCAGCCACTTACGCCATTCATCCTCTGTTTGTGACACATCTCAGCAAAAAGAAAATGCTCACCATTATGTTCATGAGTACAAATAAGTGACACATTTAAAGAGTTGATGAATAAAGCAGGCACATAGAGAGGACTTTGAATTAATGTGCTCCAGGGAGCTGTTACACCCTGAGCCTTGCTAATAAATTTATTTTGTTAGCCAAATAGCTCCATTAAAAGCATTTGAGTGGCAGTGCAGTAGTGTTTTCATCACGGTCACAGGGAAAGTGTCCTCTTTTTATCAAGAACACTTAAAGCACAGGAATGTGTCAAGTTCATTTCAGAAAGTGACAAAATGCAGCTTCGACTGGTGGAAACAAGATCGTTTTGCACAAAAACTGCAGGAGTTTTAAAATTCTGTCTCCTTTTCGAAAGTGGGATATATCCTGTTAAAGGACGAAAATCTTCATTCACTCTCTGGACTCCAAAAAGCACAAACATCAAAGCAAAAAGTGCCGTTTTCTACCACTACATAGTTTAATTAAAGTTACTGAGTTTCAAACAACACTTATCTCCAGTGTTGAATTATGAAGCAAATTTCGAAGAAACAAAAATGCTGTCCCACCATTGTCCACTTGAGGCTGACGTCAAAAAATAAAAACTTGTTTAAGCCCACATTTAATGAGCAGGTCCACAAACAGGAACAAACAGTTTTTTTCTCCCTCATTTTTATTGGTGACATTTTAATTAGAGGGACAAAGACAGGTTCAATGCTAGTTTCATGCAAAGTTACACTTTAATATCAACTCAACTGCTAAACTAGTTTCTAGCTTTGCCAGAAAGTCCCCATGCAATGTTAAGTCTGATTGAAACTTGATCCTGTAACAATGTAATAAAGTGTAATCTCAAGTTGACTTAAGGGTCAAGGGACCTGTACTCATAGCCCAGTCACAATGGCCATTCACACCATACTATACTCAAGCATGACCCCCCCGCACTGTCCCAGCACTGTCCCCCCAACAGGACAGTAATACTGGGGGTCACACAACTCCAATATGAACCAGACGTTGGTACGATTGCCGACACACGCATGGTATACACGACACATTCAGTATATACACCAGATGATCAGCTCAGCTGTTCTTCAGCCTCTACATCAATTTTCAGTCCCTCAGCCTTTCCATGTCAACGCAGATTTTTTTTTTCACCGCATTTTTTGGTGCAATGTTGCGATATGTTGTTGTGTAAACTGGGCTTAAGCCATGACACTCCAAACATTTGGTGAGAGTAACTGTGTGCCCAAGAAAGAATATAAACTTCGTTCTTCACCTCCTCCTAGTTTCCTCCACCCACATACCCAAAATGTCTCTTTTGCAGTTGTGTGCTAAGCGGAGGCTCAGATGCCTGACGGGAAGAAAGAGGCAGTCACACATTTCAGCAGCAATACATGACATATGATGTGGATGGTTGGATTTTAATTGCCTTGAACTTTTATTGAAATCCCTGTTGAGGTCTTTTTTTGTGCGTGAATGTCTCTAACACAGTTATCACCAAAGTTATTAGCTGGTTTTAGCTGACTCCATCTGTTGACTGTCAACTGATGCAATAGGAGGCAACTGCAAAGAATTACTGAAGCGCTCTAACTGTCTATATTTATACACGGACTGGTCTCTCTCTTTCTCTTTTTCTAAAACACAAACACACACAGACACAGACACACACATACACACTCCTGTGTGTGCGTTCACATAGATGCAAAGAAATCCACACTTCTTTGGCTGCAGGAATAATTTTTGTTAGCTCTTAAAGATTTCCCATAAGAGCATGAGGATTATAATAAACAATTTCTCCTGTGTTCTAAGTCCAAACCAGGCAGATACATTTTTCTAATATCCTGTCAAATCATGCTGTTTAGCCTGTGATAAAAAAAAATAACGTGTGTTTTTTGTCCATCTTCCTATCTTCTTCAAAAACACGCCATGAGTGACAGAATTTTCCGTATTAGTTTATTTAAACAAATCTGTGTCAGTGTCTTCACTCTCATTCTGCATGCTAATTTAGTCTCCACACAAACAGTCCTGCATGACAAACTGCCTAAAACTGGCACATGGTGAGGGCACACGGGGTAAAACAGGGCAAGCACACACACACACACACACACACAAAGGGGGGACAGCAGACGGGATAGGGGCAGGGCATCTGCTGTTTAATTAAAATGAGGGGGGGACCCACAGACTGGCCTGAATCAGGATGGGGCCCATGTGCAGAAACACACTTAATTACACACACACACACACACACACACACACACACACACATACACATGAAGTGACTGTTTGTTGGTCTGTGAGGGAGAGGATTGCATCAGACAGATGAAAAGATGTGAAATAGGCTTCTACATGGTACCTTTGAAGGTAGTATTTAGTATGACTCTTCTGTTCTGTTTGAGTAGGCTTGGGGGGTTTTTTTTAAGTAAAAGTAAACTTTGGCCAAACGGACTGCTTACTGACAATTTTCCAGAATCAGTGCAACATCGTTTTTTCCTTTTTCATGCTACTTACTGCTTTTTAGCCTAATCAGAACACATTGTTGATATAATAAATAGTTTTGTTTTGTAACAGCTTGAGATAGATCATTAAACAAAAAGGAGTCTGGCACAACTCACCTCAGCTTGTGAAAACCTTGGGAAAGTTTTTGTTTGTCATTCTTTCCTGATCCTCGTGACCAGCCTGAGACAGTTGCTCCAGGAAGATGGAGGAGCTACAAGGCCTGAGACATTTGTATCAGGGTCAGAACAGGCGTTCTCTTACAGTGTCAGTTTGGATAAATAACTTGACAATACAAAAGACCTGCTGGTTTTTGATGTGCAGATTGATATTGAAATATCAATACTATTGATAACACATCTTCACACCCTAAAATCAATTCTCATATCAAAATATCATTACTTTAACACGTAGTTGCATGAGTTCAGCTCAGACTATTAATATGTGTATCACTTAGAGAATCTCACATAGGCAAAAAAAAGCCTGTATCTATTCAGGTAAGGTTTCATGAAAAATCATTCCTCTAATGTCGATTACATAGACGAGGTGCCATTAGATCATACAGAGTAATTGTGAAAACAGCCATGGTGAACTTAGAAAAATATACACTAGAAAAGATAGTCAAAAAATAAGACTTTATATGTTTTGTATCCGCTATTATTTGCAACCAGCCCAATCGGTACAATCAGTATGTGTATCCCATTGATGTTGGCTTTAACTCATTGGATTAGATAAAAAATAGGTGGTACCAAAAATCACTATTGGTTAAAAGTTGATGCACTGTTTCCTTTCCTTCACCCAAAGAGGACAGGAACTGTTGCCCATGGTTGGAATAGTCTCATATTTGAAAGATCATATAGCAGTACACCAAAACACTGCAGGGCTGCAGGTTTAATGATGTGGGTTGGCATGAAAGCAGCTATTCTTCAATAAGTTTGTAAATTTGAAAAACGTATGGACAGAACAGTCCAGACTGCATCAATGTAGGAACGTTTCAGAAGAACCCATTGAGTCAAAATAGAGATGGAGAGAACGAATGTAATGATTTCTTAAGTAAGTGACATTGGTCATTATGATGACTCCTGGGAACGTGTTTCATTTTAAACATCAAAGACACGAGCCAAAGAATACAGATAGTTTGTTTGAAGGCAGAAATATAGCTTTTATAAGCTGTATGATGTATTTTAGGGGACACAAGTTTCTGCAGTAGTTTATAAAATCCTGGTTTTAAATATATTTTGCACCAGGTGTCTACAATAAAAGAGTATGAATATGTGTGTTTGTGTGAATTCATGTTTCCCTTCACAAGTGTGTGCATAGGAAAAAAGTGTGTGTAACTAAATCCATAGGGTCTCTCTTGGGAATGTCTCGCTGGAAGAGAGTCAAACAGAGTGAGCAGGACCCCATATATCTACCGTGACTAACAGGATTAAACCTGACTGGGTAGGGAGACAGATAAAAAAAGGGGGGGGAGGGGGGAGGGGAAACGAATGAGTGAGTGGGAGAAATCAAGTTCTACTCTTTCAAACCGCTGAGAGGAAGAAAGGAGAAGAAGAATGAAGTTATGAGTATCAAAAAGAGTTTGCCAAGATGAGGAGGAGGAGGGCAGAAAGGGGGAGATGATCAAAGGAGGATGATCAGTCTGTCTGAGATGGTGGGGAAAGCAGAAGATGTGTGCATCTGTTTACATACAGAATGTGTTAGTGGGTACCTACCACTGCATAGAAGAGTGATGCTCCTTCCATTAGCCCCGCAGGGCATATATCCAACTTAACCCCTCCCTTGAGCAATTTAAGAGCAATTTAGGAATGCTTTCACACTGTGCTCCTAACACTATCCTGCACACACACACACACTCACATACACAGACACACACAGATGCAGACGTGCTGGGGGAGGCATAACAGCAGAAAGCACAGGTCAGCAAGATGTGCTGCTACTAATCATACAGAATCTAATATTAGATTAATATTTGAATATGTTACTCAACTAAAGAGGGGGACTCTAAAAGAGAGGTAGGGAAAAGGAGAAAGAGAGAAAGATAAAGTATGTTTTTTACAGCATCTCAGACTGTGTAAAATACATTTTCCATAAGCCTGTCCTCTGCAAAGCGTGAGCCTTGCTCAGCTGGGTTTATGCATTAACAACGTGCAGAAACTCATTTACCACAAGCATCGCAATCTCACTTAACACAACATTTGGAGATGCTATATCTCTCGATACGGTCTGGGTGATGCTCCGCAAGCTAGCAAACCTCCTGGGAGAGTTGCAATTACATTCCTGCAGGGATCTGTCACAACAGTTTTAAGGCTTTAAAAGCTGTGAGATTCTGCACCAAGAAGTACAAACTTTTTTCTTTTGCTTACTTGGTGTGTTTCAGTGTGAGTGGGGTGATCAAAGTGGGTGTCGAGAGAAGATTCCTCTGGACATCTTTTCAGGGATTCTCTGAAGCAAAGCTGGTTTCTTAAAAATATAGACAGAAATGATTAAGAATAGCCAAATTTTTAACCCAATCTAGTTTTTGTTTATAAGTTCCACGTCACTGGAAAGCAAAAGGAGTAAAATAGTGGGTGGATGGGGTTGTAATTTTCAGGACCTGCACAGAGCACACAGTAATTGTTGCTCCCAGATGGTGTAAATCTTCTGCTTACCACTCAACAGAGGAGAAAAAAAACGCGCTCTACTCTAAACCAGGGTTTGAATTAACCTCAGTGTGTCTTATCATGTTATAATATTAAAGTGTGAATTCCTCTCTACTTTTGCACTATTCACTGTTGAAACATCTTTGCAGTCAGATACAATGTGAGGGGAAGTTAAGAGTTGTCTTAAACATACACAAAATCAAGTGAAAATGTAGATTTGCCTAAAGCAGCCAAGATGAGCTAAAAGAGTTTCATCACCTGGGAGCATGTGCTGCTCCCCAAGGCGGCATATCCCCCCTCTACTAATGCACAGAGACAGCAGCAAGAAGAAGGTGGCCAGAAGGTAAATAAAGCAATCAGTTATTGTTTCTGCAAGGACAGATCTGTTACACAGACACATACACACTCCAAACACATGGAGCAGGGCACAAGGTTGCAGAAGATAGCTGCACTCAGTAATTTCAGGCATCCACAAACTGTTAAAGACAGTCTGCTACAACAACTCAAGGGGCCAAATCATAGACATAAGGGATGAAAAATCCTGTTATCGCTTCACTGAACTCAAATCTGCAGTCCAAAATATCAATCAGATGGCCACCTTAAAAACAGAAAATGGAGTTGCGAGGGTTGTGCCATAGGGAAAATACTCTTTAATTGAAGTCTTGACTGTATGCTGCTATCAAAATGAAGACAGCGTGTTCATCTGTTCTCACTGAAACTTTGTCAAATACAGGTTGGTCAGGGGCCCCATGCATTTATTTCTGCACACTAATCTCAAAATGCAATTTAAGTGTGTTTTTACCATTATTTTGGCCAATTGTTAAATTTTCTTACACTGTTGCCTCTTTATGTCTTATACAGTAAAACAGGAAATGTAATCATCTTCAGACAGTTTACTTTTTTTTCCTCATGCAAAAAATATCTTTATGATATTACTAAAACATGTTAGTTTAACCTTACTTAAACATAAACTAGTTTACAAACCCATGCAGGGATGTTTGGTGCTGTTTTGCAACAATAACCATATGGTAATCATTGTACATGTCTTGAGCTGTTGTATGTTAATCTTGAAGGCATGTAATAACAGTCTAAAACCCTAAATTTGACTGTTCCATGAAGATGATGTGCGCTGTATCAACTCCACTTTGGTGCTTTGATGGTCATGTTTCATCGTTCAGGTCATTGTGCTCCTTTTAAAGAGTTTGCAGTAATGAAGTTTCCAAAAGTGCCTTGCTACAATTTATTAACTGAAGTAAATAAAAATATGAAGCTGTTTGAAATGTAGGAGAGCTGTGACATGTTTCCAAGAAACAGAACAGTGTGTTGTTTTCCTAATAAACAAAAGGTCACATCAATATGAACATGAATTAACATACTCTACACGGCATGCTTACATTCACCATTTCTTATCAGGTTTCAACTCAATGCAATGAAGTAAACCCACAAGTAGTAGAGTGGTTTGAGCTATATCTTAATTTATATCTCATTCAACTTGAAATGACTGTGAGTTTCAGACTTGTCTCTGCTTCATCACAACAACAGAAAACTGGACCCAAAGTCTACAACCACATCAGCAGTCAGCGCTAACCATCGTGCTGCTGTGAAAAAAAAACAAGTGTGCTAGGCTAACTTTCCCTGGAAGAACAAGGTTGAAACGCTGATGTCTGATACAAATAATTCAGAGAGATTATTCAGCACTCACAGCCTAAACAGAATGCTGTGAGGAATCCGAGAGAGGAACTGGAAAGTGGAGATACCATTATAATGGGAATAAATCAAGCTGTACTCAGGGGCTTGAAAATGAAACCTGACGTGGGCCATAAATCTTCAGGGATGTAAATAAAGAGGAAGCAGAAATTAGATATTAGTACTTGGATATAAGATGACACCACAGCAGCAACTCAAAGATGTCCCTCTTTTTATCAAAGTTGAAAAAAAAAAATCTACAAATGACTTACATGCTCAGAGTAAGCGAGAGATACATGGAGAGAAAGATTTATTGTGAGCAATGGAAAAGGGCAAAAATGAGAGATTAATGCACTGGAGACGGCAGACAAGAGGGAGAGAAAGAGAGAGAGGGATTATGGGTACTTTTCTTTTGCAGCCTCATCACAAACAAATAAGCTGGTCGTTAAGACGGGCAATTAATATTCAAGGAATTAGTTTTCCTTAAAAATAAAATCGGTGGTGTCTGGTGTGGTGGTGGGGTTTAGATTCTTTCCCCCCTTTTTTGCAGCATGAGGATCCATTTTGTGAGCTTAGGCTATAAACAGCTTGAAATCACTTTGACAGCCTGCTCTATCTCATGGTGTACACACGTGCACATGCACACATAAATGCATGTGCACACACATACACACACACACACACACACACCCGTACCACGGGGGATTTTAATTTCAACCTGTGAAATTGTAATTGCCTGTTCTGTGAGACGCAATGGATTCTGGGAAAAATGAGTGCAACTCTTATGTTTAACTTGTGCCAGTCAGTTTTTTTTTTTTTTTACTTGCCTTTGCTATTCATTTATTGATTAATTCATTTTTTTCCCCTTGTTTTTCATTCTTACCACTCTCTTTCTGCATGTGCCATCTCCTCATTCCTTTGCTAACGCTCTCCTGTGCACAGATCTGTTTGTCTCACAGCAACGAGGCAAGCTGGCAGAGCTGACATTAAATTAACTAGAGCCGTCGAGACAGAAAAAGAGAAGCCAGGAGAGTAAGAGGGGAAAAAAAGAGGAAGAAAGTCAACAGGAAATAAGTGGAGGTAAGAAGAGAGAGAGAGAGAAAGTGATAAAAGAGAGAAAACATAGCATTGCTGAAAACCCCATGTGACACAATAATGTGATGAAAATGTCTTAAGGGCATTTGTGTGCCATCATTTTTGTTCTTTTGTTCTTTTTTATTTGTGTCTGCTCTCGCTGCAAGGCTGCCCTATGAATGACTTCTCCACTCTGTGCATGTGAGTGTTGTTTTGCAATGTGTCAGAGACACTGCTGCCACTGAAAGTGTCAGCTGAAGCTACATTAAACTGAGAAGAAGGAGAAAAGCAGAAGGAAAAAACAGGCATGAAAGACTTGCATATGTGTGTAATTAGTTGTGATATTAAGTCATTGCTAACCTGTCACAGCTCTCCATTCGTACACACACACACACTCACAGTGCGCAAAGCACTATGAGGGGAAATAGTGCCTATTAAATAACAGCTCCGTCTTATCAAAGCAGTTAAGAGAGCACAGAAAAAAAACAGGAAGAGGAAGATGGATTATGCACCACAAAAGAGGGGGTAGCAGGAAATGATAGCCTGCTGCTGAAGAACTGTTACACCACATGTTTCTCTCAATAAGCTACAGATGTCTCAGAGTATCACTCAATGACTTTGTCATTATGTCACTGTCATGCAGAATGAGTTATGTTCTCATTATAAGAAATACAATCGTCAGGAGAGTCTGAGACAGCACAATGTTCTCCAGGGAATGAACAGCACAGTCATGACTTGAAGCTCTTGTACTCAGTTCCAGAATAAGGGGGCCTCAAACACCAAGGTCTGGCCCTTACGGGGCTCCAGAGGAAAGGGATTTTTCACAGCAGCTAAAATAAAATGTTTCAGACGGAGCCTGAAATAAGGGTTCTTCAAGCCCACCAGTGTAAGGAAAAAAATGTGTACTTTTATTAGCTTTTAGTCATGCAAAACTAACAGGTGTACCAAAGGGGCAACCTGGAGCCGAGAAAGCACAACACCAAATCTTCAAGTTAACATATCGCTGTTACATGTGTGTTACTTTGTTAAGATTTTCAACTAAATGTGCATCCAGTGTGCCAATCTTTTGAGCATCTACTCCTTCAGTATAATTAATAATTTCCCTCAAATCAAAAGTTTCAGTGAAATTAACTGATTTTTCATTTCTATGTTGTGTTATGTTGTTTCAAGAGAATACTGCCGTTCGCTTATAAAAAGTCATATTTCAAGTAGACAGCAAAATATGGCCTCATTAAAAGGTTAAGCAAGAGCTGATTTCTTTCAAAGATTTCAAGTAAAAGCTTGGACTTCAAGCTTTTATTCATCAAGTCATGTGTTTGTGTTTGGGCTGGAGCAAGTGGTCAGTCAAACATTTGTAGAAATCTGCTTTGAATTACATCAGACTGCCTCCGAGTATGGTTTACATTTGAGCTCATTTCATGTGATTTTTTTCTTGTTTGCTATTCTTAAATCCTCCATGGTGGTGCCAAAAACATATGGTCTAGAAGTCCAAGTCTTGAAGAGATGTGCCTCTCATTTGGACAAATATGTGAACTCTTCCTGAACCTGTCTGCACAAAGACCCTCATTACTCTAATATTATTTTGAATAAAATGAAAGCTACATATAAACCAAATTTCAAAATGATGCTCAAGCTTTTGTTTTAGAAGGCGAGTCATTACTGAAAAGTGATTGATTAAGGTTGTACTGAGATCTACTTTGTCCCTGCAGGCAGCACAGAGAAGTCGTCTGAAGATGTGTCATAAGTACACAGTGTTCATACATTCTGTGCAGTTTAGAATCTGAGATGGTTTTAATACGGGTCTAATGCATTCTAAGTATGGTGTATAGAAATTCATGTGATCACATTTATCAAATAAGTTAAATTTGAACATTTTCACATGATGCCTTTGAAGTGGAATAAGAGACATGATGAAACTTAACAACACTTTACTCATCTAACCCTGAAGAAGCCCATTCAGCCCTTAATGTTTGACTGTGATGTGGTTCAGCAGTGTGACATGTCTTCAATTAGTGCTGCTTGTCATTTGTCGGGTTTTGGCAGGAAGCTGCCAGAAGTCTCGGTCCTTGTGACTCTTGTTCTCTCTCTTACAAGTACTTTTATAGCTCTTTTATGGCTCTTTCTGACATTAAAATCCCTCCCCCTCTCCACACATCTTTTCCTCTTCCTTCCCTATCGCTCATTTCTAATTAGCAGCAATAGATTAGTTCCACCATCATTTACAGGATCTGCCTGCCCTGAACGTGTGTCTGTCTTTCTAATTCCATCAAACATCAGTTGACAGCCTCTCACCAAAGTCCAAACACGACTCCTTATTGATTTTTCCTCCATTTAAATGATTTTATGACAAGGTTGTATCACAATATCAGAGGGCGTTGAAATTGACTATCAAGCAACTAAGTGAGTGCATGAATAGAGCCTGTAATTACAAGCAGGTTGTGTCAAATAGTTAGAGGACATGTAGAAATGCAGAGGACAAATACTCTTATATTTATTTAACCAGGAGTCCAAAGCTATGCAAGCAGTGATAAAAACCACAATAATTTTTCCATCGACTTGCTGGTATCATAGGCACCACCAGGCTAACCATATCCAAAATGATGTTTCCTCTGGAGATAATGACCACTTTTCTAATAATGACAATAACACTAAATTGAAGGAAAGAAAGGACCAAAATACGGCATCTTTACACAAAATAGATGGCAAAGTATATTTATCTCTAAAATGTAGTTGAGTAAACGTCAAATGTTTGTAAGTAAATTTACAAAAGGACATGTAGCGCCCTTAGTCCTCCTAATCAAGGAAACTGCAAATAAAAACACAACATTCAATCTAGGTTCAGAAAGCTGGATAAGACTCTACTGACCCACTACAGATAGAGAGAGAGAACATTATGTTGAACAGTGACTGTTTTATTGCCTCAACAGTCAACAAGCAATATTGGTGCAATGTACAAAAATACAATATCCCAAAATAAAGCCTTTTTTTAAAATGGTAAAATAAACTAAAAAGTCCAAAAAAGAAATGTCTTTAATTTCAATGAAAGTTCAAGTTCTCATGAGATTCTCCTATAACTACCCGGGTAGATTTTGTTGTGTTCGTGTCATATCTGTCCTTTGGCTGAAGTGACTTTGAATCTGAAGTTCGAAGAGGGCAGAACCCACAGCTGGCTACACTGTGTGTTCAGTCTGTTCTTTCAAACTCTCTGGAAACTGGCTCGCCAATGAACCCTCCTGGGTTCAAAATCTTTCCACTAAAGACAAAAACCAATCTACACTCACAGTATAGAATAACAGTACTATCACTTTCTGTTCATCCTACTGCAATCAGTCTTATTATCTCTAAATAAGAATAAAATTACACACAAATACAGTCAAACTACTTGAGTATGATCAACAACAAATATAAAATGTCACACTTCAAATTTTAGAAAATAGTAACTCATTTAACATTGCTTAGGTTAAGCAATATGATTCCATTAATATTTTAACATTTCCCTAACATATTTATACTTTTAACTCATTTAGATGAACCAAATCATCCTTCTTTTTAGAAATGAACTGCATCTCAACCACTAACAGAGTAGGAGAACAATACATGACTTTAAGTCTACAGAAATGAATAACACACACTTTCAATGCTGTATCATCACTTCATTTTGTTATCAGGACAACAGCCTTTTAGCTGGAAAGCTTAATGTATATTCTTGATGAATTTCACATTCACATTAGTCATCGCGCTAGCCGTTAGCATCGCGCCTCTATTTTTAACCACTCTTTGCTTTACAATGACGTTAATTACATCACTGCACTTTCAAACATTAGGCATCCCACCTCCGATTGGTTTTTAAATTAAATTCCATCACCTAAAACAATCATCATGACTCTGTATGTCTAATACTAACTGGCGCTAGCATTTAGCATCGTTAGCTTCCTTACCGGAGCTAGTCGTGAGAGGGCTCGCAGGATTGAAGCGGCTTCACGTTTCACACACAGTTGGATCCTAACAAGACACTTATTAGAACATGACATGAGAGGATTAATCTTTGGTTTTTGATGTTATTCATGAATCATACCTACGAATTTCTCAGATATGTCGAGGGGGAAAAGAAGTGTGCTCTGGGCGGTGACTCAGACAAAAGGGAAAGTGAGTACCGCGAAAAAGGTGTCAGAACTTTTTACACATCTAACGGTGAAGCACTGTTAGGGCAATGCGCCACCTCCTGACCAGAATTTACACTACACTTCGAAATTACTTGTATGGCTTTGGTAACCATATTTTTCATATGTTACAGACAGTATTCAAGTGAATTTACTTTGTTAATGTTCACCCCTGCCAAAACTCACAGGGTTTAGCAATCTCCTCTTCTTACAAAAAGGCAAATATGAAACAATCTTTCTGATGAAAAAAATCAACAGTAGAAATTATGACATCATTTCAGTAAACCAAAATGTCACAATTATGGGTCAGCTGGCTGCTATACAGCATAACAGATGTTTGTTAATGCCGTCCTCACATAAAGAAAGCATGGTTGTTTTTACAGTCACTCTTGTTACACAGGAGCCTGACCCAGCCTAAGGCATTGAAACTCTCTTTCACATATTAAAGAGGCATACTATTGAACATTAACAATGTAGTTATGTAAACGACAACTGACAACGCCATCGGAACACTTCGCCATGGCAACAAAGCAGCTCTGAGGAGTGCAATGCCATGTACAGTTATTTCCATGACAACATCATTAAAAGTTTCACGTGAAGAGCTCCAATCAAACATTGGAATGATTTGAAAAACAGCCCGAGACCTTGAGGTGACTCATTTCTTTGTTGTTCACTCCTGCTGTTTTGTGACCCTCCTCTGCTCTAATGTCTGAAGTTACCTCTCACTGCTGCTTTTGTGACCCTTGTTAGGATGACTTGCACGCCTGTCAGCATCAGTATCTTCTGCCTTGGTAAACAACTCCTTGATAGGAGAGAGAGCCTTCAGATGTTAGAGAGTTTCATAAAAAAACTTTTTGGGAAGAGGAAATTGATCTTGACAACTTCTCCATGAACTTCTAACTTTTCTCCTGTAAAACTGAAGTTCTTTTTCGTTTGATTTAGATAATAATCCTCAAAATTAAGCCTCAAAATTAGGCAGCAAAAAATAAATTAATTGAACCTTGAATTGCATGCTTCAAACCACACATTTATTTCTATCTTAATATGAATTGGTGTGTCAGGTACAGTTAAAACCAGCCTTTTCAAAGGTTTAAGAGATAAATATGTATTTATTTATCTTTAAAGTGGTCTTTGGACTATTGAGTTTTTCAAACAAGTAACACAGAGCTGCCAAGCCTCTGCGTGGTTATTAAAGAGCTCTTAAAACAACGCTTCTGTAGAACTAAAACAGTGACTTTGGTCCCCTGTCCCACTGGTGATTACAAACACCCTTAACCGCTCAAAGTCAAAGATGTATTAGCCCATCAAACACACTCCCAGACATACACACTAAACTAGATACACAAAGATGTACACACTATAAAACAGCACTGGCAAGCCACCAAGACACTCAATATACCCAATCTCTCTCTTGCACGGCAGCCTGTGAATTCCCAGTTTGCTTTGCAGCGACAACAGGGTGTATATGGGTCTGTGTGTATGCGTGGTGTGTGTTTGTGTGTAGATAAAAACACAGCAATCACTGAATGCAGGCACAGGGGCCACCAAACTAAATGCTTGGACGAAGCTGGCATGAAGATTGCACACACACACACACACACACACACACACACACACACACAAATACACACTCACACACACATACGATTAGGAATGGATATGCTTGCCAAGTCATTTCCCCCTCTGTTCCAGCAGGCACTGAAGTGCTTAGTGCACAGCGAGCAGACCTCAGCCTATAGAAATGAAAAAGCAGAGTGAGACAGGGAAAAAAAGAGGGAAAAGGTGGGAGGTTGAGACGAAAAGCAACAAAGCATGTTGGTCACCCAAATTGCAAAAATTAATTGGTCACAGCCATGTGGGTTTGTATTTGCATCCCCCATTTGTACTTGAGCTGAGCTGCAGAAAATTACAGGCCTGTTTTTCTGCAAATTTGGGTTTAATACCTTAGCAGAAAAATTCCAATTCATAATCACAATTCATTCGGCTGCAGGGAAGAATTGTGTGTACTGGAATTGGAAGAACTGTGTGTAACATTTACTGTTCCTTACTTGAACAAACATAAGACAGACTTCTCCAAAAAGTGCTACTTTTATTGAAACTTAAGTATTTTACAGTAAATATTTTTCCCTGATGGGACTACAAAATAAAATGAGAACGATAAAATGGGGCTGGAAAAAGAACAAAAAAGAAAGACATGCTGCTCTTGTCCTGCAAATTAGAATATAGGGTCAAAGCTGATGATTGGGGCAGAAGACACGCACACACACAAATTATTAACAAAAATAGGTTCAGCGAGGTCTTAGTTGTAAGGTAGTGTCAGTAACCGCTATTTCCGTGCATCTGAGGCTAAGTAAGCCTCTATTCATCCAGTGATGCACACACATGCACACAATCACACACACAAGACGGTACTTTTATATTTTATGCAACTGTCAGTCACTGGGAGCCTCCTTAATGTTAATTATGTTAGTGCTAAAACATTTGCAATGTGATTCCTTTGACCCTGCATAAATATTTTAATTACTACTTTAAGCTTCACAACAATCATCTCAGTGCACTCCTAAGAAGCAGTTTCTGCTTGAAGGTAAGTTTTTTGAAAGAACAAGGGGAAAAAAGAAGAGATAAAGTGGGGTTTTTAATGATTAAGCCATGAAGAATGACAGCATAGTAAGAGATAATAAACTTCAACAGAAGATGAGCCTGGAATGAAAATCTAGAGTCAGCATTTCTCCACTGTATTTTGTTTATTTACTGCTTTGCATTCTTTACTTCAGTGAATTAAAATGACAGTCATTGAAAGATCCTGAACACATGAGGCATAAGTGGAAAACAAGGGGCTATATGTTGTTTATTCATCTTGTGATACATTTCATTGAAGATGCTGAAGTCCATTCTTTGAAGTATGGCATGTATTTTGGGACCAACTCACACACATTCAAAACTCTAAAAGTATTGGGACTAACATTTGAGCAAGAACTGAATAATAAGAGACAAGCATCTTGTCTCACATGCCCAATACGAGCCCAACTGCTTGCTGTTTTTCTATGTCTCTTTTTTAGAAACCATTACTGTTGATCCACATTTTATAACTCGTGGCTGACAGCCACAGATTCATTATAATTAATAGCCACTATATAAGTAAAGGCAGGCATTATGGCCACCTGCTGTCCTGTAAGCTCCAGCTGAGTGAGGGAATGCTGCTTTTAAAAGAGAGATGCAGAGTGTTAAAGAAGTGAAAACTGCGGGCTTTAATATAATGAAGAGACAAGTAGGTACAGTTGACTAGAATAGTATTTTATGGGTTCAAATTTCTGTTTATTGGATATACCTTGAGTCATTGCACATTAGCACATATCTGATACAGCTGAGAACATAAATGTAATGCATGTGGTCTGGGCTTGATATAAAGCAGCATTCTTTGTTTATGACTTCAATTACACAATATTCAACAAAAACCTGATAATTTAATATTCTGTCTCTCTTAACCCTTAACTTTGGGTATTTTCACACCTGCAGCTCATTTATTTTGGATTCAAGTGGTAAAAAGAGGCATTTCTGAAAATACCCCATGGGTTTTTTTATGTTCATAGTGCAGTAATGCAGAGCTGGCCACGGCACATACAATGCAGGGCTCTGTGCACATACCAGTGAGCACACTTGTTTAATTTTGTTGGACACATCTCAAAAATGTACAGAAGTTCGCAAACACTGAGTGCTCTCAAGAGCATCGTTGCATCAAGACCAAGAAACACTGAAAACAGGATGTAAAGGTACAAGACCAATTTGGAAAAAGTCGATGATAACTTGTACAAAATTAAAAGCAGAAGCTGTAACTGTTTCACTGCCCACCACCTGTTTTAAGTAAAGGGGAAGTGTCTTCTTGAATGAAGTAAGCAAGGCTACTGGTTGCTCTCTTCTTTGAGTTTTGATTTAACCATGAAGCTATTCAGCTCAAAAAGCTGCAACACTACCACTGAGCTACTGAGCAATGTAGTAAAATGACTAACACGTTGCTATCTGTAGCTGCTAGACACTATTGAACGACCTCACCTACAGTAGGGGTGTGATGATTCAGCAGCTTTTTGTTCTGGTTACCAGGTTGATGCATCCACACTGCAAAGAAGTCATTTCAGGGTTCAACTGAAAGCATGCGGAGACCGACTCTCCTCAACAACCTTGGCTCACTTGTTTTCATCGGAGTGTGACTGCTATGTTAAGCATTACCAAATCCTGGGCCAAGGAGGGAAACACGGCCGATGATTCAGCTGTGAAAGAATCCTTATTGTTACCTAAAGTTACAACACGCCACAACGAAACAGGCTAAATGTGAGCTCCTCTTCAGTTTTTACACTCAATGATGGTACAGACATCTTCCAATAACAAAGACAAGACAATTTCGCAATACCTTTGATTGATGACAGATAACATTATCTGGATTCATCTGGAGATGCTTTACAAAGCTGTCATACTGGAAAAATCTGCCCTTGCACATGAGAGAGGTCCCTTCACTGTCCACTTCTAAAACTTTTTAAAAATTCCCTTTTTATTCCTTGGCTTTTAACCTCAGTGAGACTTTGCTCCTTTGAATGATTTTATTTGCTTTAGAGTTTATTTGCTTTTCATTGGTTTTAAATGTCCTCTTTCATGTGTCTATTTTTTCTCTTATCTGTTTTTACTTAAGCTCTCTGTATAATACTCTGACTTCAGATGAGGTTGTTTTAAAGTACTTCATGACTAGAGTTGGTCGGTTGGCCTATCAGTCTCGAACCATGACCCTCATTATGTTTGTGAAACAACACTACCTGCTTCATTCAAACTAATGTTATTTCAAACAAGTCAATATAATTAAATGGCACATTAATTTAAGACTATACAGTAGAGTGTACTAATGTTGAATCTCCTTTGTGTTGCTATGCCTTAAGTTGCTCCGTCCATTTCACAAGAACGTCACTGTGCAGAAGACAAATCGACAACAGCTGCAACTAAGGCAAGAATTCAGGAACTCTTTCTTTTATTAGAAACAACTGAAGTGAATGATGCAAAGTGAATAATGATCTTTTCTCTATGGCTCCTGCCTCAATATTTCATTGTAAGTGATGATCTACCAAACATAAAAGGTGTCGCTGCATCCATATTTCACTGAAGAACAATGCAGTGTAACTGACATACACAGTGAGGAAATGTGCTTACAAAGCATCAAAAGAACTGTCACACAGTATGGATGGCTGCAAAATAATATAGGGCACTGCAGGATAGATGTAACAAGCTTCATAGCTACACGCATCATTTGATCACATAATACAAAGCTAGTGTGTGTCTGTGTGTAAGACATGCATCATTTGATCTGGTAATATAAAGCTTTGGTGGCTGTGTTTGTGTGAGACTTTGCTTGACATGCATCATTTGCCCTTATACTACAGAATTGCAACGTGTGTCTGAGACATGCAGCAGCGAGGTAAAGGAAAAATCAGGATAGGGTACACGCCTGTATATGTGTGTCAACAGCGTGTGACACGCATCATATACTTAGATAATACAAAGTGTGTGTGTGTGTGTGTGTGTGTGTGTGTGTTTGTGTTTGTGTGAAGGATACAAACAATGGTGCATCCAATCACAAAGCTTTCTGAGTGAGAGAGTGATGAGTCCTGTCACTTCTGAACCACACACACACACAGGGAGAGAGAGAGAGTTGCTTACATGCTGGCTTTCTGCTAAATTAAGCATTGGAAGAAACTACAGACACTACATCAGACAGCACAGGCATGTACAGACACACACAAACACCCTCCCTGACAGAAAAAAAGCTCACAAACAAGCTGAGAGAGACACTTGTGACTGGGGACGTATACAGTGCATGTTTGCGCTCTCACATACACACTCGTTCAGATTAAAATGCAGACATACTGACAGAGACACATGTGCCTGTGTCAGGCGACACATAAATTGGGGCATGCATTATTAACTGTCGCAGTTTTCAGAGCACATGTTGGGACTGTTGTACCTCAAAGCAGAGCTACAGAAGACAGAAACACAGCTTGAGTCTGTGCATGACAACGAATCAGAAAAAGTGAATGCTTAAAAGAGGCTTTGGGCTCCCCTGTGTTAAATCTATAGGACTTTTAAAAGAACCAAAACTTCAAGGAGTATAATTGAAAAACCAGTCAATAAACACAAAAGCCTTCTCACACATTACCAGATGATTTTATCCTTTATTTAAGTGTCTAAATGTTTTTGACAGATTACCAAGAAAAAAAAGGACAAACACTGTCTTGATGATGCTCCAGACTGTGCATTCACACCAAGAACATTTGCAAAAACTGAAATATATTCAAGTTTTTGTCCATCTTAAGTCAAAAAGTATTGAAAGGTAGTTCTTCTTTCAAGAAAGTTGACGAGCAAAAGACAGTTTTTCGACTCAAAACTTATCAAAATAGTTGGGTGGTAAAAAAAAAAAAAAAAAAGCCAATCAATGAGTTATATCCATTTTTTTCTTTGCATTCTCACCCATCAAGCCAACTGGTAACGTTTCCTCAACCTATACAATAAGCATGGGAGCAAAACAGTAAAATGAAAAACCTTCAAACAAATACAACACAGAAAAACAATGAAATACATTTTTCATGAAATTTGAAAATATACTCATCTTGTGTTTTAATCAAAAATAAATACTTCAAAACAAAGGTTAAAGTTCACTTTTGATCAGAGTATTCACAAAGTATTTCCCCAATCCACAGACTAAAACGACTCAAAATGTAAATTAATCAAAAGCCAACTCAACATAAGAGAGAAGGCGATCCTCCCTGATAGAATATACTCAGAGATCTTGTGTCTCATTTCTCTAACTTAGATGTTCTGTGGACCTGTGTGAGGGTCCAAATCTCCATTTGCTGAGAGTTTTCACAAAAATTTTGCTTGGGTAGAAACACTTAAAACATGCTCTGCTGGTTGAGTTGTGTTTGATTATTGCACAATAAAGCTACCTATAAAATACCACAAATATATGATCCAAAAATGTATTACCAGATGGCCAATGTGGTGCAAGCATATAGTGAAAAAGAGACAAGACAAGGCATGGCACTGTCCTGAAACAGCTAAATATCAGAAAATATATAACTCTCTTTCACTCTGTGCTTAAAAAGAAGAGCTGAACTAAAAGAAAAATAATCTAACTAGAATGGACTTGTAGCGAAAGTCTTGTACAGTTTCCACAAGGTCTGATGACCTATCAGTGCCCACTTCATTATCCCTTTGTTGATGAAAAAAGGAAAAAAACAAAAAAAGCGTCGACACTGTTTTTCTTTTGAGCAAACAGCAAAATTAGTACTCAGTGATAGACTTTGATCTTTAATTAAAAGTAAATTCAGACTGCACTAAAAACAAGAGAAGCATTCAAAACAGGACTCTGAGTGTCACTGACTTCATCTTTTCTCTTTGGGTTCATTCAATTTCCAGAGGATCAAAGGAAGATGTGTTGTTTTTTTCACCTTTTTTAATCACTCTGTGCAAGCTCAAAAATTGTAACGTGTCCTTCTTCACCTTCTGTTTGGTGGTTGCTCTTTTAATACAGTTTCTCTACAACAAAAGCCAACATAATTGCTGCCAGAGCGAGTCCTATTCCAAGTTTCTTCAGTGTGTCCCTGTCCAGACTGTGCGAGCCAATCAGTAGGATAGATGAAGACGGAGTGGAGGCAGAACTGTGGATACCATTGGCCATCTGCTCCTGTAGAAGGAAACGTACAGAAAAACAACATTAGGGTAAGACCGAGAGAGCAACAGATTTTCTACTGAGTCCTTCACTGGCATCGTCCTTAAATCATAATAAAAAATTCTTCCCTGAGTTTCCTGGGCAGCCCTCTACCACTTACACAGACTCCTGGATTGGTCTTCATGGTAGATGTTCACGGAAATGAGTCTCTTCCCTCTGCTCTTTCAGAGAAACTGAACATGTTCTGAAATAAGTATTTCCAAATTATGTTTCAAGTGATGTGCACTTAATGCAACTCATGAAAATGTTTTGCTGGTCTCAAGAAGTTATTCTAATTAACACAGCAAAGATCCACTTGTCATGAGGGCCACCTTAGTTCACCTCCTGGTTTACAAGGAGAGCTCCGCTTTCACTTAGTTGATCCAGTAAGACCCCACTTTACAGAAACCAAGTGGGGACAAAACTGTTTAAATATTAGAGTTTCAATTTTTCTAGAGGTATTATTTGAATATCCCTGCTTGTAGGAGCAGATGGTTGCAGCTCAGCGAGTATGTCACATCCATATTTCATAATTAGAGGATCATCTTAAGATTAAATCAACTGGCCACAGTCACAAATCAAACAGCCAGGCTCGACAGCACAGTGGTCAGTGATCCAACGCATTAAATGTCTGTAATCAGAGAGTTCTGTTCAGTCTTAATGTGTTGGACCATTAGGAAGACATCCACCGCTGAAGGGATGTGACAGTGAAAGATGGCAGAGAGCAAAGCTGAGGAGAGAGAAACAGAAGGGGAAAGAGATAAAAGTGCCAGAGGAGCAGGGAAGAAGATGACCAAATTCTGATGCTTTTTTTCTTTATGTTGTTGATATTCAAATGATACCCTGGGAACTTTTACTTGAGTTTTTCTTTCCAAAAACCAGACAGAATGTAAGTCACTCTGCCTTTGCTTCTCCATAAAATAGCCATTTATGTAAGAGATTGACAACATTTCAAAATACATCTATTGATGCCACGTGAGATTAGGATCCATGTTCACTCCACTGATGCCGTCACACGAGGGGTAAAGCCGACCCTAGGATGTTATTCTCATCCCCTGCCTGTCTTTCTCTTCTCCTCTTCACCTTACAAAGTTTTATGTAGAAATAAAAGGCCCAATAATTAACAGAATTTCAAATTTACTGATTATTTTGATATTTTGTGGATGAAAGCATGTATAAATGCAGTCATTTGCTTATGCAAATGACAGCATTTCAATTAAGATGCCATTATCTCTGTGCAGAGCATTTAATGCAGTTTTGTAGTGATCCAATTACTACAGAGTGCTGTCTATTGAATCAAGCCCATGTTGATGAAGGTGCATTGTAATGTAGTTATGAGGGGAAGCTTGGCGAGAGACAATGCAAGAGTTGGCTTATGTTGTTAGCACAGCCAGAGCCAGACAGCAACATATCTGAGTTTATTTCAGTGCTCAATTGTTTTACTGTTACCCCGGTGTTTATGTCTAGACTGTATAATATCACAGACAATCGATCAAGACTACGACTATGACTGCTTTTGATAGCAACATATAATGAGCCTCCTTTTAGTGATCACCTTACACATTGACACTGAAGGGTTCTTGCATTTGTTTTAATTCTTAAGGCGGTCGCTGTTTGATCATAATCAACAATTCAACAAGTAAGCAGAGTTTAAAAGTACACTTGGGCCTACTTACTGAAGTAGTGAGTGGAAAATGTTAAGAAATGCTCTGGCTTTGATTTCTGCAGTGTTAAAATGAATTAGTTGGTAATACTGTATACATACTATCAACCCCACACTTGCCTAATTAGCCTCCCCCTCCAAATCAATCATATTTCTGTTTGATCACACATTAATCTAGTTTTATCATAATGTCGGAGCAGAGACCTGAGGCTGATTCAAAGCCAAGTCAATTGTCTGCTAAATAAATAATCCTGCACACCATGTGGCTGTTTTGAATTGAGCTCTGAACATTTCTGATAAGAAATCCAACACTTGTCAACATCTCTGAGTGGAGGAGAAATCAATCTGGATGACCTTGTACTGATTTGTACATATATTTTCCTTTGATATAGCCGTCGAAATTACATTTCAACCACAAGGTAGATCCATGCTGAGATCTGTAGAGGAATTGATCAACAGCTTTTTAGTTTTGCCCTACATCAAGTTTACCAAGAGTTTGTGCTTTGGAATCTTATTTGATAGATGCGACTCACATCTTCTCCTATCCTTCTATCTCACTCTGCTCCTTCAAGAATCTTTAACCAAACTTAATAGATGGGGGACGAAACGGTTCATGAAAAAAATCGGAACCATTCTGTCAACCTGACTGAGTTCTGGGTGTGTGAACAGTTCCAATCACAAACATGTGCAACTCTTGTATTGTGGACAAGGTGAGCAGCGGAGAAAGAGTTAGACCATAATAAGATCTGAACCATGGGTTATGTGAACTACACCAACCCTGCCACAGCTTTTTGGATTAATAATATGCTAACTTTTATGCAAGTACAGTTCTGTTCAAATTCTGGAAAAAAAAGAAAAAAAAACAAGAATCAAACTTTGTAAAAACCAAACAAACAAAAAACTCTTTGTCTTTAGTGTGCTGCTTTCTTTACCTGTTAAATATGTTCTGTAAGTTTAGGCAAGTAACGTGGTGAGCGCATCACTTCCTTTAAAGTTTGTCTTTAAGTATGAAAGTTGCATACAGGTAAAAGTTTATGTAAAGTGTATAATTCAGAGAACTTGGAAACAACAGCCCTCCACACCTTCAAAGTAAAGTAAAAGAATTAGAGGTTTTAGGGAGAGTGAACACCTGCCTGTATGTACAGCGTGTAGCTGTATGTAAGTGAGAGTCTGTGCACGCCTACACGTGTTGTACGCACGCATGGCAGTGTGTACAAGCAGCAGCACCGTGTCTGTCCTTCGCCTCCTTATCCTCCACATGATTCCCTCTTCCTTGTCCCCTCTAACAGTTGTGAACGCTACCTTGCCTCCCACTCTTTTCCTCAGAGTTGTTGCTGAATGGGATCCTCTGTTATCACACACAAAGGAGAATGGATACTATAACTGTCAACGCCTACATGACGCATCCATAAGTCACTTACAGTAACTTCAGACAACAGTTGGAGGGAGGATGAGTAACAGAGGTCTGGCTGACGTTTCCGCATTTGGTTAATGTTCAGCACCCTCTGACTCCCTGATGGAGAAACTGATATGTTGCTGTTTTGTTGCTGTTTTGATGCTCGAAAAACAATACCGCTGCTTTTTGTTACCTCTAGAGCCAAACAAAGCTTGGGCATAGCACATGTTAGTTTTCCCTTCAGCCTCTTAAATTCAAAAAGCACTTATCTTTTGAATTTAGTCACTCCAAAGGAAGATAATATATTCAAGTATGAATGAAAATAAAGAAAAAAACAGAAATTCTTCAATCATTGCTTTAAAGAGATGGACACAGAGAGAGAAAGACTCCCTGCTTACTTGAGGAAGAAAAGGATCCAAATGAGTCATTAATGGAGACGAAGACAAAAGAAGAGCAAAGAGCAAAGAGTTGAGCACCAAAAGCATTATCCTTCTCTGCGCTGACAGGCCAAATGCACAGCTTCTTCTCTTTCCATCTATTTATCTGTCGCTCTGCAGGTGGCCTGTAACAACAGGGTGCCAGCAGAGAGACTGAATGGTACAGTTGAAAATCTATTACTACTGGGGAGGATAAGTGAAAATCCAAGTACCAGTAGGTGCGTGTCAGCACAGTGGGAGGGAAGGGTAGAGAAGTGGGGTGAGGTGCAAAACTGAGAGAAAAAATGAGGAGACGAAGGAGAGGAAGATAGGGGGCAAGAATAGATGAGGGATGTGGTTTTCAATGATAGTTCACCACCTGCCAGCCTGCATGCTGAGTTGGTGCATATATGTGTGTGCCTGAGAACGACAAAGTAAGAGTATGGGTATTTGTGAGTTGGTGTGTGTGTGAGTGCATGTAGGCCTGTGTTGTGTTATGTCTCTTTCTCTGTTCACAGCGGTACAACAGAGCAAAATAGTCCTACTCAAGAATCCTCTAAGCGTGGCTATGGACTGCCTTACACAGCAAGAAACTTTCCCTCAAGGTCCTGGGTCCTCTCGGTCTTAAAATCTTTGGCTTCAATTTCAAACGTGCACTCTTTTTAGGAAAAAAAAAAAAATCTGCCAGGGAGTCTGTTGCAGTCTCTGCCAACACACTGCAGCACACAAAGACACACACCACATCACGAGAGCCAGCAAGTACAATACACAGTGGTCACATTTCTCACATGATCCTCACCAGCTGTCAGTGTCACTCTATACACACTGAACCAATGGAAGTGGTTTGTGTGGGAGTGTGTGCGAGTGTGTGTAAGCGTGTGTATGAGTGTGAGTAAACAGATACTGTAACAGGCTCCTTAGTCACGGGTGATTTAACAAAGCCACAGTGACAGTCACAATGAGCTGCAGCTGTATTTACAGCTGGACAGAGAGAAGGGACAGAAATTATAATCCTTTCAAGTGATATTCCTGATATAAGTAACAGCTTTGTTTGAACTAACTTGTAAGTACACAATTTTTTTAGCAAAGTTTGTTAGACATACAATTAAAAGACAAAAGATGGAGATGAAAGCTGGATGGGGAACTACTTCATACTGATTTTTCTTCCTCTTTCTCATCTGTCATCTGAACTTTCTCCATTTCTTTAACTGTCAAACCCTTTTGATACAACAAACATATGAGTGTGAAGGTGTACCTGTTGTCACTTTACACACACTTGAAAGCTCAAAACTTCCTTATACTAACATAAAATCAAGTTACGCCTTTTTTTTCTGTCACTTATGCGTGCATACACATTGGTGGTGAAGACATGTGCCAGCAGAGTCACATCTATAAACACACAACCCATGTTTACCTTGGCAGACCTCACTCCAAAGGTTATGCTTACTCTTCTTATTATTTTTAAGAGACTTTGTCAGCAATATTTTTTTTGGAGTGATCAGGTTTGATTACTTTGCCCAACCAAACCACTACAGCACTGAGCAGCTACGATCAATGCAAGAAGAAAACAACCAACATTTTCAGATGTGTGTTCCGAAATGGTGGGAGACACTATTTGGTAAAATTTAAGAATGAAAAGGTGGAGACGTTTTGTTTACATGTAGAGTGAATAAATCTATTGGTTTATTTGAGGAGAGTCAGGCCAGAGATTAAGAGCCAGGACGCACTGGGAGCACTGGGGCATCTCTCACAGGCAGAGGGTGGGTGTGGGTGTGTGTGAGAGGTAGTGTAGATCCTGGATGAAACCTCTGCCACCTCTGGCCTCAATTGAAAAATAAAATACTCGTGAGTCGTAAATAAGGCTCACTGCACAATATTGCAATAACAATGACAAAAGCACAATACTTTGACCAAAGTGCAGCTAAAACTCTGCTGACAAAGCTTGTTATGCTTGAAAGAAGGGTCAATGTGAAACTAAACAGAGCCATTCTGAGAGTTATCTGCTGTATAATATTGCTCAAGAGTTGTTTATATGGCCAGTGGAAATTATGATTTTATGACAACATGGAAGAAAAGACAGAGAAAGAGCATGCTTACTCTAATACATCTTTAGTGTAGGGATCTGTTATTTACATCCCCCATCTGTTGTTCAAAAGCAAACACACCAGCAAAGTAAAACCTCTGCCTTTTTAAACACACAGAATGAGGCTGTATAATGTCACTTGACATGTATGCTAAGAAAACTAGAAATAGACACAACTGTTAGTTTTGATGGCTTAACATTCGTCTCTTTGTTACAGTGACTTTGGCTCTTCCAGTAAACACAAAGCACAGGCCATGTAATACAATTTGACATGCTAAATGAAATGCTCAAAATAGCTGCGCCTGCTGTTTGGAGAGCAAAGCAAATTATTTGCTACCGGAGTAAACAAAGTCATGCAAAGGCCAAGCTAAACCTTTTGACATCTCAGTCAAAAAAAAAAGAAAGTTAAAAATAGGTTCGAGAGGATTAGCCGTATCCCAGCAATGAAAGACAGCTTAATCTTTGATTTTTGTTATCTTCTGACAATAGAGATGACAACATGCAGCATACATAACACAACATCAAAGCAACAATACAGAGCAGTTACATGTCAACACAGAGCCTTTCAAATGTTTGGGGTGAAATGCTGATTTTGGTCCACATGTAAAGCCTTGTGTCTGTTTGCCTGTGTTTTCCATGTGTGTATGATTTGTCTACACGATGATCATGTGTGTGCAGTTAGTGTATCACAGAGCCTGCGGCTAGTTGGAGACCGCCAATCACACCAGGGAGTCTGTGCATCGGAGTGTATGTATATATGATGTGTGAAGGATTTGTGTGTGTGTGCCTCTGTGTGTGTAATAAGGCATGTTTCACCAATAAACCTGCTGTATATTGGTGTGAATCTGTCTCTGTACACTAAGAACTATGATGCAAAATACCAGCAATCTCACCCACTTATTTTGTACTAGAAAATTTAAGATACCATTTTAAATTGGCTATATGTGCCGCTATATCTCCCTTTTTCCATCCAATGATGCCAAATAAGTAAAAAGCGCAAACAAAAGAGGAAAAGGAGGTGAGGGAACTGATGTAACAGGACTTAAAAAGGGGGAAAAGCACTAACAAATAACAAAGTTAACATACATTTATAATGATAATGAAAAAGCAACATAAAATGGGATGAGACAAGAAAAAAAATATATCAGCAGGGGCTGAGAAACTAAGCCACATCAGCCCTACAGAAAAGTAAAAAAAAAAGTCTTGAAAATGTGATACCACTGCAGAGATTGGTCTATTCGCCTCCAATTTTTTCTTTTCTTTCTTTCTTTTTTTTTTGTTATTCTGTCCATTTGTGGTCACTGAGGGACACATTTCTCCATCCATTGCGGAGCTTCCCATTCTCTCCTGTCTTTCATACGAGCTCTCAATTTGCTGTCTTGGGGAGAGAGCATGGCTGTTTTCTTGTCTTTCCCCTATTCTCTCTGTCTCCTTGAGAAAGTATGCTGTGAAAAGAGCTGATTATTGGATGGCACTCAAGCTGCTTTTCTGTCTCCTGATCTCTCCGTCTACCTCTCTCCCTCTTTCATTCTTGCTTCATTTTTTGGCCTCTCACTCACACCCCCACCACACCTTTTCCTCCTCTTCTATCATTTAATTTCATCTGAGGATGAGGACCAGTGAAGATACTTTCTCTTTTTCTTTCCTTCACCATGCTGTTGAGTGCTTTCTCTGCTATTGTGTCCCACTAAAAAGACTCATTACTGTCCTTCCCTTTCTGCGGAAAGTGCTGTTTCTATGAATGAAGGGCTGACAGGAAAAGAGAAAGAATGAGAGAGACTCTAAGAGTAATGGAGAGAGAGGATGGTAGAGGAGATGTCATCCATATCAATAAAAGAACATTTTTTGAAAACCTTGGTCTTGTTTCATGAAATAAAATGGCAAAACATCAAGGCCTATTAATGAACATGTCAAACCACACAAAGAAATCAAGAGAAGATGGAAAAACAGGTAGAAAGGCAAAATTTAAGCCGAAAAAAACAGATAACAACACGTCAAGGACAAGATAGGGGATGGAAAGCAACATAACACAAACACAATGTTACCAATGTACTGTCCATGCCCTGTTAGATCTCAACATGTAACGGCAAGCTGAAAAGTAAAAGGGGGAAAAGTAATAAAACCTAGCATGCAATAGCCGGTCAATAGTGTAGTAAGCTGCTTAGCCCAAACGAGAACAACGTTTTGACTGAAATTTAAAAGCTTGTCACATTTTGGGCAGTTATTAAGTTATTGGACAAGAAAAAAATTTTTTTTCTATAATGTTCAGCCAATGCTTCAATGTAAAAAAGTCCACACCCAAATTTGCATCCCCACCAACTCCGTCACCCAATTTCAGATAATGGGCAGAAAGTTGAGGGTGAATTTTTTGATAACCAAGGAAATAAATACTAGGAAATAAAGTTAAACAACCAAATGTCGAAAAAAATTGCAGGTTCAAGCTTTTGAATGTAAATGTGTGGCTTTTCATTTCTGCAAAGTAGTATTTCAGATTATACTGTAAGTCTGATGACAGGTGTGATTAAAACAGTGCATTACACAGGGAAATTCAACTCCCAGCTTTCAGACATTGTTTCTAAACTGAAAACCTCTTTGCTGATCTATACACATTTAGAAAAAAATGTGAACATCATTTGAAGACCTTGACCAAACCCAGTAGTTATTTTTACCAAACATGAGCAGAAAGTCATTGGCATATTTTGAAAAGAAATGTCATCCTAGAATCTCTTTAAACAAATCACAATTTGCATAATTTATTTGGCCGTTCTGTAGTAAATGTACATTTTTACCAGTCAAAGAGCTCAACACAACATTGTTGAGCTGCACACAGACAAGAGCAGAGTGCCACAAGATCACTGAATCCATCCTCTTTACTCATTCATCCATCCATAATTCCTACACCTGTCCATATTCACACATCCATGCATCCATTCATCTGGCCATCCATCAGTGGAGTCTATCTAAGCCATCACCGTCTCCACATCTATCCATATCTATCTGTCCACTCTCAGGTCCATCCATCCACACAAGCTTTTACATGCCACCACTCTATAAATCCATCCATCTTTCAATTCGGCCATATTGCTTCATTTCAGTGCGCATCAGTATGGATGCTGGCTGCTGTGCAATCATTCCTCCCTCCATCTGTGAAATGATAGATCTCTAACTTTGTTCCTTTTCCACAAATGGACATTACAGACCTTGGTGGGTTTCTCTGCCTATCAAATCACCCACTTATCCAACACTCTTTCTTTCTTTCTTTCACTTCATCTCACGGCCCTCCTCTGCATCTGAGATGAAAGGAAACAGCCTGGTCTCCAACTGTCTATCAGCAACACAGCTATCATGGAACCCATCACACTATCCCTCTCTCCTTTGCTCTGTTATTCTTCTGTTTTTTTTCACTCACACTCTGACAAAAGCCTGTAATTATAGATTCCACTGTGAGACATGGGGGTGAGCATCTATCTGCCTTCTCTTAATCACTCATTCATCTCATTCACACACACACACGCACACGTGCACACACACACACACACACACACACACACACACACACACAGCCCATGGTGTGGTGGACTTATACAGTCACTTATAGAAAATACATGGTCTTGAAATATCTATAGAATGGCCACAAACATGTAAGCAAAGTGTATGTTCTCATCCAGCCTCTGTGTATATATTTTAGTGTCAGAACATACAGAATGCATGTGTGTACATGTCCAATCAGACCTCTTCACTTACAGTAGAAATAATGCAGAATGCAGATCTGGCACATTGATGTCAAGGACATGAACCAGAGGGCTGTATTGTGACTGTGTGTTCACATATGTGTGTGTGTGTGTGTGTAGCTTGCAGAGGTTTCCAAGCCATTAGGTCACATATCTGTTAGCACTGTGCTCAATTGTCACTCCTGTGCCATCAAAAGCAGAATATGACGGTCATAAGGACAAAAACAGATCATGTGCAGCATCTCAGGAAGTCATTTCTTTATGGTTTATCTGAGAATGTAGTAATTATTAATGTGAACAGCAGATACACATTGATAAGTTTTACAGATTTGTCAAAAGTTCCAGACATCTCAATAAGGTCTGTTCACCTTTGAGTCTATTTTTTGTGTTCTCCAAAATCCATTAATCATTTTTTTTATCACGGTAACTACAAACTTTTTTGTAAATGAACAAAATAGAATGAACAAAATAGAAAGAGGTGTGTGAAGTAAATGGGGTGTTTATAACCATGTATATCAGTTGACTTTATCTGATATTTTCTCTCAGACACTTGTGGCCAGAGCATATTGTGTGTTTGTTCAAGTGCTGAAAGGCAGAGTATGAGGGAAAGTAAGAAGGGAAAAATAAATGCAAGCTTTTGTTGCTGTATGGCCCGCTGACTTTATAAGGCAACCAGTTTGACAAGGTCTGGTTCTCAATGCTGAACTTTTCATTGCTAAGTGATGTGTCGCTTGGCTCTCTGTGAAACCTTTCTCTCTTTCTTTTTATCTCATTCTCTGCCATCCATTTCTCCCCTCTCTCTGCTTGCTTTCCTCTTCATCAGTGTCGCCCTCTCTCTCTCCCTCATGTCAATGTCTGTTCCTCAGGTCCCCTCCCTCTCAGTCTGGCAGTAAAGGCTGATGGAGTGTGAAATTAGAAAGTGTATCATATTCTGCTCTGCGGCTCAGAGTCTTGAGCTATAAGCTACAGCTAGTCAGAGTGAAAAATAACATGCAGTGAAACAGATACATTAACATGCTGTTGTGTGTGTTTGTGCGTGTGTGTCTGTCTGTGTGTGTGTGTGTGTGTGTGTGTGTGTGTGTGTGTGTGTGTGTGTGTGTGTGTGTGTGTGTGTGTGTGTGTGTGTAAGTGGTAAAACTCACGACAGAGGACAGTTTAGCCAGCCAAAGCTTATCTTAAATTACTTATCTCATGCCTGGTACACTGGTGCTCTCCCACAAACTGCAGAAGTGAGCACGGATTAAAAAAATGTAGAGCAATTCACATACACAAACACACCTACACACATCTACACACACACACGAACCCACACACATGTAAACACACACCTTATTCTTTTGCTGATGGAACAAAATTTGGAGTGCAGTGGTTCAACTGATAGTTTTGATAGCAGGCCACAAAGTGAAAGCTTCGCATACAACAGCAACAGTTTAAATTCACCTGCTTAACCAGTTTAAATGTCGACAGTCCATATAATGCTGCTGAGAATATCTTAATGTAGACGGAGCACACTGATGTGCAGAAAATAGATAACTGTTGTACAAAGATCAATCAAAGCGGATTCCCCCTACAGCAGATGAGCTGAAAATGAATTCTTCAAACAGTTTTAAATTTTAACTCTTCATATTGTAAGAATACTAATTTTGGTATTTCAAACTTTATACTTGAATATACAAACACATGTACATCTTCTTCTGTAACTTTACTTCTCATATTGTTTGTGTATCTGTTGCTTATATTTTTCAAACATCTTGGATTTTCTTATTTTTTTCTCATTTCTTTCAGGGTGCAGTCACACTGCTCCAGTATGAACCGGACATTAGCAAGGTTGCATTGTACCTATGTAATCTTGTCATAATAAGACACTCATGGCCTGCCAAAGCCATCATGAAAAGCGGTCTCATCAGAGTCAGCACAATGTAGAACACAGAGAACATGGCTATGGCTTAGTTACTTTTTGGTTTATGTTAAGTCGTTTGGTCCGACGATCCTCCAACACCTACACCATTCTTTAAAACTTGGAATTAAAAATTTTATTGTACGTCATGTCCTTCTTTTGTATGTGTGCTTGTGCTTGTACAGTGCCAAGCACACCTCTCCAAAGAGTGTCAAAGCCATGGAAGTGTGCCGTGTCTGAGCATGGTACGGAGCAGGCACACTGATCAAACAAACAAGAATTTAGGGTTGAAACATGGGTATGCAGGATATAGATGGACGGAGTGACCACACCTTTCTTCTCATACTTATTTTCACAAACAAATTGCATTGGTTTTATACATATATCCTGTTATATAGTGACATGAAGCTAACCTACAGGTTCAACTGAGATTATTTGAGTTCAATGTGTTCAGATGTTCTGTTTGAGAGGATAAGCATGCATACATGTGGTTGTGTGTGTGTTTACCTGCATCAGACCAGACACCTCTCCTTTCTGTAGTGGTGCAGCAATGGACGGCGTGAAGGGCTTACTGTCCTCGACTGGTCGGCCTTTAAGGAAGTGTTTACCTGCCTCATAGATGTCCACCTCAATCATCTTTCCTTTGAACTCGAGCCTTTGTGGAACCAGCACCTGCAAACCAGAGGAGAGACTTCATGATGCAAATGCCCATACAAAAGTAAAAAACCTTTAAACTCACAACAATAACTTTTTGGAGTATTTGAAAACCGAAAAATGTTGAATATTTTTTCCATCCAAAATAGTAGGTTAGTGAAGCTTGGGAGATGTCAAAAGAACTGGACCAAAGTGCTGTGTTGTAAAGTGGCTGCATTCTAGTGACCAGGGAGAAAAATCCAGCATCTTGTTGAGCTTCAAAAGCAGAGCTCTATAACTAGTTACTTCACCAAATAACAATCCCTCTGCACGTCTCTTCACATCTGTCAATTAAATTCTCAATTAACTGCTGATCAGAGCTGCTTTCCCCGACGCTCCCCCACATTATTATTCAGCGAGTCCCTGCTTGCATGCCAAAAAACCCAGAGCTGAGTGTTTTCAATCCCATTTATGGAAGCCCCCAAGGTCAAAAAACTACGGCAACAACTGTGAGATAAACCAGAGGGATTTGCTGGTTTGTCTTATTATTTCACCATGGCAACTATAAATCTCGGCTGATCACAGCAGGAGGAAAGAGAAAACAAAGACTTATAATTATGGCTTAGTGTGAAATGGAATTTGTTCTTAATGACCTACCCCCGTAAATAAAGATCATATGCAAATCATTTTCCTTTCAAAACCATTTTCAAACTAACCACAAAGTTGACAGATGACATTCTGTTGCATTAGAAGTCCTGATTTATTACTTTGCTTCAGTACTTTCTCCTATTAACTCTAATAGAAAAACTAGTGTTATGATTGTTGCTGGGGTTTAAAAGTTAAGTCATAAAAGCTTTATGAATCATTATACAAGTAAGCCTTAAGAAGAGGGTTTCTGAGTGAACATTGTGTTTCCTCTTAGGAGAATAAAAAGCTTTCAACCAATAACAGAGGAATTTTTATAAATGTGAATCAATCGAGTATAGACCATGTTTAAAAAGTATAAATATTACACTGATTACATTTATGCTCCATCTTTTTCCTTCCCTCCATGCAAAGACACCAATGGCAAGAAAAGAAGCAGGAGAGTAACCTTGGACCTGTTGGGAATTCGATGTCTTGGCCAAATACACCTCAGCAGGGCAGATACATGCTGATTCACATCATGCGGTGGTCTGTCTAACCATTACGTAGCTCTGCAGGGCTAAGCTACTGACTGGGCAGAAGAGAGCATGTGAACTGGTGGAGGGAGTGTTACTGCTGTGAAGGCAGGAGCAAGCCTGGCTCAGTGTTAATCTGTCAGTCTTTATCCAGCTGGTAGAATATGATAGGAGACACACACACACACACACATCAACACACAGACCGTCTACCCCACACCTGCCTAATCATTACACCTGCTGCTCCACACTCTGACCAGTGTGTGTGTGTGTGTGTGTGTGTGTGTGTGTGTGTGTGTGTGTGTGTGTGTGTGTGTGTGTGTGTGTGTGCGGGTGTGGAGTGAACGTCCAGACTGAGAGTGGAGAGGCAAATCGGCAGGGCTGGAGGGGGAGGTAGGTGAGTGTTTGTGTGTGGGTGAGGGTCATTTGAGGCCCATTACAGGATGATTAAATGATGAAAGAGCACGTCGGATTTCATTGGGAACCCCCCTCCTACTTCCTCATTCAGCTCCCAACTGGTACACACATGCACGCACGCACGCATGCACGCACACACACACACACAGGTGGGCTGGGTGCCTATTATACCCGTCACGATAGATATCCATCTGATGGTGTAAAACGGAAACTAGGCCATTTGTTCACACTAACACCTTTCTCCACCTTATTCCTCACTTCCCTCAACCCACACACCTTCATTCTCTCTACCATCTCCTTTCCCTGTCTTGCTCTGATAACTCATTTCACTTCATGACTGACCTTGACCTCCCTTTTTTTCTACCCCTTCACCATCCATTCCTCCCTGCTGAAAAGAAAGACTTCATGGTTTTTATCTTTATTGGATCAATACTACTTTTTTTTTGTAAAATAGAATGATGCTTTACAGAGGGTGATTACACTACGGCAGATTAATTTCTGTTGAAAAAAACAAACAAACTACATAAAAAAACAATATGTATATCTTAGACCTTCCCTATATACAAAACCACTCAAACATTTTAGCTATTGGTCATTTTTCTACCATCTTAAGTGTCAAAACATTATGTGGGGCAACCGTCCAGCCTTGACTTCTATTTGGACTGTCAGTTCAAAATAACTTAAAATCAATTTAAATATATCTGTAGCCTTATTTGGTATAATTTCAAACATATTTTGCATTCACTGACCAAATTATGAAGCATTTGCACTCGTATTTCCATCATAATATACAAACAAGTGTTATCTGAATTTTCTCATTATATGAAATAGTATCTAAGTTAACTTTAAAAACACTTAAATCTCTCAGCCAAACATGTATATCCTTATTTTTCAGTATTTTACTAATGGCCTGTTCACAAGTCTTATCTGTCAATAACTCATATACAGTAAGGGACACTATAGACCTGTACTGCACAGGTCTGTATATTCCAGTGTGCCTCAAGGATTCACTGTAGACATAAAGTTTACACGATTGGATGATTTATCCCCTGAAGAGACAGATTCAGAAACATATTGGTACATAGTGTTTTTTATGTTCTTTTTTCAACACAGAGTGATTTAAGAGCTCAGACTAAATACTTAATATCCTTCTCTCCCAGAATATGGAACCAGGAACACATCAAACATGCCAGCAAGCTCTTCTCTCGACTACAGTGAACTTAAGCACACATGACATACATGCCTGCATATGCACAAATGCACACATGCATGAAGGAGTTTGCTCAACACACACATGAACTGAGTGACACTGGGAACTTAAAGTTTATAGCCTGCAGAAGGAGGTGCTAAGGGGGGGAGAGGAGGGGAGGAAAGGAGAGGAAAGTGGAAGGGAGGAAAAATTATTACCAGCCCCTGCCCTCCCTGCTAATAAAAAGCATAACTTCAAACATGTTTCTGATGATGGTTAAAGCAGGAGGAAATTGATTTATTTGAAGATGTTCTAAAGTAAATTTTTCACAGGTTGAGAGAGGGTCTTTGAAGCCATGTGGGTGTTTGTGTGTATGGGGTATGGTGTGTGTGTGTGTGTGTGTGTGTGTGTGTGTGTGTGTGTGTGAACAGCTGCATGTGTGTAGGATGGAATGTTCATGTCTTTAGGGCTGACCTTAATGTTAGTACAGTAAAAAAAAAATAGTGCCGCTATCAGCCTCAAAACGCTCTCATGAACACCGCAGGGTGTGTGAGTGAGTGAGTGTGTATCTTGGTGTATGTGTGATATTACAGGTAACCTACTTTAGTCAATACAAGCTTAAGCTTGTGACACCTGCTGAGAGTACTCCTGTGACATGCAAAGCAAAGCTTCTGATCTGATTTAGAGTGTGTGAAAATGAAGAAGGGCTGGATCAGCTTCACACATGAAAATTCTTCATCAAATGCAGATTCATTTGCAGCTTTAAAAATGCATGTCTAGGGCCAACCTAACTATTTCAAGATTCATTTTGTGCTAGGTGTCAACAAACATCAAGTGTGAAGACTTGTCCCAACAAACACAGATATTTATTAGAGCCAAAGTGGCTTGAATTCATTTCAATGACTGATCACCAAGCGCAGGTTAAAGGGAATTAATATACTCAAATTTATAAATATACTGCAACATGTAAACGTGCTTAAAAAGCTATCAGTGCAAGGTTCCTGTTCTCTGTACTAGTTAATGGGACTGTGACAACAATCTGTTTGGAGAGGATTACAGCGATAACTTCGGCCAGAGGACTCGCACAAACTGTCATGATGACATGACTCGTGAATTTGTTTTGAGAGATGAGTGGAGATTGGATCTTCTTTGAACTCTGGTATTCTGTGCTCAAGAAAACTTTTTACCAGGTTAAACATGACAAAGCAATGTTCTTATCAGCAGTTACATAACGCTGTTATTTGAAACATGACAACAAGCAAACTTTGTAAGTTTGTGCTGTGGTTTAGTAGCTGGGTACATTTAGCACTACTCACGGCCCAGTGCTCTGAGACATGACATGTAACATTAGTAAATCCTAGTTATATCCAGCTGGTGCTCATCTACCAAGCAGAGCAAACATAACCTGGCTTTATTGGTGGACTCTAATCTGAACAGACCACTGCAGTATAACTGCTGCATGTGAGTTGGGATGAACATTATCACAAACAGCCATGCTCTGACACTCTCCCATTTAGCTTTCTTCTTTAGCCGTTTAGCTCTTCTGTCCTTTTTCTGTCCAGCTCCAGTGTCCACTATGACTACTAGATAAATCACGCAAATAGTTTTCAGCTGAAACGAAAACACAGATTTCTCTTCTCACTGCTAAATGTTGTCAGCTGGAATGGTGTTGTCATTGAGACTTGCTGTAAATCATTCTGGTCCAGTCCAACCTGATCAGAAAACTAGGGATTAGCATTTAGAAATAACCTATTTTAGTGCTAATTGTCTCATTTCAAGTTGGGGATAATGATCAGTCATATATCCAAGATCACTTAGAAAGTCCTTACAACCCCCTATTATGTGCCAATGTCTGAATACAAACGTTGATGATTCACTGAGAACAGCTTTTACGAAAAGTTGTTGTCATGCTAGAATGAGCCAACGCCCCCAACCAAAGGTTAGAGGAGGGACCTTTGTCATAATGAAGTCTGTAACATTAAACCTACCTGTTCATAGAACTTGTTGTGAGCAACGTAGTACTGGGCATCAAATGACTCCTCTGTGACCAGCACATGTTGCCTCTCCCCAACCTGCAGAGAGAGGAAGAGAAAAAGAAAAGGAGAGAATTATGAACCATGCTTGATGAAAATCATCTACACAGGAGTTTATGTCTGGGGACACATTAAAAGTTTAACTAATGCATTTTAATCATTGTTTATGGCCATCTGTGTGTTTGTTTATATGTATGTTCATAGCCTAATATTGACTGGGACCTCAAGGATTACTATTTTTGGTAAACATGAAATACTTTCTTTCTATCATTGCTTTTTTATTTGGTTTCTTTTGTCTAATAAGAGCACATAGATTAACATTGCTCTTCATTTCTGAGCTTAATTTGCTATATAGAAAGAAAATTTCCATATCTGAACAGTTATTTGCAGTAAGCAATTTGCACTTCACTAACAGAATTTCAATAATAAATTGTTCTATAATAAAGTTTCAAATGATCTTACACATAAACTCTAACACTAAAAATAAAGATGTCTTGACCTGGGAGTAACTTGCTTCAACTGAGCTGACAGACCAATATAGAGCTTGGCGCACATTTTATCTCACACTGACAAAGATCCTCTGATTCGGCTGACACACTTCAATCAATGCGGATCTGCTCATGAAAAGAAACACAAGCAACATTCCGATCTAAATGATGTGCAGTACATGTTACCAGGTACATACTGAACTACACATATGTAAGCTTGAGCTACACTTCTGCTTTTACAACCCAGACCATGTTAGAGCACTGTTTTATTTCAACAACAAGCAAGCTGCCTCAGTCACACAATCTTTCTCTATTCATCATCATCCCAATTCAATCAAAGTTTTGCACTTTCATGTTATTTTTTTCCATGTTTTCTGTTAGTGCAGTTCACCGTTTAATTACAATCTCAAGGTTCCTGAACCACTTCAGTGTTAGCGCTTTGGCTGAGAGGATTGTGAGCACTATAAAACTCAAGTCCTTAAAAAGGAAGAAAACTGAATAAAAGGGGAGGAAAAAAATTCACAAGGCTATACAGGATACAATTCAAATGTTCAGAGAAAACACGCTATTCAGGACATCAGAAAATCAATACTACAAGATGGCCTCCAAGTGAAGAAAATTAGCATGGGACAATATGACAAAATATTTTTTTTTGTTGGAGAAAGCTGTTGATTCAAAGAGAGAAAGAAGAAAGGGGAATAAGAGCTTTGCTGATGTTCTGCAGGCATGAATAAAACCACTTCAGAGCTGGCAGAAAGGAAGATATCTTTTTTCAACTTTTTTTCCCAACAGATGAGTACCTGCAAAGCTTGTTGCTTTACCTACTTATCTACACTAAATTTGTTTTGCTGTACAAAGTTTATAGCAATCTCGATTGAAGTATGGAGAACAAAAAAAATCAAATGTTCCTCTGAATGTTTCAAAATTCTTTTCCCCACTTAACATCTTATGCCAATTTAGAAATTTGTCAAATACTTTGCTGTAAGAATGAACTAACTGTACACAAGACAGAAGTCCAACTTTTCAAAAACACTTGATAAAGCGTATGTTTAGGCATCCTGATTGAAGTGTTTAATTTTTTAATCAACCTTAAGGAGACTAACAAAAGTAAATGGGCTGTGTTAACACAGTGCCTTCTGACTTCCGATCACACAGAGCACTTTTATATAAGGTGACTACATTCTATAAACCCAAAAAGAGGACCCCCCCAATCCTGGCCTTTTGGAGATACTGCAAAAATACCCAAAGATGCTCAAAGATGAAAAAAGTAGCTTCATATACCATACATTTGTTTAAAACACTCTTTTTCTGTTTGTAGTAAAAATGTTCTACAATGTAAACAAATGTTCATGTATAGAAGCCCCTTTCTGCCAGAGAAGTATATATAAAATAAAAACTGGTTTCATTGAGATTTTTTCTCGCCTATATAAAGATGGAATTTTGAAATAAAAAACTCAGAGTATTCACTTTTTCTCAAAGTTTTGTCTTTCCTCCATAACGTTAACTTTGTTATCTCCAAATTTTTAACTTTATCTCTTAATATCAACTACAAAAATTCGTAATTTTGGCTTTGATATGGCCCAAAAAAATGCCAACAAAGATACTTTTTTCCTTTAAATTTTTTAAACTTGTGATTCCCACCATAATAATGTGCCACCAGATGCTTAAATAAAAAGAAAATTATGCATTTCTCTTGTGCAAAAATACATAATGCCTCAAAATCTTAATTAGAATGTAGCCCAGTGTGTATTATAATTATCAATGGTTTGCAGAACAAGCTGAGAAAAAAACGGACATTTTGGGGAATTTGATAAAATGCTCCTGGGCATAATTTTGCCACCAAAAAAAGAGGACATGTCTCAGCAGAAGAGGACGTTTGGTCACCCTACTTTTACAATTTCTGTCACATTCACCCATTCACGGTCAGCAGGACCTTGAATTGAATGTGCAATGCTTCGGATTAAAAACAAAACAAAACAAAACATCACTTTATCAGAATGAGAATCAGAATTAGAAGTACTTTAATGATCCCAGAGGGGAAATTGACTTTGAGTTAAAGCTACTCCGATTTGGAAAAGTACAAACATAGGTATAACTGTTTTATTACATTACAATAAGATATCAAGTCTGTACATCCAACAAGGAAATATGGGGTACATCAATAATGATTCAAGTTATGGAAAGTTAATGCAGAAATAATAACCTAAAATATGGGTACAGCACAGAGATAACCCTGTTTCTCATCTGTCTTGTTATCTGTGTGTGCTTCTTGTGTAGGAAACAAGCTAATGGTCTTGTAATAAAATGCGCCACAGACAGTTTAGATTCTAGTGAGCCACTCAGGAAAGAAAATACATTCACATACCATGACTGGAAAACTTCAAAAAAACAAATGTGAAATTGTTGGGTACAGAGTGTGCTACAGGCTCAACAGGCAGTGTCTGCAGTTTTAACAGCTAGTTAGGAGCTCTGTAAAACTGTGCTGACTGTTCATTTCCTTGCATAATCACAGTCTAAGAAGTCAAAGCTCTGACACATTGCTCAGGGTGATTTAATTTCTGCAGGAAACCCATCTTTGCATTTTTTTTCCCCTTCTTCTCCCCCATCCCTTCCTTATCCATCTGCTGCCATCCCTCTTTACTTTCTCTTGGCGCTTTCTTTGTTGTTCGTACCTGTCTTCTTTCACATTAACTTTTTATATGATTTTACTGCAAGTGCATGTAGGTTCTGACACAGACAACACCTGCACAGGCATGCTGACAGACATGAAAAGAAACAATATAAATTACTGCTTCCTGCAAACTGAGCATTTTTCAGAGGTGGAAATATTCTTTGAACATTTCGACTGGAGGTTGAAGACTCGATTAGGGCACTCTGTTTGCATTCTTGGACTGAAGGCTGCTGTCTATGACTGTGACAAGTTACTAACTATCAACCATTTTCTATAGATCAGAGTTATATGAATTTAATTTTCTTTCATTATTACATTACCCTTGTGACAGAGTCGTGGCTTTGTAGAACAAACAATATAATGTTGCTTTGAACATTTTCAAATACTTTTCCCCACTAAATACTCAAAGACATTTTAAAAGTTGTCAGAGATTTTGCCATTAATTAATTGTATTCAAGACTCCGGTGTCTTTTATCAGGAACTTTTAATAAGGTGCAACCTTAAGTCTGTTTGGTTCTGCAGACAAGTTTGTACTGTTGTGTTTCTGCCAGCCATAACATAAACTCCATTACTGAACCACCTGCTGAGGTTAAAGATCTTGGTTCAGGTCTATCCTGAACTGTAAATTGAAGGATACTTACTGCTAAACACAACCCTATATGAAATACGGTTTGTATAAGAGTTTACCTAAATGAGTAAATAAAATCAGATAAGATGTTTAACTCCATGAGCTGCATGTGTATTCACCGTATGCAGTAGACGTGTTGGCTTTGCTTATGCTCCTGTTGTTTTTTTCATTGCCTTTCAGTGTGTTGATCGTCTCTATTTAGATTCGTATTTGCTCCATCTGTCGAAGACGTCACAGGAAACCAAACAAGGCGTGTATCTGCATGTCTTTGCACAGTGAGCTGTCTATTTACTTCACTATCCAGAGAATAACATCCCATAATATGCAGCAGATCCACCACAGATTTGTGGGATCATGAGTTTAATTGATAATTAATCCACATCATAACAGGGATGATGAGAGAACAGTGGCTTTGAATTGTAATCAACATTTTTATCTGCATCACAAATAAAGGAGCAATTCACTAGCACAACATTCAAAATCTCCCTCTGAATCAGTGTTTCCTATTTCCAAACCATGCAACTGGATTATTTGATTCTCCCAGGGAAATAACACCGGATCATTTTTGGATGAGATTAGAGATGGCACATTTTCCGTCAGAAAGAAAAAACACACTACAACTTCAACAATACTGAACTAAAACGATAGAACAAATATATGATTTACATGACTGACAAATTTATCTTTTTGTCTTAAACCACCATATTTAAACCATGTTTTTGTCAGGCAAATGGTAAATTTATGCTAAATTAAATTTAGCAGCCTATGTGCTTGTGTATCATGAACTAATGATTCCCCAGGAAAGTACTCTTAAGCCCTTTTTGTTTTTCCTATTCATTCCTCCACTTTGAGATATTATCCCACATTTCTGCTTTTGACAACCCTTTCAATAATGGGACTGCTTAGTTGTACAGTTCTATTTTATCAAGTGACCCCAATGTACTGCAGAGTCCCATTGTGTGTCTCAGACATTGATCCATGGTTTGGTTAAGACATGAAGGATGCCAATAGGGGAAAACAATAATACTTTCAGTTGGAGCCAAACTGACAGGAAATACCTATAGTCAATCAGATTTAATAACACAAAATAACCAACACTATAAACAATTTAAGGTTGGTTGTCAATATAGTTCTCGTTATTATGATGCCTGAAAGGGACTTTTCTGAACTTATAAATGCCATCTGAGAAAGATGAGTCTCATCTTCCCACTTACTTGAAAGTGCCAAAATGTGAACTCTTGTCGTAATCACAAACTGGATGGTCTTACTAAAATACTAAAACCAAATCTAAACAGAGAAAGACAACAGATGATACACTTGATATCACTTAATCTCTGATCTCTAACTTTAATCACATTTATAGAATTCAATTTAATTCACACATGTTGAGAAGCTCCTGTCTACCTTGCATGTAAAGGCATGATATAAGACCATTTAATGACTATGGGTTAAGTCCTCAGAAAAATAAATGTCCTCACTTGACTCCACAAAGAGTTTTGATTTGAACTCCTCTTGGCACCCTGCTGTCTTCTGTATTGGGACTATTTTGCCAGACAACTTCAAAGTAACTTTTTCTAGTGTTTATTGAATTCTACTGTTTGTTGCTATTTGTTCCCCTCCAGCTGTTTTTTTTTCTTCTTATCATTACTACATTTTATCTGTATCTGACCAACACACAACCATATGTGAACCGTACCCCCTGCTGTTCCTGCAGTGGCTTGCAGGGTTATGCATCACCAAAGCTGAACTCCGTTCTCCTACTTCTTGTAAATACGAGCATCACATCTCTTCCTTAAACACGTTTGATTTTTTTTCTACCCCACGATCATGTTGTCAAGCCCATAAATCTTATATATCTTATATACACACAAGTAGACAGAAAGATGGTGGAGTAGGATATGTTATCTTGCTCACTTATATTCAAGTATACGGCACATAAACGCACACACACACACACACACACACTATACAGATCAACTGACACACATCCTTTCATCGAGGTGGATTTTGTTTTTGCCAGCTAAACAATCATAGCAGGGAGTGGTTTAACAAGGCTAAAGAGGGATGCTATGATCTTTTGAAAGTTCTCTTTGAAGAAGTTACTTGAAAGACAAAGAAAAAAAAACGGCTCTGTTGGTTTTGGAATTCTGAGTAACTCTCAGGGTCAAAACCAAAGAAAAAGTGACTCAAACCTTAACTGTGTTTGCCATGAAGAATGAGGGGATTAGCAGTGACTTTGGTCAAAGGTTTGCAAAAACAAAATGTAAAATCAACAGAGATCAAAGTCATACAAATGAGCAGTTTGGAACGATGCCCTCACAAAATCATTAACATCGGGATAAACGCTTCAAGCATGAAATAGCAGAAAGAGAGAAGTAGACCAAAGCGTTTGAAGAACGTTGTAACTCCCATTTAAAATGTAAACAATTTGTAGAAAACAACTAGCTTTTCAAACTCTGGTAGAGAGAAAGGTTTTGCCAACCGTTTTCTGTTCACAGATACACTTGATGCATCTTTCATATCAAACCCAGCTGAAGGTACTCTTCTGTGTTAACATTAAAATATCCTTCAATATCTCTCAGCCTCTCAGAGGTGTAGTCATATCAGGTTTACTTTTCTTTTATGCGAGCTGAAAAGGTGCTCTGGCAGTCAGCAAACTGAGTCATGATCCATTTAACAGCACTGAACGAAAGACGCCATGTTTGAGCATTACATCACATAACATTAAGTTTAAACACAAGATTTTGGCAGGTTATGGTATTCAAACGAGATGAACTTTTGATTAAATAATTAAGATGATGAAGTAAAATTATTTTCTTTAATATTTAAGTCTTAATAATGAAACAAAAGTACCAAAGAAAAAGTATTGAATTCAACAGTTGTAAGCTAAATAAAAATACATTTACCAATGTTGTAGTAGGAAGTAACAGTAACAGAGACAAAGCAGGTTTGTGTGAACATAGATGCTGAAGAATCAAACCAATCTTCAAGGCATCTCTATCCAAACACTTCCAACTGCAACGTGGTTGACAGAAACTGAGTTCAAAAGCCCATTGGATCATGAAAATATGTTCCATAATGCTCAATATGCTTTATTTAAATTTTCAAACATTTGATTTTGGAAAACAAGGTTATTTACAACCATCAAAAAAAGTCACAAAATGCAACCACAGCCTTTTACTGAGTTGTGTGAGCAGACTTGTCGCACAAATACTAAGCTATGTCCGTGATATAGCTCAGTACACAAGTCAACAGTGTTTGTCAATGTGGGCTTTAACTGCCTAGTTATTATATGAAATGGTAAATTCTTTAACTCAGTTGTGCCTTGAAAATAACTCGAATAAAGTGCATTGCATTTAGGAAGTAGTCTTTTAAATCTTTGAAATACATCAAAATATATATGAAATGTTAGAGCTTTTTCCATTTCTCAGCTAAAGAGAGGAGAAAATGTAAGACAGTATAACAAAATGGTTACAGGGATGGATTAGTTTACCTTTGGATGTACAAAACCTGTCAGCCACAATGCCAACAATGTTTTCCATTTTGAAAAATATGAAAAAAATCAACTTACAATTTCCCCAAGTTGCACAATAATTGTATAAGCCATAAAGTCTATAACCTCTGAACATCTTTATTGAAATCTTTTCATCTCCTTTCTTTGCACAAGCTAGAAATGAATCTTCCTTTAGAGTGGGTGAGAAATTCTATTATGTGTATATAAATTTCTATTCTGTACTCAAACTCAAAGACCCAGATTCAACAGGTAAACGGACACACAAAAGTTATCATAGGTAACTACCTCATGAGTCACTCATTTAACAGGAACAGATTCATAGCTAAGCTTGGTGACAGTGAAATAATTAACCTCTGACTGTTACAGTACTTTTCTTTTTTTTTTAAATTTTAATTATTGTATGATTTGACTAATCTAAAAAATATAGTTTGTGTGTGATATCTGGAGAGTAGATTAAATGGCCACAAGAGGGAATGGCTTACAGTACAGTAAAAAAGAAGATGGATCTGGTTCATGAGAGAGAAAGAGAGAAAGAGAGAGAGAGAGAGAGAGCTGGTGAAAGAAAGTGGAAAATGGAGAGAGATAAAGAGTAAAGCAGAGGAAATACACCAGGCAAGGTAGCCCAAATTCTCTGATACAAGAATGATAAAAGGCACTCAAACACACAGTGCCAACTTGTGTAACCAAGTCATACACATACAGTAAGAAAGACTCACACACAAAGACACACACACACACACACACACACACACACACACACACACACACACACACACACACACACACACACACACACACACACACACACACACCACAATACAGAGCATCTCTCTGGGCAAGTTTACTGACAATTACCCCAACATACCTTGATGAATACACACTGGGCTGAAGCCTCATGCGCCTCTGTGACTGTGTGTGTTTGTGTGTGTGTCTTGAGGCTAAACACCAGACCTCTAATGCTGTCTTGGCTCTTGTATCCACCCCCCCCCCCCCCCCCCCCCCCCCCCCCCCCCCCCCCCCCGCCTCTGATCTGGGCAGGGGAAATGTGAGACATTTTGCCAGAACAGAACGCTGTACACCTGCATCAAATCTACAGCCCCCCTCCAGGCCTTCTGCAGCCCTCCCAAAGCTCAGTGCCTGTGTGAGTGTGTGTCTCTCACACACTCACACGCACACACTAACACACCCTATCGCTCTACCACGCACACGCATACAGTGAAATACAAAGCATACTTGATAACACTTTAATATGGCTGAGCTACTGGTTCCAAGACTGCAAGAGTCAAAAGTTGAACAAGGGGAGTGTCATTAAAAAGTGAGTGCATCTCTTGTGAGAGGAGATAAGACATGAATAAAAAGAATATCAGAGAATGAGATAAAACTTCAGAATCTTTCCAACTCACTTGAAAGACAGAAACCTGCTCGCCAGTATAGTTTAAAAACACAGTAGTTTCTTTTGAAAGGCAACCTTTTTGTGTAACTCCCATTCTTGGTGGAGTTTAGAGCTANTCTAATGCTGTCTTGGCTCTTGTATCCACCCCCCCCCCACCCCCCACCCCCCCACTCCCGCCTCTGATCTGGGCAGGGGAAATGTGAGACATTTTGCCAGAACAGAACGCTGTACACCTGCATCAAATCTACAGTCCCCCTCCAGGCCTTCTGCAGCCCTCCCAAAGCTCAGTGCCTGTGTGAGTGTGTGTGTCTCTCACACACTCACACGCACCGTGATTGTGTGGGATAGCGAGATGGTGCGTGTGCGTATGTCACTTTATGTTTCGTATGAACTATTGTGAAATTATACCGACTCGATGACCAAGGTTCTGACGTTCTCAGTTTTCAACTTGTTCCCCTCACAGTAATTTTTCACTCACGTAGAGAACACTCTCCTCTATTCTGTACTTATTTTTCTTATAGTCTCTTACTGATAAAACTTCAGAATCTTTCCAACTCACTTGAAAGACAGAAACCTGCTCGCCAGTATAGTTTAAAAACACAGTAGTTTCTTTTGAAAGGCAACCTTTTTGTGTAACTCCCATTCTTGGTGGAGTTTAGAGCTACAATGCAAGCTTCCCAGGAATGAAGAATTGCACTCTCCTTGTTCTGAGTTTGATTGTGTGAATGCTGAAATTACAGCATATACTGGGCCAAAGGACTACTTTCAAGACGTCTACTAAAGAGAGGAGAAAGTAATAGCAAACAAACGAAGGTTAGTAAAAACTGTGCTAAAATTGATGGACAAAAGCTTTTTTTTTCAGTAGCATGAATGAAATAAATGATTGTTTGGGTTCAGTGTGCAGTACAAGCTCTAAGAAATACTTTCAAAAATTTTCATTTTACTTTTAAATGTGCTGACTAAAATCTTCAAGCAAAACTTAGAAAGTATTTTTCCTCATTTGTATGCCAACGTGTATCTACTTATTTATTTCATTTTTTTCTGGGTTTGGAGTGTAAAGGTACAAGAAGTAGTGCCAAATAATTTCAATAGGGTACTCTCAGGCCTTGGTGTTGTTTTTGTTGGTGCTGATATTATGTTTAAAGTTTAAACTTCTGGTATTTGAACAACTCAGAATGAACATTTTGCATTTAGTATTTTTGACTCATTGAAGTTTGAGTTGTTTTTTTCAGCTCCCTCTTAAAGTGTGATGGTCGGTATATTTCATAGTTTACTACCATACAACTTGCACTGAGAGACCGGTGTTATGTATTTATCACATCCAGGGGCCTTTGCCAGCACCTAGCTCCAGATAAAACTACTTCCCTGTTCAAAGAACATAGCTGTAAGGAAGATAACTTTTAAACTACATGTTCACACTGGTTGAATTGTTTTGATCCAATAAGCTGGGATACAGAGCTTTAGCATCCTGGCATGGTGGAAGTGATGCGTGCTGCACTGCATAGAGATGGATATATCACTTTGCATAGTCATAAAAGTGTGTCACTTGTAAAACAATAAGTATATGTAAAGCTGTTGATAAATTATGGCTGTCACAAAAAGACCCATTCCGACAAATAGAACCAAAAGAATGAGAGAGAAAAAGATGACACAATTGGGTTGAAACACAAAAGTTGTAGGATGATGATATGTTACATAAAACTGATTTATGTGTTTTCGGTTTTACAATAAAGGCCCAAGGATCATCTTTTGTGACAATGCCCACCCCCCCAAACCAACACACATGTTTTGCATCTCTGTGCACAAAACATATTTTATGATGGCACAGCTACACAAAAACACAAACAATGCGATGCATGCACGGTTGATTGCCTCATCAATTTCAGCTAACCAACAGAAAAGACAGTCCTGTCTTCCACCAGTGTGACAGATCTAGTTTGCCCAAGAAGACAGATTCATGTCTCCCTCACACAAACACAACATGCAGCAAAACACAACAAACACACACTCACAGGCCTGTGACAGAAGCCCGTAGGCTACTTAGTGTCTCAGATGCTACAATGAATCACATCAAAACATAGACGTGGCAGAAAACATGAAATGAAAGACTCAGACACACTGGTTACTAAAATACATTGTGTCTCAAACATGCATAGAAACACATAAATACCTAAAAACATGAGTTTGGTAATATACAAAAGCCTGCCTAAAAGCAAAACTTAAGGGGACTTGTTGCTTGGATAAAATCCTAAACTATAGATTTCTATATTAAAGTATTGGTAGGTGTAATTATTTCGAGCTTCAGCTCCAGGTTTAGCTAATTTTACTTCTCTTAAATGTTTGTCTCCATCCTTTTCACATTACTTGTCATGGACAATGATGAAATATTAAAAAAATACAATTGTTGTTTTAAAAGTACCTGGAGGCTTCTTCACACCCCAGGTTTGAAATAAATCAGACAATGCAAAAAAGTAAAAAAAAATAAAAAATAAAAAAGGCTGGTGTAAGAGATGTTGTAAATCTCACCTCTACATACTCTGAAGCCCTTTGGCCAAATCCAGGTTTCATTTCTGATACCTCAGTCTATTCTGTAATGCATTGATCAAGTATTCCTTTCCTCTGCTGGGATTGTTATAACAAATATCATATCTCACGCTGCCAGGGTGATTGGAAAATTGTAAAAACACTCCATGCGCCTTTATTTATTCATCCACAAAGGGGCTCATTTGACAGAGGTTATGTGTGTGTGTGTTTGAGGCCAGTGTGAGGGATCCAGCCCTTGGCGTTACAGCATCCATGTGTCTGAAATGAGAGTCTGAATTGTATGTGTGTGAGTTGGAAACGGCAGCATCAATCAGAGCTCAGCTGTGATTGTCAGGCTGATTGTCCGTAATGTCCCTGGTGGCCCAGAGGCCTTGGTGTGTGTAATTCATGTGTGTGTGTGTGTGTGTGTGTGTGTGTGTGTGTGTGTAAGAGAGAGGGGAAAGGAGGAAGAAAGAACATGTGTAATGCACACATCCATACATCGGCATTAATCTATAATTGCAGCTGAAACCAATGCCTGCGCAATAGCAGGGTGATTATGATTATCACTGGGGGCCACACCTGAAGACCCAACAAATCACACATGCATAGGAGGGCCTATCTAGCCAACACGTCTGATTGCTGTTCAAGGCTAGCCCTCTGGTAGTCCTATTAGAATGAGAGAAATGTATGAATGTGTTTTGATAAGGAAGAAAAAATGTGAGTAACAAGGCCATCCTGGTGGCTCTGTGGGATAAGGCAAGGATTGTGCACTCCTAATGCCTGATTGGGTTAAAAGCTGGCTCATGACCTTTGATGCATGCTCTATCTCCTTGGTGCCTCTTTTCTGACTCTAAGCCTTTGTAAACTGTAAATCTGGATGAAATGATGGATCAAAATAATGCTGCCAAGAGAAGACTAAAAGGGCAGTCCATCAATGCTTGGTACCAAAACTTCCAAATCTAAAAGGTGGTACACATTTTTAAGAATTTAAGAAGCAAACATGAAATATTTAATGTTTTATATGAAATATTTAAGAAATTCTTAATGAGCCACATGAGTTTAGTTGTTGGTTTATACCTTTAAATGCAACCTCCAATACTAAGCATCAGGTTTGTTTCTTTCCAAATTAATACTTGGCTATTTCTGCCTTCTTATTTAGGAAGCTGTGGAGGAATGGAAAATCGGGGAATAAAAAATGCTGAACAAGCCTGTAATCTTAATGACAGATATAATTCACTAAATCAGACACATCTCAAAAATTAAATTGTACACCATTTAAAAAAAGGAAAGAATGGAAAAAGAGGTGGCCCAGCTCTAGTTTAATGGTCATGAAGTAGATTTTTGTTTCAACCATGTTTTGGGGGTTTCATCATACGTGGCAGAAATCATTTTTCTACCACATTTAAACACTGAAAGCTCTTCATTGACATATTGATTAAAAATGTTTTGATGAATCAAATTTATTTTAAATCTTAAACCTTACTGAAAGTCCAGAAATAAACTATCAACTGTTGAAATTAATTGGCAGATTTTTTTGACTTGTTACAAGCAATTTACACCTAATTTTTGTCTTTAAAAAAAAACTTGAAATAAGACATTTTTATGACCTGGTCTGGTGAATGTGGCTCAAATTAAGAACAATAAGACAATTTTTACTACAAATGAGACATAATGACTTGCTTAGATTTCCGTTTTTGCAGTGTGCCCAGTCAATGAAATTCATTAGGAGTACTTATTTATTTAAATTGCTAAAGGTTTTATAATATGACTCTTCATTCTTTGGTTTTGCTGAACATATTTCTTTTGTTTCTTCCACATTTGTCTTTGACATCAATGTTGCATTCCCCACAACTGAACAAGAAAGAAAACAACTTCTATCCATCAACCAATGTCAAAGAACACATTAACAACTATTGTATAGCACATAGGTTTTCTCTACAATTACGATGTACTCCTCCCTCTCTTTTTCTCTCTGACATGCATGCAGAACGCTTTGACAGGAGGTTGGAGTGTTCTGTGCAGTAAAGTGTTTGGTCTTGGACACTCAACATTTAGATTTCCTCATGGGCTAATGACTCTCTGTCAGCGTGTATTCATGTGTGTGGGTGTGCGTGGCTCAATATGGCTGTGTCCTCTTCATCTGTCCCAATGATGGTACATTCTGAAGTGGTGCAATGATGGACTGTCAAGTACTGTGGTGTTTTTTTTCTCTTGTACTCACTCAGGTACCCAAGGACAAGAAAACAACAGATGAACCAAGGGCGCATACAAAGGAAGGGGAATGGGATGGAAACTTTGATTTTCTCTCATGTATCTAATTTGCTGTAGCAGTCTCATCGAAACATTAGGCGACGGCTTTTGCCACTTTGAACTTTGGCTTTGTTGAATTTAATGTGAAAATGAGGAACAGAAAGTCTTTAATAAGGTGGAGGCAAAAAAGGTCATTGGTATTGAAACATCAAAAAAAGAGGAAGAAATCAGTTCAGAATTTATAAGGGCTGCTGGTACATCTTGTGATGAAGATTGATTTGTGACAATATGGTCTTTGTGTTTGAATTTGAACTCTGAAAGTGTTAATCAATTCCCCAAAGAGTTTCTTATCTCTTGATGATGATTGAATTCAACATTAAAATTAAATTTTCTATTCTTTCGTCATAATTTTTCTGGTTCATTTTATGACCTGCCTAATTTTTTTGTTACCGTTAAGATAGAGTAAACTCGCACTTTTAAAGGAATGTATAGAATGGGGCTATTACTTGGGTTATTATTGTCATTTTAAACCAAATTAGAATTCTTGACATAAGGAAAGGGACAGCAGAAAATGTGGACTTTCCATATGGAGGGGAGTAGAGGGAAAAGAAGTGCAGTTAACTCTGCAAAGCCTAGGGCTATATCTGGTATAGACCCAGTGCTGTATAGAAAGAAGATTGGGTTGGAACATGCTGACAGTACAGATCACATGTATGAAAAGGTCAGAAAAGTATGGAGCCAACAGAATATAGTTCTCTATAGGGAGGAGGCAAGCTTGAGGTGACAAAAGGTGATGTGTGCTGAAAGGCAAGTCACCCAACAGGCATTCAGGACATTCTGGCAGTTCAGCAAGAAAAAAAAACATCCATGGCCAAGAACTAAATGTGTGAACAGCATACACGTAACATACAGGTAGAGGCACTGAAGAAGTAGCTGCTTTTATATTTTATCCTAACAAACTCCCAGAACATGCTCAGAGCTTAATGCATTAATTATTTATACAGAGTACACCATGTTAGAGATTCTTAAACTTGATTCTCATTCCTCTTTTATTCTTTTTTTTTCTCTACCCCCCGAAAAAGAAGCCTTCGAGACTACATTAAATTGATACTATATTCCCAACCATTCTCCTTCTACGCAGCGGATGAGTGCCCTTCATTAAAATGGTTGTTTGAGCTGTGTTCATCCTTTTTTAAGTACATCTAACCTTAGTGCTGAATCAACACCATCAGAGTTTACAGTTCACAGCATATAACTGCAAAGTTAAAGCAGCTTTATGTTAAGATTATGGACAAGGCATCCTCCGATTTCTCTCTGGCAACAACAAAGCATCGCAACTCTAATGGGCTCTTTAAGTAAAGTAGTAAGTAAAGTACAGCATGTCACTAATGTATTCCTGTAAGTGCTCTACACTATGAGTGGTAGGGAGAAAAAAGGAGAGCTGAACATAGTAAGCCTATGTAATGGCCACAGGGTCAGAAAGAGTTGACAAACCAACAGTGATGTGTGTGTGCTTATTAGCTATTGTCCAGTCGTGTGAGTGTAGCATGAGGTGAAGGCTGTGGTAAGAATCTATTTCTGTGTCAGAGAGACAAAGATTGTGACAGGATGTCAAAAAATCACAGCCGCAAATTATAACCTATGTGTAGCCAACATGCAGTTTTGAATAGCCGGTCCACATAAGAAAAGCTGTCAGTGGACTGGAAAACACTTACCAATCAAATCATGCACAAGGTAACCTCCCCTGCTCATTATGGCAGATAAATAGAATCTCACCTCTTCTCGAATAACATGAGTTTCATGTAACATGGCTGCTTGGTGGCCTTGGACGCTATATGAGCTGACACAAACCCACACTGATGTGTACGTGCTCATGGGCCAATGTATGGACAAAGGGCACAATATAGCGTTATATCCAGACTTTCACATACATGTATGTAACTGTCAAACAGACAAAAAAGGATCTGGACAGTTTGAGAGCATAACCAGAGATATTATGTGTTGCATTTGTCTAATTCAAATAGAAGGAAAAGGCTTTAAGGACAAAAAGACCTGACATACACACACGCAGGGCCGCTTAGCAGATTCTCACTGAATTAATTTCACTTTCAGACTCACTCGGGCTGGACACCTAGCACTACTTTAAGAGGTTTTTCTTGTGTTTCATTAGGCAGTTGACCACACTGTTTCATTAAGATTAGAAACAAATGAATATCACAAGAATTGAGAAGGCCTTACTCGCTCAGGATTTTTTAGGGAAGTCTTTGTGGTATATATACTGTATTTTTTTCAAAATGAATACTTAGGGTGTAGCACTAGATAACAGTAAAAAAAAAAATCAATTGAAATGCAAATATTAGTACAGATAATGAAACATTCTTGATTGTATCTACTTTGAAAAAATTCCCAATCTAAAGTAGATGTGGACTTGCCCACTTGTGTGGCCAGGTTATGTTACTGACCAGCATAAAGAAATGAACCACATTTCCAGAAGACTTTTTGTCCTTTTTTTCAAGCCTTTCCCCACAAAGATGAAAACATGAGCCAGGGGATCATTTCGATGACTAAAATGTCAAAGAAAGACTTAGACAAGTCAAAATCATCATCAGTAAAGTCAGACCGGCTGCAGCAAGATGGGACTTGAATGAGCAAATAGCTCACAAAGGAGGGGATATTAGCACTTCAATAGTGTTGATTAATTTATGTTGTGTGTATGGATGCAGTTGGGGGGTCAGGTTGAATTGACTTAGGGAGCACACACACACACACACACACATACACACACACACACACACACACACACACACATTCATACACATTCATACACACACATTCATACACACTCAGACATAATGAACATTAATCAAAGAGAGCAGGTAGTAATCAGACTGAGCCTTAAGAGGCTAGCCTGGTAGTGCACAGCTGTGCCATTCAAACCCACATCATCTGAAGCAGACAGTCGGACAAAAAGCAAAACCCCTCAGCAACAACTCGAGACACTTTGATCTCACACATAGCACGATTCACCCACAGAGCCTTCTTTAGTATCCGTGTTTATCTGCTTCAAACACACATGCTTTCCAAGTTGGAATATGTTACCATTAGTGGCTAAAGAAATAGTGGTAAAGAGAGTAAAGATGTGCTGAGTGGTGTGTAGAGCAGTGTAGAGTGGCTTCTGTATGAAGTGATATCTCATAAAAGGATCAAAACTACAGTTTTTTTGCATCATGTCAAAAACATAGAAGGAAGTTAATGACTGGGTATAAGTTTTTAGTGAAGACATATAACAGACAAAATGCAAATGCATCTGCTCATGGTGAGTGAGTGTGTGTGTAGCTGATGTAGGGGGCTTTTGGCATGCTGAGCTGCTCTGATTACAGGCTAATGGATATGAATGCTAATGAGGGGCCAAAATGGCTTTTACATCATTTGAATATGTATTATCCAAGTCTTTATGTAGACAATTATGAATGTGACTCTGCATGTGTTCACAAGCGAGTGTGTGTCTCTGCTGTTTGACTTTATGTGCCAATGAATTTGCCACCCCGAGAATGTGTGTGCATATCTGAAAGGCAGTTTTTGCATAGAGTAAGCTCCGATCTGCTGTCTGTCTACCCAACAGGGAAACAGGGACCAATCAGCCAGGCCTACACATGTGCCGTTCCAAATGTGCTGCTTAAATACTGAGCAGGAGCTTTTCAAATAGAGACCAGAGAGGAAGTATTTCCTAGAGTGTGTGTTTTCCTGCACAAGTGTGTACATTCATGCTAACATTTTTGTGTAAAACAAAAAGTGATGACTTATATGCGTGTTTGCTGTTTTTGTGTGTTTGTTTTGCAGCAGATGCCAGACCCTTGGGTGGCATATGGCTGAGTGGCAGGGCTATCTAACGGCCAGTATCAGTGTGTGCACGTGTGTGTCTCTGTGTGTAACAAACCACACGGCTGGGGCTTGGGAGGGATTTCAACGCTTAACCAAAATTAGACCCTCTATATTCATCACCTCTGAGAAACACACACACAAACTCACACACACACACACCTACACTTTTGGCACAGAAGCCTTTGCTAATTTGTACACAGCACAGACGCTTGGAGCTACTCTACTCATTAACACAAATCCACAGACCCACACGTACACACTGATGTATGACTAGGAAGGAGCATAGGAAGAACAAAAATATATTTCTGGAGAAGAAACACAGCTACAACTAAAATATTCACGTGGAAAAATTGGCACACCTTTGTAAGAATAGAAACATAAACAAGTAGAAAGTGTTCCTGCATGCAGAAAATCGTGTTTGAAAGACTGGCAGTCATTTTATTACTCTGGGATAAATCAATAAGCTGTTAGTTTACACATTTTAAATAAGGCTGCATACTGTTTGGTAAAAACACTCCTCACAGGACCAAAGAGAGTAAGTTAAATTGTGCTGTTGTGTGGCAATGTTTAAAGCAAAATCCTCAATGAGGTACTTTCATTTGAAATGTGACTTTATTTTACCTCCTCTATACAATGCAAAGTTTAACTAATGGTTGGAAAGATTGAGAGTGCAATGAAAATTATCTATTAAAATAGTGCTCATAATTCATAATTCAAGTCAAACTTGACCCTGAATTAACTAAAGACTTGTTAGTTTTTTCTTGAGTGAGGTGCAAACTATTAAATCACTGATAGTCCCTGACACGTTCTACCTGTCTTCTCTTTAGCCTCTCATGGTGACCAATTCAAGCTCTGGCCTTGAGAATGTTTAGTCACAACTCGACATTATTCCTTAAAGTTTTTAAAAGATTGATTTTACACCTTTAACCCTTCTGTCATATACATAAAAAATATTTTTGGTCTCTGATTTCTTTCCATTATACTCCAGACAAAAAAAAACAAACTAATTTCGAGTAACTTTCCCAAAAATCATTGCCCATATGAGCCTCAACAGCATATTTGATAACTATCCGTTTATCTACCCAAAAGATCACTTTCTGATTTTTTTCAATTTGAGCTGTCACTTAATTCAGCCAAAATGATCCCATACTATTCCATGTTTACAAGCTTCCCCTGGGGCAAGTTAACAAAAACCAAAATGTACAACACAACTCTAATGCTGATGATACACAGATGTATGTCCTTTTACAGCCCATCAATAATAAGAGTCTTAACTAACTAACTTACTACCTGCCTTTTTTCGCATCAGCATTCAGAGATCTCCTTGAACATAATGAAAAAACAAAAACTGAGGATTATATTTTTGCTTCGGCACCACAATACATCCATCAAGTAATTTGTATAGAATACTTCAAAGTGTTTTGTTCTGATTTAAATGTCAGAAAAATAAATGTATCTAACCAACAAACATCAATTCCTGTGTATTTTAGTACATCTTTATTTTCTTTTTATTCTTATTTTTTGTACCAAAGTACAGATTGTCAAATTTGTAATAAAGGACAACAGAGACCAACAAAATTAGGTTCTGGTTTAGATGTGCAAAAGCCATAAGTTGTTTTAACTGGTATGCTTTACTTTACTAAAATTAAAACCAACAACTCATCCATGGAACACAGTGGACATAAAGAGATGATGATGATGATAATATCAAATGACACATAAGTTACCTGTGAACCAATCCCTGTTTAAGAAGACAGAAACTTCAATACAACTCAGACAGCAACCACATCAGTTGGCTGACAAACTATGCATGTGTTTGTGCCGCACTGTCAGCTCATTTTTCAGTCACAACTAATAAGCAAAGTAGAGCAAAGGAAAGCAAAGGAACAGCTATTACAATAACCACATCTACGGCATTAAGGTAAAGCATACTTTTGAGTAAGCTGTGAGAGAGGTTAGCATCATAGACTCAGAAAACTGATGGAAAACGCTTCCTCTTATAAGTCTCTAAAAATAGATGTAGAACCTCTGTGCACAGCTAAACTGTATACTGTAGATTATAAAAAAATATCAGTGACCTTTTAATGCCTTGACAGGCTGCTGCTGTGACCTTGTTTTTCCAACAAATCCATGTTTGCCTCCACTCATATCTGTTAATGGACACTGGATAAAAAAAACATATCAACTTGCACACTGGCCTGTGGTGAACTTGATACATAAACAAGCCTACTGTATGTGCCCAATAAAAGCCGTTGGCACTTTGTTGTACTCCATATAGTTCAGTGCTAATGGGCATGCACTGTCCTGCTCTAATGTCAACAGGCATTTACCCATAAACAGGTCAAAGTGAGTGAGAATCACTCCATATATAAAACTGGAGTAACCTACTAGCCTATGTCCTCCACAAGTCCTCAGCGTAGTCATCAATTCAATCCATATTTGCCAGAAAAGGTTATTCAATTGTATATGGTACATTAGATACATAAACAACTTGTATCCTCAATAAAAGCCCGAGGCCCTCTGTGAAGCACTCTGAAAAGTGGTATTTGCTCATGAGAAAAGCTATCAAAACAGATAGTTTTCAAGCGAGAGCAGCCTCTGGATGACTTTTTCCAAAGCCAGAAAACAAACAATGAGAACATGTAGTACCACACTGCAGCGTTAGACAGACTGCCAAGTGTTATTATTTAAAAAAGAAAAATCAGGTCCCTGTCCAAGTGGATTTTGGGAAACAAAAACAAATGAATAGAATTCCATTAAATCCTGTCCAAGCCATGCTAATAGATGCTTTGCAGGACATTTAAAGTAATTTTTTGCATTTTTGATTTTCTTTCTGCCTCTGTCTGCACAAGTGTCCGTTCCTCTACTCACAAAACACAATGACAGCTTCAAATCGAGGCTGATTGTCAAGCTTTGTTTTAGATGTACAAGTTGTCTGGACTTTTACCTATAAAAAAACAAGTATTAATGTCTTGTATAGTATGTCATGTCTATGTATAGAAAAACACACACACACACATCATCAAGTTTCAAAAGCTTATATTTTGGGGCGCCCCTGTTAGGGCCTTGTAGTTAGGGTCTTGTAGTTAGGTTGCATGGTTAGGTTGCCCCTTAAGCAGTTGGCCTGGGTTTGAATCCAACATGCGGTGTCTTTCCTGCATGTCTCTCTCCACGCTCACCCTATTTATTGCTCCATTCACTGACCTGTCCTCTTTGAGCTAAAGCATAAAACACCAGAAAAAAAAACGACTTAGATATAAACAAAACTTGCATTGTTTGCAGTAATTTTATCAAGAATACAAATAACCCTCACCCAAAAAAAACAAAACAAAAACAAAAACAAAAGACCAACCAAATATAACTAATTTCAATATTCCAGTATCTTACAATGATAACAAAAAGGAAACTTCACCACAGACACAGACAATTTTTACGTAAGCTGAGTAGCTGTGGAGTCAGGTATACGACTATGATTAGAACATGTAGAGGAAGATCAAAGGAAAATCTGCTGCATTCAATTGTACATTGCAGTTATAAACGACTGAATAAATAAAAGTGGGCCAAAAGTGCAACAGCAGTTCAACAGCAGTTCAGCTACAATACAATATGGCAAGGTCTCCATATATGTGACACATTAAAGAAATGAGACACACATTCTCAGCAAAGCCTAAAGCACTGTTGTCAATGCACCCCCAGCAAAGTATACTGTTCATTATATATGTACAACATTGGAAACAAACTGAGGGGCCCAAACTTCCAAAAGTTAATTTACATTATCCACTATTTAATACACACAACAGAAAATTATCCTACAGTCATTAAATAATGAGTATGTGCCCTAAATACATCCCTGAATTCTCATACAGTTTGTGCCAGATGTGTGAAAGCTTCCACACTTATCAGAGGACACACAGCTATCCTATAGCCTTTACTGCTGATGCTGAAGGGGAATTAAATGCACTGGTTGTGCCTTAGCTTAACTTTAGCTCGAGGACATGTTGTCACTACATGTGTTGCCCTGATGAAAAAACACTCACCAAACAATGTGATTACGATGTGGCCTTGCAGTGACTTGTACAAACAACGCCTCAGAGTACAGCAGTCAGAGTGTACAAAATACTAATGTGCACATGGAGAAGGATGCTTTTGTCAGGGAATTATCAAACACATACAAAGACATACACGCTCAACATATAACACAGACGCAAACCAAGACCACACACTCAAAAATAAATATACACATCCACTTTTACAGATGCACACAGAGAGCTGAGGGATGCTTTTGGATAATTTGTTTATGATGGAAAAGAATAAACTCAAGTCAGCACATCAGTTCTACAAAGAGAGTGGGAACTCTTCTTCTTTTTTGACCCTTTTCTCATTTCTATGTTGTTTAATTCTCACAGCTAAAATGAATTGTGCCCTTAGTTGATCTTATCTTTCTTTTCTCTGGCACTAGACATGGGAATAATTAAATCCCCTCAGAGGTTTCAAGGCTGGTATGAAATAGGCTGAACAAACAAACACATACAGAAAAGTCTTGTGCTAGATTCCTCGTATATGTATAAAGCACATTGTGTGAGGGGAAGTGAATGTTTGCTGTAATTGTCATTATATAGGTGCAGTTATGCCTACACTAACAGTTTGCGTTAATATGACTGCATTGATGCAGCACAAGCAGCCCTCAGTACCTACAGGAGTGATGATTTGAAAGAAAATGTTCTTCTTAAAGATGCAGTTTACATTCCTCGCGCATCTACTTAGCTAAAAAACCTGGCTTCAAAAATTTGCTGAAAACAATTGAACAGTTATGTGCCCTGACTTATTGCGAAGCAAGAAGTAAATTAACGCATTGTGTTCAAAAATACACCTACACACACACACACACACACACACACACACAGGTGGCCATTAAGCATTTGATCCTCCCGGCTTGCTAAGAACCTGAGCATCATGTCATCAAGTTGTCTGACAAGCCCTCAGGGTACAGCTCCTCTTTTCAAAGCCGGACATATTTTAACAAATGTGCATGTGACTGATAGAGAGATACAATAAAGAAGGTTCTGGGGTAGAGAGATAGAGTAGATAGATTGAGAGAGAGAGAGAGGCAGAGGGACAAGTATAAGTCCAGATTGTTAAAATCTAAAATGTGTGTGTGGGTCTGCTACGCCTGTGATGGTTGATTTATTCAAACTATGTAAATGTATGTTAAATAACTATGCTAATTAGCAACAGACAGAGTTACCTGAGGCAGAGATGTGTTCAGTAAAGGAACTACAGTCTTGGATCGAAAGACTAGGATACTGATACACTACAGAGAGGAGTTTCTTTTCATAATGATTTACAGTCTATCATCCTCAAGAGTTGGGGTGTGTAGGAAAAAGCAGTCATTTAACTATTAACCACCAACTATAAAAGCAACAAGTCTTATAAATCATAAGGGTCCTGCAATGGAAATTTAATAGGCTTTCACAGATGACTGGAAAATACCTCCATAAGAACATTTATATGAATCTCCAACAGAACACAGGACAAAACAGGCAATAAAACAGGAAGACACAGTCAGGTGTGTACCACATGAAATTATGGAGCAACGAGGTAAAAGGAAAAGAGATCAGAGTAAGTGATGTGTACACAGGACAGCAGTGGAAAACTAAATGAATTCATTATGCTATGAATGTGATTCAGTGTGAATCATCTCTTAAATTGCCTTTTTACAAAATTTGTACATTCATGTAATTAAAACAGCTTATTAACACAACAGAATGCAACCAATTAAACCTCAAAAAGAAAATATTCACAAAATTCAACCATCAAGAACTGCCAGTCAGACAAGGTGAGTATTGAAAAACATGTTGAAGCTGATTTATTACATAACTCTTCCTCCTGCATTGCTGTTATGAGCAAAATTTGAGTGAGCCCATGACATTTTTTCAATAAAATAAAACAAAAAGACACTTTCTATTTCTTTATTAGCGTATTTCTAAACATAACTTACACAAATTACATGAGAAGGGAAGCCTTGGCTTATGAGAGAAGGAAAGAAAATATGACGCTTTATCACTTTATGATGAGCTGCTGGTCCACTTGTTGCTTGGCTTGAGTTCAAAGAACAGACTTCAACAAGTCTGGGCTCATATTTATCAACTCTTTTTGAAGGAGGTCTGAATATGACAAAATGATCAAAATGAAGGGGAAAAACAGAAAGAACAAAAGAATAAAGATAGAGAGTTTGGGTTCAGTTCCTCTATAAAATTTGCAGCCCTTGGTGAAGACTTGCTACAAACAAAGAGGTGATGAAGGGACAGAGTTTGGATCCTGCAGAGAGCTATAGCTGGGAAGACATTCAAGAGTTTTATAGATTGATGGGGCTTTATGAAAGCTTTATATACATACCGTGTGTTGTCTCGTTTTACCAGAACACATGCTATTGCAAAACATATTTTATACATCCTCAACACAGCTGTCACTGGGAGACTTCCCAGTCTTAGCCTATTGACTAAACATTGATTTATGAAAAGAATTGGGCAGTTTTTTATTATCAAAAGGAACCTTGTTGTTCTAGAAAGACTTAATGTAAACCTATTTAATCTAAATACCCAAATGAACAGTTTTCAGGTGAATGTGTCCTAACCCTGGCTCATTGTTTTCCCTTTTCTATCCCTGCCTCACCTAACGATGCCTGTTAATTACAGCTATTTATTAGCCCCAAACAACCAATTAACAGGCCTTCAGCACAACAAGCAAACACACTAATCTGAACGTAACACATTGAGCGATGACTCTACCAAAGATTATGAAGAAAAATGAAAATGAGGACCACCAAAGTGAATAGGTGTCAAATCTGAAAGTGGTCTTTGTTTCCTTTTCTTCTATTTATTCAATTAGTTTTCCTATTATTCTTTATCATTAACATATTGGTTTTGGTTCTTTTGTCTCAATTTCTCCCCTTCAGTAAGCTTTAGTTAGTTTTTCCTTTTTTAGTATTTTTCTCTTTTATTCCTCAAATGTGACCTCTGTATTCTCAAAGAGAAGTGAGTAATGATGTTTGTTCATATCATTCTTTGCAGCTGGAAAATACACTAGGTGACAAAAACAACAATACAGCAGCGTCTGTTGTACAGCATAAGGCAAAAGAAAAGGTTCTTAACAGTATTGCTGATTTAGTGGATATCTACGTAAGACTATAAATCCTTTGCTTTATTTCAGAGTTGCAGCAAATTACCATCCAATATTTTGGAGTAATTACACATGTGACAGTATTTACCAATAGACAGACTGTTTAGACGTAATCTTGGCAAATGTCTCATGATGAGAAGTTAAAGCTAAGACAATGGAATAAAGTTCATTGCTAAAAGTTATTGATTCATGAAAGAAACCATTATCAATCATGACATTTTTGCTGTAGTTCTCATAGGACAATAAAAAATGGAATGGATCCTGACTGAAACACAGTTATATTGGTTCTTGCTGCAACACGGTTGACTGCAGTTTTATGTTCACACCTAAATGTTGTTGTGTACACATAAAGCCAAACTATTGATTATGCGTCAACAGCAGATTTATAGTTCTGCAGTGGTGTTATTGGTGGAGCATTGAGAGCACTGAAACAGTTCAGGCGGTTTGTTTTGTTTAACACTGGGACTGACAGTGAGTTATCTCACTTCGACTTTCTCATGATGATAACATCTCAATGGTGAATCCACCACATCTGAAAACTAACAGCATTAGAAAAAGTACCAATCTCAGAACGTATTTGTGAGACTGTTAAATAATAAAAATAAATAAATCACCAACAAAAAAAAAAATCTAGGCTTTCACCCTGGATTAAAAGAAAGAAGCATTCTTGTGTAAATACTGTGTCTATGGTTTCTCTTTCATTTGGTTTTGAGCTTTAACTGATGCTCTGTGGCACATATGAATATCTTTACATTATTGTACAGAGATATCTATTTGTGTATTCATATGTATGCATTTATTTCATCATATAAGGTTGTATTTACAGTATGTTTTCAAAAGATTATTTCTTATATTTCTTTCCACTTTAAAGTGACTGTAGCAAGAAGCCCCTGCCCTACATACACCTGCAGCACAGTGACATTATATTGAACCACAAATTGGTAAAAATGTCTGACAACTATTAATAGATAAAGGAGAAAACTTCCTCAAAGATGTCACTATGAGACAACTGGGAATAATCCTGTCACACAAACATACAAAGAACAAGAGATTGAAAGTAAAAAAGACCTGTATTTTTTACTGCCTTCATTTAAACTCTAAATTCTGCCTTACACACAGAGAGACACACGTTTGCACACACACAACATGCCTCCAGTCAGTAAATGTATCATTTTTCCCTCCTGCTGTGCCCCAGTTTTTGTTTTTGCTTTAATGAGGATAAAACCTATACAGCAGTGATCCCACATTTGGCCCTATACACACTGCTCAATTACAGGGCCATGTGTGGAGTGTGTTTGCCTGGCGTAAAACATGTGTGCTCTGAGTTTTAGGTCACTTTGCTCACACTTTTGAGCTGCGCATCCAAGTACAAAAGAGAAAACTACATGACTAACAGGCAGGGAATCCATCACTGTGCTCACATAGATTTGAACTGTTACTGTCCAGTTATTGAGTACACATTTTCACACTTGTTCTCTTTAATAGAACTCCATTTCTAATTGTTCACATGTTTCTCAGGCATTTTATTGAAATCTTAACCTTATATAAACACACTACAAACACAGTGCTTTAATAGGGCTCCACCCTGAGTCATGTGTGTATGTGTGTGTCTGTGGTTGTAGTTTGTCAGTGATAGCTGACTTAACAGATAGAAGGCAGATGTGGAGTGAATAACCAGACTGATGTTATTAGCCTCTGGTGGTTTTCACACAGATGAAGAGATGTAGATGGATCCTAGCAGACTCTGGCACTAAACATCTTTATTATGGGGAGAGAAGCAGAGCAGGGTTTAGCTGTTTATGCAGCATCAATGGAAATGGTTAAAGCTTGTCTCCATTGACACAACACTTCTCTTGAATAAAAAACAATGATATTTATACTTGGTTAGTTAGCAAACCAAGTTTAGTTTCAGTATTTCAAATGTTTGTATCAGAATGGGCTTGAAACTTGTGTACTGGAGGGAATTGCAACAAAAATTGCCCTCTTTTCTTGCCTTTAACAGTAATTGGAGAAAAAAACAATCATATAAGAAAATCTTTAAAGGTATGCTTGTTGCAGTTTGGAACACAGACACTTCTTCGACATTTTATGCTGTATTTTAAGATCTTCAATTATTTCAGACAAGTAAGATTCATTAACACAAAATAAAATGGGTTTTCTTTCATAATTTTAAGTTATTTACGACAAGTGGATAACCTGTAAACAAGCCCTGCCCAGGATACAAGCTTTGCAACTACAGAGTAAAATCAATAGCTGAATGTAAGATTTCACACAGTGTAAACATGTAATTTACAATGCAAGATAAGCTCGCCACAGACTGTTAAATGAGAATCTAAAGTAGCTAACAAAGGAAGTGGTGTAGTTCACATCTATCATGACAAAGTGAATTAATCCCAGAGAGATTGCCTGAGTAAGTCCTCTATCTTGACAAAGCTGCAGCAGACTGTGAATGTGTAAAGCTGTGATAAGCCTAAAAAAGAAGGCAGATGCAATTGCCCAGTCTTTTAAGAAAAATAACATTTATACACAAAACAATTCCTCACCACACCTAGATGCCTACCTCCTGGTCTTGTGTTTTTCCTTTAGCTAAATAATAAAAGTCATCTCCTCTTGAGTCAGAAAATTTGGACTGTCCACACTCAACATGGAGCTAAACCAATATATAGTTGAGAACTCTGAGCAGCATGCGTGTAAGGAAAGAAAGAAGAAAGGCAGAGGAAAACAGCAAAGTATCCCCAAGGTTTTGGACTAAACCACACATCAAAATTTCCATATAGATTGCTGTGTTGTTGAGTCATGCTTCTAATGTTTCTAATGATGGGGTATGTTAAGCAATCAGACACTGAAAAACAATTACTAGGGCTGATAAGCATGCATACATGCATAAATCAAAACATTCATATATTGCAACATTTGCACTCTGCACAAGGTAGGGAATGAGGAAAGTTGAAACATTGTAGCAAATGCATGCACGTTGTTCGTGCAGGGACAAAAGCATCTAAAACAGTACAAATGTACAGGGACACACAGTACATGTTCTGTATAATCAGCTGTAATGGTCGAGTGCAGCTTGATTCTCTATAGAGTGGCTCTCGTTGACAATGAGCCCTTGTTAAAGGCCAAGCTCATGGTGAACAAGTGGGGATTGAATCTTTACTCAGATGCAATAATCAGTCTTCTGAGTGTGTTTAAGTTCCTCTTGGCCTAACTCCCCTGCTCAGGTGTATCTAACTAACATATTGTTTTCACTGGGGTGGCCCAATAGTGGCACTGACCTTCAGGTGGCAAGATGCACGTGTGCACATGGGTTTATACATTTTATGTGTACATCACTAACCATTTCTGTCTTCATTTAGTGTAACCTTTTTAATTAGTAGAACTAAATATATATTTATTTTATCTTTTTTTTTTAACCTTCAATAATAAAACCCTAAAAACTTCACCGTTTAGTTCTCGAGGACTGAGAGTGCTCATAAAATTGCAGGCAAACTCCCACAGACTGTTAGAAATACATTGATCCTGCACTGGTAAAGTCTAGTGAGGCACAACCTTGAGCATGTGGTCTGGGTTTGAATCCAACCTTTAGCCCCTTTTCCACTCTTGCCCTGTTTCCTGCTCTATTCATTGTCCTTTCCTCTCAAATTAAAAGCATAAAATGCCCAAAAAATGACTTATAAAATAATAACGGTAACTCGTCTGCAACTTTTCCTGGAAATTTTAAGAACCAATCGTGTAGCTAGGTGTGCTAACCCAGCATCAGGGGGAATACCAGAGGGCAACGAAGCACCATGCTATCCACAGACATGGCTAATGGAGCTAATATTGGACAGGGGTGTCTCATTGAATGATTTCACCTGCTGTGAGTGGACAGGACAAAGCTGAGCTAGACTGAACAAACTGGTAAAGAAATCAGACCCAGTGGAGGTGGTGGCTGAATGGAGAATTATGGCCTTTGGGGATTAATAAAGTAAACTCTAATCTACTTTCTGTTCTATTTTAATAAGATTAGTTGTGAAAAAGAACAATGAAGTCATTTTAAAAAGAGACTGCCATCATTTTCCCACTGATGTTCTCACTCTTCTTATTAGGAGTAGGTCAATGTGAGACGTATGCAATCGCACTTGGTATATCATTGATTTAAGAAGAGAGAGGTACCGCTAAGCTAACCAGGCAGCTGCAGAATACAAACCAACCTATGCACATGTAAATAGAAACACAAACACATTTCCATTATGGCTTGCCAAAAAGGGAGATCTATGGCTGAATCTTGTGTATTCATGCTCCTGTCGAGGAAACCATTTAGCAAAACAAGCCCACAACTGCTTTCATACCACTACCTCATTCATTTTCAGTCTCCTTCTCTCTCTCTCTCCACCCCTCCATTCAGATGTCAGTCACAAAGCGTGCTGTTAGATGCAGACCCACTGTTTCCTCTGGCCCTCTGCTGTGTGAGAGAGTGTGTGTGAACTGGTGTGTGTTGATGTGTAAATAGTACACAGGCAGACAGCTTTTGCCCGATAAATGGAAGCAATCAACAAGCCATTACAGCTCACATCAAGAGACAAAGTGTGAGTGAGTGAGAGAAATTTCAAAGAGCAGATATTTTTCTTGAGACATAATTATAACAGGTTTTCAACAGAGGAAGCCAACTGAGCCTCAAAGATTGCCTAGAGTTTGTTTTATTTCAGCAAAAAAAAAACCTCTAATCATTTTTTGCTTTCTACACAACAATGACACTATTAAAAGGAACAAAGAAAGTTGTTTTTCATTGACAACAACAAAAGCTGTAAGTTGGAGCCAGATGTGCGCCAAGTTTTGTGTCTTCATCTGCTGATGTTGAAAAGCAGCACTAGGGGCCATATATTTGGGGTAGTTCCAGTGGTTTCATGTTATTGGTCATGTATTATGCAGACAAAAATTGCAAACGTTAAAGCAGATGAGATACATAAAAGATGTGGATGATGAAAAATTCCCTGCTGGTAACAACATCTAAAACGCATAAGCTAAAGACAAAAACAACAACGCACCAGCTCATTTGGGGATGTTAAGTTGCAATGCTTGACTGAGTGTTATTCTGTTTTTGTGTACTGTATGTCTCCAGGACAAATCTGACGTAGCTATAATGTGGTGTTGCATAAATTAGAAAATCAGAAGAACATGGGAATATTTCAAAGGCAAATGTTTGTTTGGCACCAAATGAACTAAATAATTATGAAGGCTCACATGTGCGTTTTAGATATTGTGGATCTCCGACGTGTGTGTTTGCAAGTTTGTCTTGTGTAACCCTGACAGATTGAGAGCATGTATATGTATCTATCATGCTCTACTGTACTGAAGCAAGAACAATTATGTCTTTGGCAAGCAGCAGTGCAATGTGGGTGGAATATCAGCATATCCACATACATGTAGACATACATGACAAGGTCCCATTGAATTTGTTCCACTTCTGCTGCCTTTGATCCAATAAAATGAGACATGTAACCAATCACATTAAGATTGTATACATTGCTCAGTCTCCCTATGTATTATGTTATCTATTCTCTAGTGCAACAACTCTGAATATCGATACAAAGAAGATATGATTTCAATTTCAATAAAAATGTATGTATAAATAAGTGTGTATGCCGGTGCCTGTGTTTCTGCTTTGATTGATAAATGCATAGAGCACAAATGTTTTTTATTGTTCATCAGAGGATCGGTATGTAAATCAACAAACCAGACCCCCGCTCAGATATCTTCAGCACCTAAGAGTAAAAAATGAGACTATCGTTTTCACAACTATGTTATGACTTCAGTCTTTCTGCCATTATTACCTTCCTTCTCTTAAAATGTAACATTAGGAAGTTTGACGTTTTAAAACCCTATGAAATGTATCTTTCCATGCAGTAGCTTCAAGGATTTTTTTCTCTGTGTCTGTTATGTTTTGGCCCATAAGATGCTCAACATCTATTTTTGTCCAGCAGATGATGCAATCTGTGCTCAATTAACAAGCCCACCCTCTTTCACTCTACCCCCCTCCACTGCTCCTGTTGACTGTCACAGATGTATGCACTGTGCTGAATGATATTGTTATCACATCTCTCCCGCAAACACCCTGAGTGTTGTCTGCATGGATACTTTCATTTCTCTATTTGTTTTAGCTGTAAAACAAGTATGATTTACCAGTATAATTTTTCCACTTCTTGGCTGTTGGTTTAAAAAGTTAATTACAGATTGAAAGGGGGGAAATTCTATCTAGCAAAAGAAAGACATCAAAACATGATAGGAGTCCAAAAACAGTCTAAAACAGCTGAAAACAGCATTAGCAAAACTCAAATTCACAGAAAGGACACAAATAGATAAATTAAGTTATGAGTAATAACATATATGTCTGTCTTTTTTTCTTTCTCACAGTCTGCAGTGCTGAATACTCAGTTAATTAACACAAAATTGCAGAAAGCAAAAGTCAAGTCAGTCAAAGATGGGGGTTAGCTTTTCACAACAGCAATAAAAAACATCAGCTCAGAGAACACACTACATAATGAAAGTAATTAAAAATAGGGGAAAGAGCAGAACACTTCATGTTCAGTTCAGCAATGTGCAGGAGAAAATGTTATCTTTTGGGAAGACAGATTGTTAGACTAATAAACAGTCTTCTTCAAATGATAATTATGTCAAGTTGTATGGGGCAAACTGGGATGTTAGAATAACCAAGGGAGAGGAAGGGTATTGTGCATGATTAAATGTTTTATTTTTGGAAATAATACCTCCTTTTTTCAGCCTTTCATTTCAAGCTCTTTATCTAGCCACCTTTAACTACCTCTCATTTTCTTACTTGCTCCATAGGTGTGTGTGCGTGGTGTGTGTGTGTGTGTGTGTGTGTGTGTGTGTGTGTGTGTGTGTGTGTGTGTCTGTGTCTGTGAGGGACTTTGTGGCTGGGCAGGTGCAACAGGCCATGTTGACAGCTTGTCCCTCCTCTCTTGCCTTAGGGAAAACTGTCACCCCTGTCATTCAGGCCCATGAACACAGTACGGTGAGAGAAAGGGATTGTGTGTGTGTGTGTGTGTGTGTGTGTTATCTCAGGAGACTGTGACAGCGTGCACTGAGAGGGGAGCGGGGCTTTATTAGCTGTGCCAGAAACAGCTGAATGCATGGACACTCGCACACTCAGACACACATTAAGTTTGCAGAAAATGACTTGAGGATGATGGGACTTTCAAAACCTGAACCTGGAAGGGCAAAGCCTTCTGGGAGTAAAACTTTACACTGGATGACACGGTGATATAGCAAAGAGAGAGGGGTCTGTATGTGTGTAGTGTGTTCATGCACTTTTTATAACACCACACAGACGCGCGTTTGCACAGGGGAATGAACTGTGGTCCCTGTGGACAAACGAGGAGGACAAGCATGGTATTTCACCTGTGACTGTCGATGCTGAATAAAAATGGGTGACGGGCATAATTTTAAACAAAGAAGACAGGCAGAACAGAAATATGAAGCTACAAAGTACTAAACCTTCAAATTTCAGAAAAACAGCTTTCAATTATAATGGCAAATTGTAATTAGAGGATGGAAAAAAAGATAATACTGAAGCTTTACATGCATAACTAGGCCTTGATGAATGTTTAGAGAGACTAAATAAGTCACTTTAACATCTTGTTCCTTTTTGTACTTGTTATCATTTAAGCTCATGATACTTTTGTTTATTCAACAGGAAGATAGAAAACTGGATTTACTGGACAGCAGGATTCAGTCGTGGGATCAAAACACAGACCACTCCTGCACATGTGAAAGCTTCACTATTCCAGTAAGACACCTCACATCATATTGCACTCAGGAAGCAAAAGACAAGATGAGAAGATGAACTGTGACACAAGACAAAAAACAAATCTCCAAGACAGCTCTGTTGGTTTCACAGTGGAGGCACTGCAAAATCTGTGTGTGTCTATGAGTGTGTGTCTGGTGTCTAAGTGTGTGCACTTGTGTGTGTCCATCGCAAGGCATTGGCCCCAGACAAAGTGCTCCGCCAGCTTTCTGCCCACTGGTCTTTTCATTGCTGATGGATGGGCCTTGTTCAGCACCATCTGGCTATAGGATATTTCACATTAATCATCACAAACATGTGCACAAAGACACAGACACACACACACACACACACACACACGCTTGTCTCTTTTATATACGTCAGATGAGTACAGTTTTCTATGATAAGTATAAACAAATTCACAAATATCTGTATTGAATTTATAGACAAAAGCAGAGGAAGGGGACAAAAGCAAAGGGACTTAAAAAAGAAAACAAAGACGGAAAGAAAGGGACGGAAAAAAGAAAGACATGAAGAAGAAAGAACAACAGCAGTTAGCCACATTTTTGATTCACAGCTAACCACAGGAAATTAAAAATCAAGTGTGGTACAACAAAAAAACAATTAGTTCATTTAAAAACATTGCCTCATTTAGCCGTTAGCCTGGAGCTATTGAGCAATAAAGCCTCAGTAAACCATTTTCCCCCGCCCTGTCTCAGTCTTTATTAATGACCTTTTCATACCTAAAGGAGGATGCGTATGAACAATTATGGATGGAAACTAATTTCTCTCTTCCCTCTGAATCCATGCACTCCCTCTCTCTTAATCCTCCACACACATACAAGTTGGCACACGGGTGTATACAGCCACACAGATGTGTTGGTAAACACATAATATCCTTACATAAACCTTAAGCTGAAAGGCCAGACACCCAAGGGGCTTAAATGTAAAATGGGGGACATTATCAGCCTTCATTTATTTCTATCTAACGGCTATATGGGCTTAATACAAGCTGATTTGCTTCAACATTTCCACGGTGTATGGACTTGGGCAAGGACAGGCAGTACAGTGTTTGATCTGGGAGGAAGCATGCTTGACACTAGGTTTATTATCATTAAATCGTATCTCACAGCTATCTGGCTTTGTAATGCAAAGGGATTTATTTGCACATGCACACAATCTATGGAAAAGGGATGAGACCTACAGGAGCATGAACCCGAGCGTAGCTTTATAGAAAGATTTACCAGAAACTACCCTGACATTGTGAACATATGTATCAGTGCTATAAGATAAATGATATACAATGGAATTGCTTTTGACACATTTTATCCTGAAAATAAACAGGCAAGGTTATCAGTGAGTCAGTTGAATTTTCCATCTGATGGAGATTAAAAACATTAGGCCAGATGGTAAAAAGCATTCATAACACTGGCATGTCAGAGATAAGTAACAATTTTATCAGAGGAACTTTGTCTGGAAATTATTCACCTATAATGTAATTTATGTGTCAACACAGCTGTAAATTCTAATGTGCTCTGTAGAAAGTTTCAGAACAATATCTGCAAATTTGGTTAAGTTGAAACCCCTTTTATTGTGACTACAATTCTCTCACTGCCTTCTAGAAGAGGGGATTCTGAGGGTCTGGGGCTCTGACTAAAGACATATGTCATCTTTAGCTGTAAAAGAGGACAGGTGGGATTCTCAAAGCCAAGCAAGGTAGAAAACACAGTCTCTTAACAGGAATGCTTCTGAATAATAATCTCTGAAATATATAGCCAACACAGAAACAATGCATATTTTCATCCATGTCAAGGCGTGGAATTTGAGTTTAAAGTGCCTTTCTTTAAGTCTCTTTCAAGGTGCAACACAGTGAACTATTGATTAGACGTTACCTTGACTTTGAAGTACTTTTTAACTCCCTTACCCAATTTATTTAACAAAATGTTTGCAAGAAAATGTAACCAAGCATTGAAGTTTGAACTATTTTACATGAGGTGAAGAAACTCAGCAGAGTAAGTGCGCTGATGCACAAATTCCTCTGGGAACAGAACGTGAGGAGAGAGCATGTCCAAAAGTAAACAATGTCCCATTCAAATGCAAACTGACTAATCTATTACAAAGATCGTCTTGCCTAACTTTACTACATTCACCTGTGCACTGTGATGGGTTTGCCTGTATGTCTGTGGGATTGTGTGTGTGTGTGTGTTGGATTCTCAGATTCTCTCCAAACTGTATGTTTCATGCTTTCCCTGCACCCACACACACACACACACACACACACACACACACATGCACAGCCTCATGTGTGTGTGTGTGTGGAGAGGGTGCTCATTCAAAGATCCATGTCTACCACAGTGCAGACGTGATCTCTCCTGTATCCTTTTAATTAGTGTGTAACATGTAACAACACCAGCGCAGGCACAGGCTCCTTGAGGTTAAAACACAAGTAAGGAAGATGGCAATCATCAGTATGTCCCTGACTTTCATTCTACAGTAGCATAAAATGACATCCTCATGTAGCACCTCTATTTCACTGCCTTCACATTACCAAAGTATCATAGACAAAGGGACAATTTGCCATTGGAAATGACTAAAAACTGAGGGGGAAATATTTGGCTGGTCAACCCTGACTTTATAACCTCAAGATAGTTGAAAAAATCAAAGTTTCTTCAGGTTTTTTTTGTGTTTTTCATGACAGCAGAAACTGTGCCTATGGCTGCTGAGGCCATCATTATTTAAGAAATCTGCACACAAATGCAAATATTTTTTTCATCATCCTAACAGTGACATGTTCAGTCTGCCATTGCGCTAGCCTCTAATGTATGCGCTCATACAAAAAAATACAGGAATAATCTCACATGCATACATTTGAGGTGATTTACCTCTGGCTCCAAGATTTAATCTCTCTCACACACACTCTCACATTGTAATCAGGAACACTTGAGCCGTCTTCATCAACCAGATTCCTCATAAGAGGCGTCAATCTTGAGGGGACCACAAACTCATCACAGCCTCAAAAACAATACGGTGACGGCGACCGAGTAGCCCTTCTGATGTCAAGTGAAGCGTCTGGTCCAAAGGTGAATGAAAACTCAAGGTTCAGATACAAGTTTAAATGATTATTTTGCATCAAATAAAGAAAGAGGTGTTTTACCTTGTGATCATACGGATGGTAAGAGTGGAAGAGCTGTGATAGCTCTTTGGTCCTTTGCTTTTTCTGTAAAAAGACATGGAAAATGAAGAGGTTAGAGGCCACTCTTAAAATGAATTCATAATACAAATTAAAAAGCTGCTTTGCATTGATAGTCAGTTCATAAAGATTTAATTATCAAACTGATTAAAAGCCATTCATCTTGTCAATTGTATGCTTTAATACAAAGCTATTCATGGCTAAATTCCCATGCTTGTGCTCCTCTGTTGCTTTATTTTTGTATTAGTTGTTTGCACAATATGTTTTTCACGTGCACAAACTTTGACATTTGTTCTTTGGTGTAAAAACTTCTTAAACATGATGAAACGTTTCTTAACAAAGTAAGCATGACCATAAGCTTACTGCGACTTTAACCGATTTTTCTCCCAGAAAA